>VZSR01003805.1:2377813-2534712 GCA_013398615.1 Brachypodius melanocephalos | reverse complement strand
TTTTTTTCTTCCTTGTCTTTGGAAAAGCTTTTGCACTGTTTAAAAAATAGAAATTAAGACTTCTAGCAGAGGCAAGTGTGGTGGCTAACATTACTGCTCCTACAGTTTCCATTATCTGAGCTGTTCTTTGGAGCAGTAACTGAAATAGAAGGCAGAGAGTGGGAGTGCTGAATGGGAAGGTGAAGGGCCCTGGCAGATCTCTGCAGTGCAGGTGGAGCTCCCTCAAGCCTCTGAGTTATATTTTCTGAGTCAGAGAATTCAGGGTTGATGGTGGCAATTATGTACGCTGGGTACAACAGAGATCTGAGGTAAAGAGATAATGGTCCTGCTTATAATAAGAGAAAGGCAGCAGCTGAGAGCAATAGAAGAAAGCAAGAAGAAAGGAAAAACATCAAGTGCGAGTAGGTCAAGGCATATATTTTAGCAATGGTGCTGGAATTTCAGGTCTTTAAACTCCTTCAACAGGTGATACTTCCTCCCCGGGACTCTGTAGCTATTAAAATGTAGAGAGACAGTCTGGCGCTCAGTCCCTGAGAAGTTTGCAGACAGGGAGCTGTGGGAAACTTCCTCAAGGGAAAGTGTTTTGCCCTCAGGCTACAAGTGGTGAAACATTTTCAGGATTGTTTCTAGGCAAAAGGACCTTGGGAGGTTCAGACCAAAACGATCTTCTCTCCATGAGTGAGCTGTAAGAGATCCCAGTGTATTTTGGAAGGCTTGAAGATGTTGCTGTTTGTAAGTGTCATGGGATGACTTTTCAGGTTCACCCTGTTGGAGCCTGAATGATTTGATAATGCCTACACTACACTTCTCTTGCAGTTTAGGGATGTCTCTGTACTTTATTAACTTTCTCAGTAATACATTCGTTACCCAGATTTGGCCTGGTGACTGCATTTTGTGTTAATTTTTTTTATTTTATTTTACTTTTCTATTTTTTTTTTCAAATTTTGCCATCTAATCTGAGGTGATTACTGCACTTTAATACCTGAAATTACTATAGCATTTTGGAAGTAAACAGTTGATCAGCAGTTAGGCTGAATCCAATTCCCTTTAAAAGGCTCAATGACAGGTCACCTGTGGAGTTAAAGAATATCAACAGTAGCCTGAAGCTATCCAACACTGTAATATTAGTTAGTAGTCAAATTTGTTAGACTTCAATACTAATAGTTCCTCAGGCATAATTATTATATATAAATTTATTCCTTGTGGGTTTTTTTCTGTTCTATGAATTTCTGTAGCAACTCTATTATAATAATTTGGTACATCTCTATTATTTACTTCGACTGTTATTTTAAAGAGGTAATACCTAAAAGTAGACACAATTAGATTACTAAATAATGCAAACCACAAGAGACATTTATAGAGAGGAAAAAGAAAACACAAGCTAATGGCTACCTCAACCTTCATTAAATACAAAATGTAACAGTTATAGTAAGGTTTCCAAGTTCTTTAAGTGTCCTGTATTGCCTAAGGCCTTTTTTTTCAACCCTAGAGCTGTGCAGACCCTGCATTTAATGTGCAGAATAACTTTTCAGAGGAAAGGAGATTTTTGCATTTGCAGGTGCATATGCATTAGGTAAAACAGTCCCCAGCAAGTGGTGAGTAAAGTTCTCCAGATCACTTCTACCTCAGTAGGACCTGCAGGACTTATAAACGCACTGGTTTCTGAATGCCCTTGTAAAAGTCACTGTGATGTCAGAAAAATTGTTATTTTAACTCAGTTTGTCCTGCTCAGCACTCAGGCATCTTCTCTTTAGCAGTTATTTGACATCCATCATTAGTGCACACTATCAGGATGTTCTAGAGCAAAGTACTAAAAAGCAACGTGGTAAATGATTGTATTACTCCAGAAGACATTTTCACTATAATTTAAAAAACTATTCAAAGCCCCTGCCACATGAGTATGTCTTAACAGGATAAACTGAAGGAAAACAAATATCTTAATTTTACTTCTCTAGTTTTTGAGAAACAGGAAATACAAAAGGAAATTAGAACATCCAGCACTCTTGGTAATAATTATCATAGGCATTTGAAAAACAGTCACACAGAAAAGGATATATGCAGAGTCAGAGACTGCAGTGACCTCCCACACTGCCAAGTTCTTTAGAATTACTGAAATTATAAACAAAGTAAAAGCTCTTCTTTCCCTAACAGCCGCCTCGATGTCACTTGTTTCCACATTCCGGCTTCTGTCGCTGCAGCCCACACTTTCTCTGTTGCTAAGTGCTTTAGGCTTCTGCAATATGTTCCAGCAGCTCCCTGTTTCTCTCATATCTCCAAATGTGCTATCATCTGAGAGTAGGATGTCTAGGTTTATCTGACATGGCAAGAAAAAAAGATTAAACTGTACAAATTACAGATTCTTAAAGAACACCAGAATTTTCCATATGAAAAAATGTCTTTGCAATCTTGCATGTCATTTCATAGCATTTTGTTAGAACATGTTTTCAATTCACAGTAGGATATATGAGGGATGAGAGCACATTATGGCTCCTGGGAGCAGCTGTAACTAAATCTTGACTGTAAGTGACAATAGCAGCACAGAGCACTGGGTGCTTGCAGATGCTTACATTGGTGCTGCCACTGAGCTATGCAAATAAAGAAGTTCATAAATAAATGGAAATCATAGGAAAAGTGGAGGGAAAAAAGATAATACAACAGTTAAGAATTTACATAATTTTGTAATTATATTGGTAAATATAAACTGTTATATCTTTCATCATTCTGGCTTAAACTCTGGTTTCTTCTACCCTCATAGCAGGCACATAGTAGCTTCCATTCAGGAGAGAATGACATTGTCACTGTTATTCACCCAGCTATGTCTGCCTTTTTTGTTTTGGTGAGTAGGCATCTTACTGAGTGCAGTTTTCAGCCTGTGTGTCTTTACCCACCCTGGGGTACAATCCACAGCTCTCCCTGTATCCTTGGCTACAGTACCAGCATACTACATTGTGATTGCTGGCAGGTTTTGCTTTATGTCTTTCATTCAAGTTAAGATGAGCAACATTAGCTCTTCAATAGTGATTAGAAGAGCTGTCTTTAGTGAATAAAGAGCTAACATATATAATTAAATTTTGTGGGCATCCCCCTTACCAGATACAAGAAACATTCTAGGTACATTTTTAGGTTAAATTTGGCATTTCCGAAAACCAGCTCAAGATACAGAAAAAAAGTAAGCAGTATTTTCAGGAGAAAGTAATACCAGCACATAAGGACTGGATTGGTAGAATGAAATAGTTGATACTAGGGCACTTCATTTTTCCATGATATGTGTTTTGGGGCGTTATTCTAGATTATATAGCCTGATCACTGGAGCCAAACATCTCCTCTACACATGTGTTTCTAAGCTTTCTCAGAAGAAGTAGGTATGTGCTAGAGGACCTTGTGATGATGTAGCTCACATGCTATTTTGGAACCTCTTGTCCCCATTGGCACTAGGGTGCATGTGGAGCAGATTGGAAGCAGAGCTTCTGTTTTCATTTCCTCCTGAAGAAATTTGGTTTGTATGCACCAAAACCACTTTGAGAATTGAAACACCACATGGTAAGTGGAGACAATGACAAGAATTTCATCCAAACCGCACTGTTGCCTTGAAACTAATTGCTAATGTAGACACAGCCTCCTTTGACAGCTGATGAGGGGGCAATCTGCAGGTTCTGCTAGGGCCTAGGAAAGACAATCAGCTGCTTTAGGCTGAATCTCTTCCCTCCATACCGACCACCTTTCAATATCACTGCAGGCCTTCCTGCTTGTCTATCAGTACTCTGTGTTATTCTTTCACCCATATCCATTCCCATGTTGGAAAAGGTCTCTGGCCTGACCCACATGCAGGAAGTGACCTGTGGCTGCAGAAATGATGCAGGGTGTAGAATGAGGACCAACAGCTGCCTGAGACATGAGCATGGAGATGCCATAGCCAAAGAGAAGTGAGAAGAATGTCCCTAGGGTTAGATGAGCATACATAGGTTGGCAGAGAGGGATGTCAAAGCCCCCATGACTTCCAAAGCTCGGCTTTTTTTTTTTTTGCTTTTTTTTTTTTTTAATACCTCAGCCTCTTAATAAATCACTGGCAGTTCAGAGTACCCTAACATTTCCCTGAAAAAAAGTCTCCTCCCAGTGTCCCCATTTCTTATTCTGAAATAGCTCACTTGCTACTGCTGCAAATTTAGATTAACCACACAAATACAAAATTTCTAAATCCATGTTTCAGCAAGATGCTTTCCCTCTGCCTCCTTCCCTCCACACAGAGGTTAAGAGCAATTCTTGTCAAATCTGTCTGGTTTCTCTGGGTTCCTAGGCCTCTTTTTTGCCTCCAGACATGTTCTTTTAATAACTGTGTGCTGAGACAAGAGGTATCTTGTCTCTGCCTTCATTCCCTCAGTTAGTCTGTGCCTGAGACCAAAGCTGATAACTACTCTTTTCCTTAATCAAAACCTGGGATGGGATGATCTGTTGCTTGACATCTTAAAAGCTTCTTGTGAAGGGCTGGGGTTAGGACACCCTCCACTCTACCCTAGTGTTAAATGGCCTGGTTTATTTTGAAGCAGAGAAGAATACCAGTCAAGGCAGGCAATAAGCAGCAAATAACAACCAGAAAACAGTCTTACATGAGTAAGACTCATGCTTCACCCAGACGAATTAATGGCACAGCCCCCGCCAACCATGTAAGGAGTGACACACAGCCCCTTTGTCACTCTACTTCCTGCTTCTTTTCTCCTGAAATATTGGTTAAATGAAGTAGATTTTACTATGTAGTCACATGCTCAACTTGCTAATAATCAGCTCAGTGTAAATATCAACACATTGCTGCAGAGAAGCTCAAATGTCATCGTAACCGTTCCCTTGGATCACTTCAGCTTTGTGAGGGACAGAAAGAACAAAGGTGCCAGAGGACAAACAGGTGCCCTACAGCAAGCGTGGAAGAGCAGAAAGGAGAGAGGCAACACAATGAGAGAGCTGGTAAATCTAGAGTCATCTGGAGTGTAGAAAAGTAGTGCCCTACAGAGCAGCTATAGATCCACACAAAGTGATACCAGCAAAACCAATTTCCAAATTTTTTGATGTAGAAGGACCTGGGATGGAAAAGAAAAATCAAACAGGGGCAGTAGTAAAAACAGTTTTGAATTTAGCTGACAAGGGCCAAAAGCAAGAAGTGTTCATGTACTTCATCAACTAGCATCCAATTAAAACAAAACCAAAAAAATAAACCCCCAGCTGTAAGGGACAGCCATTTGACATCTTTGCTGATATGCTCCTATGAAGGGCAAAGAATAAGAGGCAGAAATGACCTGTATCTCAGGCATAAGGAGATCAACCTAGGAAGCACCGAGATGTTCTATTGCAGTGCTCTGCTTGCTACAATTGCAGAAAGGAAACTCTCACCTTCCCTTACAACAACTACAAATGGCTCTTTAAGGGCAGATGCAGTGTATTCCCTGAACTCTATTCTTGGTATGTTACTAAGATACAACTGTTTCTATGGAGAGCTTATTGGTGGGCAAAATAAACTGTTTTGATGAATTATAAAAAGGGTAAATTAATTTTTCAAAGCAAAATATTGAATGAAGCTAATAAATCACACCAATACAGAATTTCAAGTACATAGTTACCTCCTCTTTTTTATTATTATTTTTAAAGTTTTTATTAGACAGTTATCCTAAATTCTGTATGGTCTATAAACTGACATAAATTACTATATGTCCTGCAAGATACTTAACTTATTCTAAAGCCATGCATGTAGTGGCTACAAAAGCTCCACTGATTTTTTGTTTTAAAAGGTAAGTAATTGTGCAGCAATTTACTGTGGAGTATAAGTATCTGCATGACCAGGAACATGCCATGTTGTGAAGTGAAGAAAAGAGCTTTGAAATGAAGAATGGTAAAGTAAAGAAGGAGAGAACAAATAACTATGTTAAATAAAGCTCACCATTTAATTTTAACATGCTTCTGTCTAACAGCTAGACTTTACAGATGACAACTAATAGATACGTGGGGGACTGTGGCATTCCTGCTTCTTTTTTGTTTATAGCTCCAATTATTTTATACTGTGCTGAAACAGAACTTGAAAAATGCCGTGCTTGACTTAGAGAATAGTTTAGTGGATCAATCAGCAATTTGGCAAAGCAAGCAGCTACACAAAAAGAAATTGGTGAGGAATTCCACACTTAAATCAATTGGAATTTATGAGTGACCTCTTCTTTTTTATCTTTACATCTGCAGAAATTGTTAATTTCATTTGAAGATGCACTTTGGTATTTTCAGTGCCAGAAAAATTCTATAGGTTACATATCAGTTTAATCAATTGTCTTATTCAACCTTAAATGCACATGTAGCTATGTAAAATGTCTCACTGGTACCTAAGAGGAGGCATTTCTTTCAGTGAGCAGATAGGAGTTGCCATCTATATACTTCTGGTTTTATGCCACCTTTTTTTTTTTCCCTCTCACTTGGATGGAGTCTTCCAAATCTAGCACCAATACATAAATATACACATGGCTGCCTAAAGCAGGATTCATAGGACAGCAAAAATTAGTTAAGAAAAGCCTGACTGATCTAGCTGTGCCAATTAAAAAAATTATTACAGACCTCAGCACTTTGTCCCTCCCATGTGCCAGAGGGTACACCTCCCTAGGAGGTGTATCAGAAGAAACTACAGGCATCTGACTCACCTGTCTCTATGTTCTCATCGGTGGTTAAAGCTAATTGCCACACTACACAGGGAAATAGGTACGGCTCCCTCTCCTCTCCCTCAGGGTGTAACAACTTTCTGCAGAATGGTAGGGCAACTAGCTGGGGCAGTTAAAAAGTAACATCTTAATTCTGCCTACCTCCCCTGCATAGTTCGTGTTGTTAAGACTACAAAACGGTAAAAGCCTTTGGCCTGGACTGATACATAAAGCCCCTACATCTACTTACTTCCTAATTTCCTGCATTCATTTTCCATATCTTCTCTCTTGCATTCGTTTTCATCCATCCCTGTTCTCCTCCTGTCCCCCTTCTCTATCTGTAGTGCTTGTTTCGCAAAGGCTACCCCCTACTGACATCTCAAAAGCTGCCATTATAAATTTCAAAGCAGTCAGCCAACCAGCTGCCAGTGCACAAAAAAACATCCAAAATGTAGTTGATCTGAGCATGCACAGTGATCTCTAGAATATATAAGAAAGTCTCTGCATATGAACAATATACCATATATCCTTGACCTGTGGCTTACAGAAAACAATGTGTGCAGTACTCAGTTCTCACTGAAGTTGCTTATGTTTCCCTCAGCTCATTTCATTCTATCCCCAGATTTCCTGTGTTTCATTTCATTTCCAGCATTCACTATGCACACTGGTTCCATCTTCATGTGCCTTTTCTCATACTCATCACATTCTCTACATTGGATTTTAGTTCTGCTCCCACTTCTTTTATTCCCATGTCTCTCTACACCTTCCTGTCCAGCATTAAAAAGAGAAATTTGAGAATGATCTGGTTTTATCTTCACTGGAACAGATACCATCTTTGCTAGAGCAAACTTTATGTAACAGGATTACAGGAAAGTAACCAGCTGTCATGACTGAAAGCAATTTCATTTAAGTCCTGAAACACTCTGGACAGAACAACCATTACAATAAGGAAAAACCAAGATGTTTGACACCTATAGTCTTGTAACTGCAGGAGTCTCTGTGTATTTTGCGCTTTAATTTCAAATCCACTAAGTAGTTTGAATTGGCAATGATACAATTCAATACAATGAGACTCACTGATGGAATTTCTAATCAATTCAGTGAATAATGACTGCAAATTTCTATGAAGCAATTTATTTGCCATGAAGAAGAGAAAGAGATGCTTGCTATTCTGTCTGAGACACTGAACCTGCATGAAAGAAACAGAGAAGAACAGCAGCCTCTTCCCCTGCCATTTCAGATTTCTGTTTCCTAAAGGGAGGAGTGTATCCCTGAATGGTACCTGAAAGGGACAAGCAGCAGACGTGTGCATATATAAGGAGCCAAGATCAGCAGATCTTCATTGTTTTGCTCAAAATCTTTTCACCACCTTTAGTCTTCAACACAAAATGTAAACAAAATCTACATATATTAAAAAAAGAATAAAAACATCTTTCTTTCAGTAGGCTAGAGTTTTATAGTGACATATCATCCAAGGTACAAATCTCATTTTTAGACAATCTACAGAAAATACCTCACCATTTTCTATCTGAGTATGGTAATTAAAGTAGGCTTAATATCTTTTGTTTTGAAAAGCAGGATGTCCTGTCTTTCAGAGCAGTAGTAGAGAAATAAAGGAGTGTCTAATGTTTGTTTGCAAACTCAGGCAGAACTGTACAAAAAGAGTCTGTCTCCATGCTATTAACTTCCTTCTACAAGGACTAAGCTGACTCTCGCTGAAGTCAATGGAAGGACTTCATTTACATTAGGTGGAGGAATCTTCATCCGGAAGAAAAAAACAGTCAAGAAAAAACAAGCAATGAAACAACAGTGCTCCAGATCAAAAAAATATACACAACTGGTAGATACCTTGTATGTACAAATACCACAAATGCCAGATATAAATAAAAGCATAAATTCTGATATCGTAAAGATACTGAAATTATTATCTACATGACTAATATTCTTCAAAATTGAGAGATGCAAGGTGTGAGGAAATGAGAAACAATATTTAAGAAGTATTGTGACAGTAGCATTGTGATATTGTAACATTACATATAAGAACTAAAACGTTTAGCAATATAAAGGAAGAAAACAGTAACAATATGTCATATGTATATGTAATTTCATATATTACAAATATTAATATGCTATACAATGAGATAGGAGCTAAGCACAGGTAATGTTCTTAATCTTCTAGTAATTTCTGCAGCAGTTACTCTCCAAACACCTGTACAGCTACGCAAATGAAAATCTCAAGTGTAGATAATGAACATCCCACTATTTTCACTTTGAAAACTCTTTCCTGCTTGCCAAAGCAAGGTTTACAAGAACAAATAGTAACTTTCTGGAACGTGCCTACGTAAAATATACACAGTTAAAGCAAAGTGCAACTAAAAAAATGACCAGCTACCAGTTACAGAAATCATGGTAGAAATGGCTACAGCTCTAGTTAGCAGAAGTATACCACTTTTTGCTTCTTTCACAGGGTACCTCCATGTTACTACTTCCTGCTCCCATTCATCAGAAAGGAAGGGGTTTGGTCGTCCAGTGAAGTAACAGAATTGTACTGTATTTAGCCTAGAAGCCTTGTACTAAATCCAAGTAACCTGGAAAACACTTCATATTAATATCAGCTTGGTGTAAGAAAGCAAGAAACTGTCTTAATTTGATTATTTTAAATGGATTGGAGTTTTGTGTAGGTGGAAGACAATCATTACAGAAAGGAGTGCTATATAGACTAATACATAAATAGCTCACGCTGTGAGGAGAACAATAGCCCTGTTTCTTTTCTCAAAGCACAGATACAATTAGTTAGAGGATATTGCATTCTTCAGAAATTTTTGGCACCCAATAGAAAAAAACAATTGCATTTCAAAACAGAATATTGTATTTGGAAATCATTTCCTCTTTTGATAACCTGCCAAGGCTTTCAGTCTTTCCCCTGCAAACGAACACATCCCTTGTAGTTTAGCACAATGCTTTCCCACACTGCTGGCTGATTGCGAGGTCGCTGACTCCTGGTGCAGTGACACAGAATCCCGAGCTTGCCTCTTGGCAGGGAAGTAACTGCTTTCCACCTACATTGTGTTAAAAATGCATAGGTTTCTGTAGGGTTTCCATCTACCATTATGTGAACTCCACTGATTTAACTCCCATACTTTTACTGTCACAGAATAACTACATACTTTTGTTGAAGAAATGTAGAGGTAAAGCCAAAATGTTCATTTTCAAAGCAGGAAATATCAGTCCCCTGACAGCACTGTATTCCTACTGTTGGATTTATGTTCTAATGGCTGATGTAGATTTCATCAGATTGTCCAGTGGCAATAATTTATTCCATGTAACCTGGGCGTATTCCATTCTCACTGGATTAGAGAGAAGATCTATTGCACTCACCAGCCAATCTATTTTAAAACTAGTTTAAAATATTAATAATCATGGTTAGCTAGATGGAAATATGATTGATTGCTACATAATCCACTAAATAATAAAACAAATCAATACCTATAGTTATAAAGCGAGACCCGTGGGATAAATCAATCAAAACTAGTGCCTACATTTCAAACTTAAGTCTGTCACTCTGTCTTCCTTCTGCACTGTCTTTTGCCCAGATGTGAAAATCTTCATCTGAGGTCATGAGGTAGTGGCAGATACAAAGGCCAAATGGATACTGTTACAAACTCTTCCCTCTTAACAATTCATTATTCTCCCCACTACAAGTAGAAAACCCTAAAATATTCTAATTACACTGCAATCAGTGTTGACCCCTTATTTCTTGGGTGACTCATACTAACTGCTCATTTTTTTAGTTTCTTCCTTTATTTGCCATAATTACGTTTCCTGTAATAAAGAAGTATCAACAGCAGACATAAATATGTATCAAGTAAAACAAACATATTTTACTTATATTTTTAATACATAAAAACACAGCTTCATAAACTTCCAACCCACCTTGTCTCTGTACTTCATAGGTAGAACAGCATTTACTTGGATGTGCTGCAATAAATGGACATGCTGCACTCGTTACTGCGCTGTCTCAAAAACTTGTTTTACAAATCATGCACATAATAAACTTGCACACTATCATTTCTAATGTTACTACATACCCAAAATAGCCTTCAAATTAAATAAGATAAAACAAAGCATACATGATCTAGTTTGCATTCAAAGATCAGGAGAACTGGTAGGTCTAGCAAGAACTGGTAGGTCCTGAGCTTTAAACATCTTTAAGGGGTATCTTTGCATTACCAGAAAGTTCAAAGCTTGAGTGTCTGTGTTCTCTGTGTTATTAAAAATCCCACAAGTTTTGCAAATGTAAGGAAGCTATCCTACATCTTGAAAACATGCAAAAATACCTTAGTAATCATGTTTAGTCTGTATAAACAGAAAGCTTGTTTCATATTTATTTCTTTTTATCGGAAACTGATTTCACTAGAAATTTACATAAGCATGAGCAAAGTGAATTTCTGTGCATTTAAGTGGTTTCATGCTTGCACTCCTTTTTTAGGCAAGAGCAATTGGCTTCTGTGTTTACTGGGAAACATACTTGTCTGTGTTCTGATTTGCTTGTGCTGTTGGAAGGGTCAACAGAGCTGGAAGCAGGGGAATTTTCAGCTGGCACTGCTCCTGTGAAGGCAGCTCCCACTTGGCCCTACTGTGGAGAAGGCCTGGCTTGAATAAGCTGCACACGGAGTTCCTCAAGATCAAGGGCTTGCTGCTGCAAATTAAAATTTACTCGTCTCCACCTAGACACAGCATAGTTCAGACCTGCCTACAGAACAAAGCAGTTTTGGCCTCACTCAGCACCCACAGGAGTGTGGGGGAGCTAAGACCCATAACCCGGGTCTGGATGAAGATGGGAAAACGCCCCCTGACACCGAATTTGAACTGACAAAAGCAAGAGAGCAGGTAGGCAGCAAGGATTAGCTGATGTCCAAAGGGGGAAAAAAAAAAAAATCCAAATTCTGGCCCAAGTGTACCTATGTACTTTAAGTTCAAAACCATGACACTAAAATCAGTTCATATTTGGCCTTCCTGGTAGATCTTGTTCTTTGTGCGATGGAAGTGTGAAAAAAACATAGTACAGAACAGCTGGCTCTCAAGACTAGCTTTCACCTTCTAGGTGTCGTGCAGTAATACACAAAGCCTAAGACATTTAGGGCTGGAAAGGGCTGAGAAGTGAGGAAACAGACTAGATCACATTCTAAAGACATGAAGGCAGCACCGTTGGCGCTGTCAGAGCGATCACGAGGAGGACAAGGGGGATGGTACGGGAACCGTGAATGCAGGAGACAAAGAAAAGAAAATACCACAAGAATAAAGACAGAAAACATGAGTTAGAAACTGATGTAAAGAGACACCGGCTTCCCTTAACTTCGGTTACTAATGTGCCAGCCGTAGGAAGGGGGAGCAGGGGGATGCCTCAGAGGTGAGCTAAATCGCCTTGCAAACCCAAGAGGAAACGCTGCCAAAGAACCGGTAAAAAATGAAGCGAGCACACACCCTTTTCTACCCGGCCCTACACGAAACGCCTCGGATGGGAGACCCCTCGGATGGCCAGCAGCACGCAGGGCCCTGGGGCGGCTTCCCGGGAGCCTCTGCCGACGAGACCCACTTCCTCCCGCGGGAGGAGGCGGCCGCGGAGGGCCGCCGAGGCGCGGCGAACGGCAGCAGCGCCCCACTCGGCTCGGCGTAGCCGGGCTCCCCCGCAGCGGCGAGGGCGGCCCAGAAAAGCGCTGCAGCAGCCCCCGCTCCCCGCGCCGCCGCCCGGGGCATTCCC
This sequence comes from Brachypodius melanocephalos, assembly GCA_013398615.1. NCBI lineage: Eukaryota > Metazoa > Chordata > Aves > Passeriformes > Pycnonotidae > Brachypodius > Brachypodius melanocephalos. Next base: position 2,522,289 of record VZSR01003805.1, on the reverse strand, counting down.
CGCGCTCCGCCCTGACCCCCCCGCTCCCCGCGCAGCCGCCGCCTCAGCCGGGGCCGCCTCGGCCGCCAGGTGTCGCCGGCGCACGGGCGTCCCAGCGGCCCCTCCTGCGCCCGGAGCCGGCGGGGCTGGCTCAGTGCGAGCGGGCGGAGGCGTCAGCCCGCAGCGGGGACGCGCAGCCCAGCCCGGCTCGCCCCTTCCTCGCACACCCCTGCGGCCCGGCTCGGCTGACGCTCTCGGCACCGCCAGCGGCCGGCCGGGCGGCTCCCGAGCACGGCCTGCGGCCGCTCTCCGGTGGCGGCAGTGGGGAGCCGCGGCGAGGAGAAAGCTGCTGCTGCGGCGGCGGCGGCGGGGGGAGCAGCCATGTTGGAGCGGGGAATAAAGTGACTTTCCTCGGGGAGGGAGCGCGGCCGGCGGAGGCGAAGGCTCTCGGGCGGCGAGGGGAGGGGGGGTTCGGCTCCCGGCGGCCGGATACCGGTCCTAAGTGGAGGAGAAGGGGAAGGAGAAGGGGCAAAGGAACCGCCCCCGGACCCGCGAAGCTCCGGCGCTGCTGGTGAGTTGTGGCTTTTCATTGTCTCCCGGCCCAGGGTGCGGGTCCGGCTCGCGGCGGGGTGTTGGCTCTCGGCCTGCGGTGCCTGGGACGTCGCGGGGGGTGAAGTGACAGAGCGGCCCCGGAGCAGGGGGGGAAGTGATGGTGGTCGTGGGAGAGCGCCTGGCGAGAGGGCCGGGGGCAGCTCCGGGAGCCCCGGGCGCGGGGAGCGTTGCTCGGCGCCTCCGGGCAGGGTCGGGCCGGGCTGCGGGGGATTTCCGCTGCCCGGTGGCGGCTGGGAGCGGCTCCGCGGGGGCTAGGGGGCCGCTCCGGGAGGCTGAGCCCTGTGCGAGGGGGACCGAGCGAAGCCGGGGCGGAGCGGAAGGGTGAGCCGGGGATGGCAGCCTCTGAGCACTGCCGGATTTTTTGGTGATCCTGCGTTCGTCACCGTCCTTTCCCCACCGCCTCCTCCTCTTCAAGCGAGGCAGCATTCTCCTGACAGCTCTTCTCCTCGCAGCCTCCGCACGTATGACACATCGCTCCTATTGCAGGTCTCCCCCCACACGCACACCCAAAATATGTAGGTTTCAGTGCGTGGCATAAGAGTTCTTCTGCTCTGAGCTTTGAGTTAGAAGGTGACAGGATACGTGTCTGACCCTGAACTTCTGTGAACTCCTCCCTCCCCTTCCTCGCTCATATATGTAATGGCTTGAGACCAGTAAGAGCAAAATGGTTCTCTCGAAAGGACGGGGGAAATCAGGTGGAATCATGTATATTTTATATTTCTTGCAAATTTTGCGCCCACCAGTGCCAATACCATGTTCATATGAGTGGATTAGCTGTTGCGTTAGAAGAATGCTGACCTTGATCCCCTTTGTCTCTCCTGCAACAATTTTGGTAGCTGGATCTAGTTGTTTTAAACTCATTGCTGTCTTTGGCACTTTGCTAATGGCTGTTAACAGTGTTATGGGTGCCATGAGCAAAACGGGGCTGATTTAGAATCCTTTTTTTTTAAAAAAAAGGTGAATAATTTCTGTTGTTTTGTAATTTATGAAAAGATCAGTGGCAACGTTCTTGCAGGTATCACGGTATAGATCTTTTGAGCAAGCCTGGTTTGACGTTCTTCCATTACTTCTCTCCCCCCCACACTTTTTTATTGTATTAATTGAACTGGAAACTAGATCACCAAAGGTTAAATACTGGGAAGATAAGGGCAGAAGAAAACATTTATGAAATTAGACTTAATACCAAATTCAGAATTGTTTTTCTTATTAGAACTGGGAAAAATAATGAAGTAGGTGATCTGGTGTTTTACATGCTTAAGATGTTAAAGAAATTGTCGTATTGCTTTGTTATAAGAATTCTGTGTCTTCACACACAGCTCTTGTTATTTTCATCTGCACTTTAGTAAGTGACATGAGAGAAGCTTGTTTTAAATAATTAATGTAGAAGTAACAGATATGAAAACATAGAATCACATGTTTAAATACATGATGAAAATTTTCCTTTAAGATTGTGCTTGAAAGAACAAACTGAATTTAATTCTCCAACTTAGATAAACCATTTTAATGTTAACTTGGCATTAAAAGGGCCACTTAAATTGGAAAGATGAAAGCTTTTTTTTTTTTTTTTGGCTGGCATTATTTAAATACTGCTTTGACAGTAATGAGTCTGACTTACAAAAATCTTTGGGAAGGAAACGCAATGAGGTTCATACCTTGTATTTGCATATTGTTCTGTGTAGCCATGTGTTTACCCAGGATGGAGCTCTACACAAATCATGAGGTGGATTCTGCCTACATCCGTACTGAAGAGTTTGCAAATCAAAGCCCATGTTGTCTGAAGTAGATTATAGTTTTAATGTGGGGAATCATTTATTTTAAGCTGGGCTAAGAATGTAGTGCATTAATTGATCTTTTTAATATGTAAAATGCCACTAGCGTGCAGTGAAATACCTAATTTATAATTGCAAATATAATTCAAATTGAGAAACAGACCATGGCTGTGTATTTCCCCTGAATGGCTCTGCCTTCAATTTCTGCCTTACACTGCAGTGTGTAAATATGGTTTAGCTTATGACAGGGATGTTAAGATGCTCAGTCTGCATGTGTTACTCTTATGATGTGGAGCTCTTAACAGTAAAACTATGCAGAATTTTTTGAATGGCCTAGTAACATACAGATCTTATAATTTGTTAAATGACTACCTGCTGCTAGGAAAAAAAAAAAGGAATGTTTTACTCATCTTAATAAGTTTCTGTCCAGCAATATATTTGAGTAATTGCACCTAAAAAGTGCAGTGGGAAAGGCTTTGTTGAAGTCTGGTTCAGTGAAATGTCTACATTAAAATCTTTCCATGAGTTTGCTCTTGACCCTCTTTTCATGTTAAGTGGAAGCTGTTGATATTCCACATACAAATGAGTTTCTGTTTTTTGTCCAAGAAAGCTAATGAGCTGTATTTTAAAAAGTTGTATGTACTGGTTGTGTATTTATTGAATGCATTATATGGTATGATGTGGAAGTGGACAAGATCATGTCTGAAAATCAATAATTATAAAGCTTTTCTAGCATAAACTCACTGAATGTTGCTTACAGTTCTTAAGTTATGGATATCTTTTTAGCTGCATGCTTTCTAATGCTTCCTCTGACTTGATTTCTGCAGCAAGCCTTGTATAGCTATTGAAGCAGCAGGACAGCACTGTAATCAGTGGCAGTTCAGAATTTTATATAATATGCTACAACTTTAGCATGTAAAAATGCTTTTAAAATGCCAAATGTTTACTTGACAGTTATGATTCACATCTAAAGAACAAACTAAACCAGTGTATTGTTAGCAATCTCTGCCTTTTTTTGCAATGCACATAATTATAGCAATGGCTTTTGCCTTCTGAGTGTAAGAATTGGGATTTAGGGGTTTTTTTGGTGCCTGTTCACATACTGATTTAGCAACTTGAATGATAGAGGTTAAAGCATTTTATATTTATATATTTTCATCACTAGACAATAATTTCCCTTTTAAAAATAAGTCTAGGCCTAGGGAACTTTTAAAACTTTCTGAATATTTTATATCCTGTTGCTTATTCTTTTTAGGCCCTGGCAACGTTTTTTCCCCATGAAACAGGGCTTTCTCCAGAAACACCCACTAGTGGTGTGGGATGGGTTTTTTTCTCTATATATTTTGTGAAGAGTCATGATGCACTTTTGATAGCTTTTATCTGAAGCAGAATGAAAGTTAATGCTTGTTTGGAAAAATGACTTTTTATAATTCTGTATTGAATACAAATTCATAGATACTGATTCTTTACTAACTTGGTGGATTGGCAATTCTTCCAGAGTTGTTGGTTTCCTGAACTTCTTTTAGCAGTGATGTCAGCTGTCAAGGGTTTGGTAGGACTGGCTAATTAGAACATGTACAAACAGCAGTTTAAACCACTGATAGTCATGAGGAATAAACAAGACCTGTACTTGGGGTGATTTGCCAGCTTGGAGCACAAGAACATTGGGAAAGGAAAAAACCCAAGTTCTTTAGTTCTGAGGTCCCGTTATACGGAAAACAATTACTGTAATGGATGCATAAATCAGGTAGTTTGCACTGGACCAGTTTTTGATGCATCAGTCCTTGGATAGTAAGGCTTTAGCCACATCCTTGGAGATCATTATACCCTGTATGTGACTGTGCTATAAAATACCATAGACACATTGATACTGGGAATCATTGTAACAGCACTTTAGTGGCATATTTGGGCTTCTGTGGTATAGTGCTTGCTTTTAAAGGATTAGAAATTTCATTCACTAGGAAGCATCAGTTTATCAGGAGTGCTGTGCCTAAGCACGAATGTCAGAAAAAACAGAAATGTGATAGAGTAGCATTGTCAATGCAGCAGCAGAAGAAACAGCTGTCGAGTCACATTTTCATTTTTCATGCAGTAAGCCCGAATTAGGCAAAATGATTTTAAAAAGACCAAAAAGTACCAACTTTATAACATTTTAAAATAAACACTGAAATGCTTCTCTGAATTTCAGGACAATTTTCTGCTTCCTTATTTCAGCAATACGTTGAAAATGCAGTAAGCTGAAGGACAGTTGTATCTTATGTTTTGATGATGACCTTTCTGTTTTCTTTTTTTTATTTATCTTCTCTGGAACAATTAGTTTTGTATATATTATGATGATCGGGGCTGTGTTATTAAACCAGAGCAAAGAAATGGTGTATCTTTCAGTTGCACTCCTAGCTACAGCTCTTGCCTATCTTTGATTTTAGGTTGAACTTCTTAGGTATTTTGCATAAGTGAATGTTACTCTGTGCCCTCTAATCATATTTCATTTAATTATTATCTGTACCTCGTAATTGTACTCCCTTCTCTGACTGCTGTTATTTGAAAGGTTTGGTACAGTTTTACAACGGTCTCTGATTTTTAACATCTGCATTTTGTCAGCTTCACTAAGGATACTTGGATGCTTTCAGTTTGTGTTAAAGTTGTCAGAATCATGATATTCTCTTTTTTGCTTGGTGGATTAGAGCATTTTGCAGGCATGTAGCTGTACTGAGACAGTAATATCATAGTCAACTGTCATAACCTGTGTAATCTTTCAGAAATGTCTTTTCCCAAGTATTTCTGGCTTCCTGTTCTTGTCTTACGATATGGAAGTATCTTTGTTTGGATGTTCAGATATGTGCAAGGTGTGTCTTTATACAGCAGTCATTAAAGTTAACATTTTGTGAGGTTTACAATTAATTGGTGTTCACCAAAGTAAATATCTTTGTAAAATATGGATTACTAGGAATTATCAAAGAATATTAGTCATCAGCAAAATCGTTGTCCTGTAATTGAGGGAAAACTGTTTGGATTAAAAAGTTACGGTCTATAGGTTAGTTTACAAAAAGGTGAAGAAGCTAGTTTACAAAAATGTAAAGAAATTGACACTGAGATCAATTGATGTGTTTGATAAGAAAGGCCAAAGTCTGTGATGAGGAAAGCTCATGCTGTCACCGACTATTACAGTTAGGTGTATTTTAGGATGAAATTGTATCCTAAGAAAGCCGTTAGCCCGTTAGAAAAGCTGAAGAAAGTGTAACCATTTGATGTTCTTAGAATAGGTTGATGTTCATGGAATACTGCTATATTCATAAGTAAACCAGATGATAGTCATATGTAGCTCTCTGAGACATTTCCTAAGAGAACATGAAGGTGCTAAACAGTTGTCACTGAAGTTGTGAGGTAAGAATTGTACAAGTTGCTAAGGCACTTTCTGGGGTGGAAATGCTGGTCATATATCTCAGTATGTCTCAGAACACTGAGAAATTATGTGATTTTAGCACAACTAAGGTTTCTTTCAGCGGTTTTAGGAGTTAGTTATATGCATAGTAATGAATATTGACAGAGTGGAGATTAAGCAAAGAAAACAACTGTTGCTCAGCATATATTTATAGAGGACCAATCTTGTGAAACTAACGTCTGGTTTTCTTGATAAGATTAAATACTTCGTGTGGCATGGTGATACTGCAGACAGGCGTCACTGAGACTTTTTACTTGGCTCTTACATGGCATTTTGATTATGGAACTGATCAAATGATAACATATGAAAGTGATAGATCAAGTGACAACATACGAAATGGTTTAAAACCCAGCGGATAATGTGAATCAAGTGGTTCCCTATAAATAGTTGCTGTTACGTAACCACGTGTGATGAGGGCTCCTCATTGCAAGTTCGTGAAGAAGCCCTGGGAAACCTGCTCAGTGTCAGCTGTTGGGCGTTGCTACCAATGAAGTGAAAGTCAGTGAAAATTGCCCATTATGTCTGTAGCTCCAGTAAATTGGGAAAACAATAGATACTGAAGAATGGGTCATTAGCGCAGGGTGGATGCTTGGAAAAATGGCAGCTTCCTATTTGTTTACTTGTGTTTTATATCAGGCTTTAAAACACTGGATACAGTGTATTAACTTTTAAAATAAGTAAGTTATATTTGGTTACCAAATCAAATATATGCGGCTATTAATATTAGCTTTTAGTTTGGGTATTTTTTTCTGTAAGGTTTGGAATAGTTTCTCATGTATAATACAGAACATATACTAAGCGTTGATCTGCATTCAGTATGTGGGATTTAGGGAGTAAGTAAATACAGTAATCAGTAATATAATTAGTAGTACAGAGGAGGAGGGAAAACAGTTATGAAATAATAGATTACATTTTATCCATCAGTTTTCTGTCTATCTTGAAATAAAATTGAGTTTCTCAGTGTAGAGTTCATAAATATTCTCTGTAGGCCAAAAAAGATGTGACTGTATGTACATTTAACAGGGAAAAATTAAAACACATTTTTTCAATCTGTCATTAGTTTATTGCCAGTGCATCTTCTGCTGTCCTTTGTTGGCATCTGGTTGTCATGAACAACAGTAGACTACCTACATGTGCAGTGGGCTTGTTGCCTGCTTAGCCGCTATTCAGTCTTAAAGCTGTGTCATAAATATCGTACTAAATGGTTCAAGTGTCTGCTTGTCAAGCATGGGTCTATTTCATAGTTCACCTTGTTTATGCTTGCTCTGAAACCCAAATATAGAACTAAAGATTTCCTATGTGACTATGAGAAACACGGCTTGGGCTGCTGTTGCCTGTGAATTACTTAGTTGCTCCACAGAAGAATTCAACCTGGCACGACTCTGGCGCTATCACTCAAAGCTGCATTTATTTTCCCCTTTGCTGGCTGCTGCTCTCATCCCCACATTCCTCCCTTTGGACCAGTAGGTGTCTTGTGACTGTCAGGGAGCCGGTGGAGGTTACATTGTGTGTTGGGGTTCAACTTTACTTTCGTGTTTACAGGTAAATAATAGTCACTTTCTGCAGGATCGATGGAAAAACAGCAGTTTGTAATTACTTATTTTTTTAAATATCCTGAGCAGATGGGAGGGGAAACTTCCTGTGTACAGAGAGGAAAGGAGGTGCTCAGCTGCTAAATATATCAATCATATATGCTGCATTAAAGTCTTTTAAAAGTGATGTGTAAAACAGCAGCTCAGAAATTTCCTTTGGTACTGGGTAAGAAGGCACAGTGTGGAAATAATTACTGGTTTATGTTATAAAATATATTCTTAATTTTTAATATGGATGTATGTTTGAGGTGAAATTAAATAGGATTTTTGGTGTTGAAAATCATTAGTGTTGGATGAAAGACGTCTAAGGAAACTAAAAATTACTTTTTTTCCTTGCAAATAATATTTAAAAACTGAACAAAATAAGCTGAAAATTACAGTAGGAGTTTGAAAATATTTGGAAGATGCAACAATAAAAAAATTACTGAACTATAGTATTCCTATTTTTTAATGGGTCTAGTAGTGGAGTTGTGCAGGGTTCTTCATTTGTTTCTGAAGAGTTGGTCACCTCGGGAGAGATGAGCTCATTGGCATCACTGAAGCCACAGTTTGGATTTAAATCACTGAAGTTTTACGGTGAAATTTACAGACACAGTGGTCTTGAGAATTATGGCCTGTACAATACTCAGGTAAAGCAATTTCAGAGGCAGTTCCAAAAATATAAGATTTTCCATAATGTTTCATTGCGTTTGTAAATGTGATTCAGTAGGTTATGGCAAAGAAGCAAAATATTTTGAAGCTTATGCTATTTACCATCAGGATTAAACAAGATAAACAGCTTAACAGTGTTCCCATTTGCACAAGTCACAGTATTTTTAAACCTGCTGCTCATAATTCTGGGTTGTTTATCAGGGAATACAGTTAACCTAAATGTCTTTTGGAGACTTGTTTCTGATACATCTCAGTATGATTCTCAAAACGAAAAATGTTTGATCCATAAGCCAAAACATAGTGTTAAAATGTATTTAGTCAGAAGGTGGCCTTTGGTAGTCTTTTTTTTTTTTTTTTCCTTCTGTTGTTTTTTTTCCCCTTGTGGGCTGCACAGGAGAAACAACATAATGGTGTATAGTAATTAGTTTCTTCAGTAGTTATGTGCTTTTCTTCTTGAATTTTGCAATTTTGGTATTTTAGAAGCTATACGAAGCAGATTATGCATTCTGAAGATAGGGATTTGATATGCTTTGGTAGTCAGCTTAGTTACAAATATTTAGTATTTTTAAATGTATTTGAATATGGTTTGTATATAAAATATTAAGTGTTCAGTGCTGTTAATTAAGTGTTCTGAACCTCCTTTCTTTAAAAGGGAATCTTTTTTTGTTTGTTTTTGGTTTTTTATTTTTTTCCTGGTAATCTTACTTAATAGGAGTTTTGGCCTCCTGATATTTGTGAGTATTTCTGGTTGTGAAGAAGGTAGACATTAGTTGAAGGATTTAAGTCATTAGTTGTTTGTCACTGTTAAAAGCTAATTTGGGCATGAATGGATAGCTAGTAATCATTTTCACCTGTAGCTGCATCTTAATAAAATACCTATGTTCTTCTTAATCATCTGTTTCTAGCAATGGGTAGATAAAACCTGAATTTTTTTCAGTAAAAAAATTATTCACATCTAAAATATGAATTATGCCAGATTGACTGATTTTCACTGTGCCTTTTTTTTTTTTTTTTTAAATGCCTGTCTCTGCAACCAGTAGAGAGAAATAGGTTCAGAGGTTAATCCAAAGATTTTAATACAGAGCCACCTCTTTCTGCATATTTACCTTGGAGGGAGCCCATCAGAACCATTGTTTTTGTATTACAGCATTACAGTTTGAGTCGAATTAAGCGCTTATTTCCAAATAATTTCTGTTGCATGAGTAAACTGAAGAGGTTTCCACACCTGTCTGCATTACAAAGTTGATGGTGAAGAAGGAAGAGGCTGGCTGGGGGGATGGAGGCAAGCACTTTCTTACTGGTGGTGGGAAACTTTCTCTTAAGTGCCTCATGTGCCTAAAGATGATGAGTGTCAATTCCCACCCTCTAACACCTCCTCCATTTATGCATTTAGGTCTTTCAATAAGTAAGCAATAAAACATGCAGATTTTTTCTTTATTCATTAGTCCTGCTTGCGAGTGTTTAGCACTAGAATTTTAAAATCCTAGTCATGTGAATAGTGGTGATAGTATATTTTAATATTGAAATAGGTTCCTGAATGAACTATGTTCATGTTATGTCTTCTGGCAATTTCAGAAACTAGGATTGCAAGGACAAAAAAAATTACCTGTTTTTTTGTAGTAGGAGAACCTTGTTCTTTGATTATATGTGTGCTCTGTGATAAAGCAAGACAAGTGAAGATTTGAGCATATCTTACACCTGCAGTTGATGGTCATTCTTGACTTTTTAATGATACACTGCATTAAGTCAATGGTAAATTTACATCTTTACATGATTGGATTGTCATATCTGCTTTTGGTAACTGGAATTTTATCTTAGTTCAGAGTTTGTTGTTTGTTCTGTGTTTTTATTTGAAAGATAGGATGTGAAATCTTTCTTCTGCTTAAATTTTGAAAATTATTTCCCTGGATTGGTAGACATTATTTGCCAAGTCTTCCTTGGATCGGTTGACATTATTTGCCAAGTTCTATGCTAGCTTAGGTAACTTGTTGAAGGTATTTTAAAATAGAACTGCAACAGGTTTTGTGTAGTGGCATTGCTATGTTCTCATGAAAAGCAGTGGATCACTAGCAAAAAAAAGGCATGTAGGGATGGATTATGTCAGTTTTTGGTTGTTTAATTTGAGGCTTCTTTAATATACTGATCTTAAGGGTATAAGTGCTGAGGATGCTTTGAAAATCAGCCTTAGTGGAGTTGTCTACAGAGACCTGTCAATAGAAATAATACCGTGACAGTGTCTGGAAACCTAGTGGCACAGATTCTAGTAAATATTTCTAAGAAAAAACTGCAGGAGAAGCAAAGACAGTGTATCTTTAAAATACTGCTAAGCCACCTTTATTCTAACAGAATGGCCTAGCTTTTCCTGTTTCTATGGCTAGATATTATCTTGCACTCAATCTGTTTATACCAATGTAAATGACTCTAACCTGGATTATTTAATCTACATTAATGCTTTATGTCTCAGTGTAGTTAATTGCACGGAGCCTCTTCCAGTCATATCTCATAAAGAACTAACATAATATGTAACCTCACTGCTTCCAGCCAGATCTGAAACACAGACTTGGAAAACAGCCCCGTTAACTGTCTTACACAGGGAATGTTTTCTCTTAACTACGTTTGATATGCAAGGCTTCCAATAGTAGGCTGTTAAACCCCCCCCCCCCACAAAGGTCTTTGTCACTGAAGGAGGAAAAAAGCCTGAATTGTCTGATAAAGCACAGGAAGCAAAATTGTTGACAGAGAAAATTCCTTTTCTATGTAGTCACTTTTATGAGAAGCACCACTCCCCAAAGGTAGTATATTTAACTATTAGTGGATCCTCGTGACATAATTGATTTTCTTTCTCTTGTATTCAAAGGTTTGAAAGGGATAAAGAAAATTATATGGGTTAATATTCTTCCAAAGTTTTTTGTGGTATTTTGCTGTGTTATTTTGCTATGTTCTAGTTTGTAAATGTTTGCCTCTCTGTGATCATAAGAGGCTTTGGAAAAATAACATGTTCTGTTTTGTGCAGAAATCGGAGAAATTTATGATGGTAGTTTAATCTCATTTAACTCCTGTCAAATCTCCTTCCACAGTGTGCACAAGCCTTGCTTTTTCTGATAGGTAATAATAATATTCCAGCTGCATTGACTTACTCTGGCTCTTTATCAGAAAGTTTAGGAAGCTTTTTGATTAAGCAGTCTGAAATACAGAAAAGCTGCACTGTTTTACAGCATAGAGATACGTTTTTATTTTTAATAATGTCCCTCTTTGTATGAGTAGTTCTGTTGTATTTTTGAACCAAACCTTAGGGTTAGCAGTGGTTTTATTGGGTAGCAGAGGAGACAGAAGGTGTCAGAAATGGGGGAAGGAGTGCATAACAGGGACCAAAAGAGAGCTTTTCAGGTAGGGTGTGATGTCCTTTGCAGTCATCCAGAGTCGGGTATTACCGGAGCGCATTTGTCCAGGTTTTCCTGACTCTTTTCTGGGTTTTGCTACATGTGTTGTGCAGAAATTCATTTACTTAAATAATTCCATGAGATTAGCTGTACAAATTTGTACTGTTGTAATGAAGATGGAAACTTGTAGCTTCTGATCAGCTATGTGTGAAAACAGTACAAGATTGCCCTGTAGAATTACTTAAATCTGTGTCATTTCAAAGTGCTGCTTAGGGACAGTCTATCTGTTGTGTTGAAGGGGGTTTTGTCTTGAATTTTGTTTTTAAATGGTGTGCTATCTAACTTTTAACTTCAAACATGTAAAAGGAGGAAATATGTATATTAAGTGTTAATGAATAGAAAAGAGAAAGGCAGATGGATAAAGACACTCTGTAGAAAACAGAAAATATTTAACATTAGAGTAAACATTAGCAGGCCTTTGTATGTTTTGTTTAAGGAGTTTGAAAGTAACTCCAATAAATGTGGCCTGGTTTTATATTTTGGGTTATTGAAAATCCTATTTCTGATGTATTTGGAAGTATTCTTACTTGAAAGGTGCGATTAAAGTTTCAGGTATTTCCTTAGTGAAAATTTCGTGTATATTGAGAGGAGGAGGTTTAAATATTGTGATTTTGTGCCTGGGTGAAATTTTTATATAGTAAATGAGATGTAAAGAAAGGCAACCACATATTCTTCACACATGCAAGAGCATGTTCTGTCAGCAGTTTCTGCAGTTACTTTTGTTGCACACTTCATGATTAGTTAATGCATGTTGGACATGTTATAAATGCATGTCTGGCATATCAGAATATGATTTATACTGTGTAAATCATAAATACTTCATTCAGTATTTTCACTGCTCATTACCCAAAATTGTCTAGCAGCACTTGAGAGAGTAAATGAATTCTCCTAAGACCTAAATGCTGTCATCAGCAATATCTCCATGTTTACATTCTCAGCTGCATGGACCACTTTTTGAAATTACCTGCTGTGCGAATAAAGAATATTAAAGTCTTTGTCATGCTAAAGTTGAAGTTTAATACAAGCACTAAATAAATTAAAAATATGGTTCTTTTCTGAAAGAAATTGATGTCTCAAATTTAGATATCCAATCTCAAAACAGTATTAATCATCTAGATGGGTTAAAGGGAAAATTGCTTTTAAACAGCTTTTGGCCATTATTCAAAATTAATTGTTTATTTTAAAGAGGGAAGTGAATTGTCTTTGTATGAAATGGTGAACAATGGTGAACAATTAACCTGATCTGAAGTGTGCGATGTACTGTTTAACAAAATGATGCACCTTAAATTAGGATTGTTTAAGAAAATAGCAACGTCTTCTAGGTGTTTTTGTTTATACAATCAAATCAACATAAATAATCTGAATTAAAAACAAAGTTTGAGTTTTTTTCACAAGAGATTATGCTTCTCTAGGAGTACAGGTATCTGGGAGTGACATTCCTGTCCTGGAGGGTATGAGACTGGTACTGGGTCAGGGCATGGTGGGGTCTGGGCTCTTCATAGCCTTGCTGTGCCGTGGAGAGTGATGTGGCCGCCATAGCTTCCCTTCTGGTGCCTCTAGTGAATGCATTCTTTAATGATAAAACTAGCTTGCTACTTTAAAGCTTGGAAAAGCATCCTAAATTGTTGGTTTGATCCTTTTCTTTCAACTAGTGACGCCTGGTGAATTGTTGAGTTCTTGTTCCTGTCTGTACTCTCACTAACGTGATCATTTGGTCTTCCTAGCTGGCAGACATGTACTCAGTTAAAACTTAATGGTGGTACCAATGTAAAGGGATGTCTTTGAAAAGGATTAGGTTGAGACTAGTGTGAGTTACAGGAGAATGAACATTCATTTGCAGGGTATTCACCTGTTTGAGCTATACTTGTTTCAAGGATTAAAAAAAGTTGTGATTTAAGAGTAGAAAAGCTTTGAAGTAAACATGTACTTGCTGTCACCTCCAAATGTCTGTACTGACTAGGTTATGTACCAATATGGATGGGATCCCATTGTGATTAAAAACTTTCTTAATTAACTCTACCTGTCGATATAAAAGGTAACAAATCTGTGTTATTCTGACTTCTGAGTTTAGTTCATAAAGCTGAAGTGTGAGGCACAAACAAAAATGTTGCTGTAAAAAGGGTTCTTGAACTGAGGATTTGTGCCTGGTATTATCCCCTGCTATTCTATAGATACAGAAGAAAAACTGATTCTAAGCCTGTTCTAGTGATGCTGGTAAATGTCTTTATATATAAAATCTGGATAGGGGTGTACATGTGTCTGTTTGTTAGTAGAAGCTGAACCAACTTGAGTAAATTCTCTTTTTCCCCTGGTGCACTCTGCGTGAGGTTGAAAATAACTTGCTTTAGCCTTGTCCCCACACAATGTTTTCTCTCAATCTGATGATCATAAGGGTAGAGTAGTGATGGCCTTTTCCATCACCTGATGGTCCAGGAGAGCTTTCCTCCCCTGCAGACTTCAGAGGACTCCCATGATATAGGTGGATAACACAGGATGGTAAATACACTGTGGTTTTCTGTCTGAGTGGGAGCTTAATTTAATGGCATTTAGAAGAGTTCATGTTTAGTCATCTCATTTTGTTACATGAGTTATTTGCTGCAAAGCTTTCCTGTCTATGCTCATTGACCTAAGCACTAATGTGTCAGACTGCTGTTCATCAGACTTACATATTCCCAAAAATGGCACATTTTCAATTTGTCCTCCAAGATGCTCTGCAAAGTGCATGCAGTATACTACAAAACAAAGGGAGATCCTTAGGTCTTTTAATTGCCTTGGTGATTAAATTAGGTAATTCTCATAGAGGATGCTTTGACTCTGGTCATAAATGTAGTGAAAACCTGTTCATTACAAGCCTTATTTGTAAGAAATATTTATTCTACCCTTACACCTCATGTATAACCTCATCTTGTTTTAATAAATGTCAGTGAGTGTAATACATAATTAAACTGTTTTGAACAATTTCTCAATTATCATAATAAATTGTGAAACAAACTATGTCAATCCTTTAAGTCATATCAAAACAAGCTGTTTTTTGGGCTTGTCGTGCTGTCCTAAGGGAATAATTCAATGAGGACTTTGGCTGGTTTGTAAAACATGAACTGCACAAGAAATTAAGCTTCAGAAGTTTGAGCTGTAGATAGAGTAACACTGTTTTTGATAGTAGCAGACTCTGTTCCCTATTCTTGCTTTTATTTTATTGTGAAGTACAGGAGGTTCAGCATTGTACTTACAACGGGATTTGTTTGTTACACCTGAGAATAGAAAGTTTAGCTTCAGGTGTCTTGCTAGTATGTATGACAGGCCAGTGTCTGTTTCAATTCATTGCCACCCTTTACTTTTTCAGATGTACAATTTGCTCTGTATAACTGTGAAGAAAATATAGTAGTGTTTATTTCAAAGGGTTGATACAGGATATTTCAAGAGTTTATAAATTGTCAGGTTTGGCTTACAAAATTTTCTTTCTTCTCTGCATATACTAACTGCAGCAGGATGCCACATGTGTAGCTTGGTTTATTAATCTTTGGACTGGGGTTTTTTATCTCAAAAGTCTTCTACCAAATGGAAGTTTACTACTGCATTTTGATATTTTACATCATCTTGCTGGGGTGCTCATGAGCCTTTAATAAGGTTAATTTTCTTTGTATTGGAATTTATAATCAAGTAATAGTATTCTCTGCTTGACTTTTGTACTTGTTTATAACTCCGTCATATTTCAATAGTAAGCAAGAGCTAATCTAGTGTGGGGTAGAAGCAGGATACCTGGCTTATGTAACCCTGTTGTAATAGATTTCCACAGCATGCAGACAGTATGTGTAGCAAGAATAGGCTTAAAAAGAATTGCTACCAAATTTACTTTGTAAATCAAATTTGAATATTTAAAATGCAAATTAGATGATAAACATATATTTCAAAAACAAATCAGTAGTAATTGTGTTAACCCGGTAGAGGGGAGATTCTTTGACAGAATTATAGAGGGTTTTATTTTAAAATCTTGTTAAGAGTGATAAAGAACTGTGGAAGATGGATGTGGGGGAAAGGGCAGCTCTTATAGATCAGTCTTATCCCTAGGGCATCCTGACTCTGTGTGTCACTGACACTCAGCATATGAACTCTGATGTTTGAGACAAGTAGCTAATTTTAATTTTTTTAAAAAAAATCCAAAGCATAAAGCTTTCTCTAGCAGGTTATCAGGTAATTACTTCAGAAGTTAACTATGTGATTTTCTTAATCGTTGCTTGTTGAAGGGGGAAGTTGCTCTTCAGGCGTAGCTTTATCAGCTGCAGTGTAAGTCTGCATGAGTGCTGTCCTCTGCATGCATCTGAGATCTGCAAGCTGCATGTAGTTAGGTTTGCAGGTTCAGGGGTTTTTTTTTCCTAGTCTCTCATACTTAATAAAGTCCTTCAAGCTTGTTACAGGTCCAGATTAATGGTGCACATTAATTCTTGGGAAGGTAATTGATCTGTATCTACAGAATTTATGTTGTGTGTGGGAATCGTACTATCTTTGTTATAAGGACCTGATTACAGTTCATGGAAGCATATAATGGGGAATTAGGTGTTGGGAAAAGAGGAAAATCTCTATTTTTCGGATTTGCTTTGGTAATGTTTTACTGTCTTGCTTTTACGCTGTCAAAATGTCATTATTTGGATCTTTCCCAATGTTTTTATTCAAATGATAGGAAACAGAAGGGAAGGAACTAATTGGGATGAGTCTAGGAAACATGCTCTGAATACACGTACAGCATTTGTGTTTTCCTGCCCAGACTTCCAGCATGTGAGATGTGTGATGGCAGAGGCATCGTTGACAATGTAGTTACAGTTCATGGAGAGTCCAAAATGTGTTTTCATCTCTACTGCTGCTAAGGCAAAGTGTGTGTATTTCTCATTAGTGAGAGTCTCTCAAATTCGTGCTTTATAAAGAGGAGCTTGTCTTGTTAGTTCATGAGTAATGGCTACATCCTACTATCTTTTTTGTCAGCAGAGGGTAGGATTTCCTCCCACACGCAGGGAAAAAAGAGAAAATTAGAAAGTGATAAAAGCTAAAATCAAAATACATGTGAGAAGAAATAGGCCAGATTAATCACTGATTCTCTAAGACAGCAGTTCTTTCTTTAGGTGAGAAAATTACTCTTTTCTTGGTAGTGGTATCTTCAGGGGGCCAGGCAACACCTATGTTGCCAGGCAGAGGGTACTTGAATGCATTGGTGTTACACATTTGATTAAGGCAGAATGGAAAACTACCTGCAGTTCTGAAGCACCTGATATCTTGGTTGCTTCATTGCAAGATGATAAGGCACTTAAAACTCATTAAAATCCTAAACTGTGAAAGCTTATAATTCTATTTGTGCCTCAGCATTATTGTGAGGGCAGTATAGGTGGCAATAATTTAATCAAAAGCATGAGGGGAAATAGTTTGTGGTGGATTGTGCATCTTTTTTGTTATCTTCTGTATACTGCAGTACTGCAGCAGTGATACCTGAGCTGGTGATAGAGTATTTGGTATGCACTTCTACTGGCAGAAGGTTTTCCATGGAAGTGGTTGCAGAAAATGTTATGAAACTTTCTGTGAAGTCTTACCAGTCATCTCTCTCCATGGCTTGAAGTTTTTTATTCCCTGCAGGTTAAAAACCTTTCATTTTTCAAAGTTCCATTTAACTTCAGCATTTGGAGACTGGAGTCAATTTTTTTTTTTCCAACAATTAATCTGTTTCATGATGTGTGACAGCAAGTGGTCAGTGAATATTTATTTCCCCCTCACCCCAACAGTTTGTTATAATGATTTGAAATACAGTCTAAATACACAATAAAAATAGTCCATGTCATGCTGAAATGGAGATGTTTCCTGAGGCTGGGCAAAGCAAGAGCTTGTTTGAAAACTGTATTTTGTTGGATTCTCATCACCTGGTATCATATTACAAGTTTTCAAGACTAAAATGAAAGTATTCCACTGTCAGTCCTGAAATATGCAGTATCAAAATGTTACATGGGGAGTAATATTTGACAATCCTTTTGAAACACCTTTCTCTCAATTGTTGTTGTGCTAGTAGGGTTTTTTCTTGCGGGAGTAGACAGCTTAAAACATCCTTATTAGGGAGGTGTATGAGCTTAAGTGGTCACGATCTCCATTTGAATCATCGGTAAGAGTTATGTTAGAAAACAGGTAGTGTGGCATTGCTGACACTTTATTCTACTGAATAAGAATAAGAATTGAATAAGAAAATAAAAAAAATTCTTGAATAAGAAAATTGCTTACAACTCCTTGTCTGTAAACCAAGCCTTTCTTTCCCCCTTTCCACCCCACCTCTCCCTGCCCCTATCTAAAGAGCCAGGTGATTGGTTTTCAGGAAGGAACTTTTGCCTTTTTCTTCTTTATTTGTTAGCTTGGTTATTTTGTTTTTCTCTAGACAACAGTGTCTGCAAGCATAATAACTGTTAGTTTTAGTTGGCTTTCATATTGGCAGTCTAATGGCAAGATTTAGATGTAATTTTATATAGAAAAAACAAATAATACCAAAAATAGAGAGGGAAGAAAAAGTATTCTTTTTGTATTTTATTTTGGTATTTATTTTGATTCAGAAAACTCCGCATATTTTTAAGATTAAGGTGCAGTATTAACACACTTCTGTTGATTTTCCAGTCTATATGATAAATTATTGGTTTTGGAAATCAGCACTTAGGCTGAATATTTAGTTGATAAATTGATTCAATATTTCAGGTTTGCTAAGTTACAATTTGTTAGATTTGGAAGTTGCAGATTTCACTGGAAAAATTAAATCAAATGTGATCTTTGTTTTTCAAAACAATTTGTGTATCTCTTTGCTATGATCCCTGTTAATTTCTTCAGCTCTTCTTTACATAAGCTTACTTGGCTAAAGTTTGGGAACTTTAAAAAAAAAGGATTTCTTACATGTTTCCTACATACCCTGAAAAAAGTAAGATTTCCTACGTAATTCGCTCAGCATCTCTCAAGGTTAAAAATAGATCTGTGAAATTCTTCCCATTTTTTGGCAAATTTTCGTTTGTAATTGTGCTATTTTGGTTACTTTTATTTCTAATAAAAATTTATAGCTGATGTTTAAACAAGCTACGCTAGTATGAAAGTGGGAAATTTTAAAATCAAAGCCAAAAGGGGGAAAAATGCTAAAAATATTTGTCAAGATTTAATCATTAGAGAGAGAGTAGTTAATTTCATAGCATTCAGTAAGAGCCTCTTACAGATTAGCATTTTGTTCCTTTTATTTCAAATCTTCATTGTAGCTTTGCTTATTTGACTACATCTATTTCTTTATATTCAGCAGTTCAGGAGAACTTAATCCCTCGCCTATATAGTGCAATCAGAAATAAGCTTTGACACACAAGGAAGAGTAAGCTAAACAGCAGAAATGCATATTAAAGTACTCTTACATAAGGAGGGTATTTTTAAATGATGCTGGCTTAGTGGTGTGGATTTTGTAAAGGCACTCATGGTCATGTAAACACATGCAGTTAAAAAACAAGACTGTCTTAAGTATGAGAATTTTTCTGTAGAGGTCATGGAGGGCTGAGAGACTAAATCCATTGTCAATGTTCTTTCTCATTTTACTTGAAAGGTTGGAGGGTTATTCACTGGGGGTTTTTTGTTGTAGTTTTTACTTCACAGCCAGATTCAACTTGCACGCAATTTTCAAGAGCTTTCGTAATTTCCTTTTTTGGTGCTTTTATTAAAATAAGAAAAAAAAGGAGAGAAAAAGATGGACACACAAAAAAACTTCACTACCTCTAAGGCATACTCAAGATTCTGAAAATACTTTTCTGAGCAGTGTCCATCGTAATGGAATCTAGATCAGACTAGGAGCACCTGTAAAATGCATTTACTTTCTTCTGCTGTTATAATAAGAAGATGTGAACTTCAGCTGGGTCCTGGGCTGCATCCAAGGCAATGTGGCCAGCAGGACAAGGAAGAGGATTCTGCCTCTGCTCTGCTCCTGTCACACCCCACCTGCAGGGCTGCATCAGCTCTGGGGTCCCAGCACAGGAAGGACATGGACCTGTTGGGGCGAGTCCAGACGAGGACACCAGGATGATCAAAGGGATGGAACACTTCTCCTGTGAGGATAAAGCTGAGAGAATTGAGATTGTTCAGCCTCGAAAAGAGGTTCTGAGGTGACCTGATTGCCACCTTCCAGTAACCTGAAGGGAGACAACAAAAAAGATGGAAAGATGTTTCCAAGGGCATGTAGTGACAGGTCAAGGGGGAATGGATTAAAATTGAGATTAGTTTTAGATGAGATATTGGGATTAAATTCTTTACTGTAAGAATGCTGAGGTGCTGGAACAGGTTGCTCAGCTGTGAATGCCCCATTCCTAGAAACATTTAAGGTCAGGCTGGATGGGGCTTTGAGCAACCTGGTCTAGTGAAAGGTATCCCTTCTTATGGTGGAGGGGTTGGAATTAGATATTTTTTAAAGTCTCTGCCAACCCAAACCATTCTGTGATTCACAGAATCATAGAATGGCCTGTTTTGTAATTCTAAATATGGTTTTAATATTTGTTGATGCTATTAAAAAGATAAAATAATAATTGATTAAATAATGGGAGAAAAGATGGAAAAATGGATTCTAAAAGAACATTCATATTTTATGCTTTGATGTCAGGCTAGTAGCTGAATTTGTAGCTCGGTAAGCAATCCTGAAAATTGTCAGGAAAAATGGCTATGTTTTTGTAGTGTTGACTTATTGACCTCTTTATACTCTTCTTTGTTTGATTTTGATCCATGGCTATTCTGAATGTTTCGTGTTGCAGTTCCTTGAAAACTTTCATTCTAGCATTGAATCCCAGTTTGTCTAGTGGATGACTTAAATGATCCCTACAAGGAACTGAGGATTGATATATACATTTATCTAGAGCAAATCCTTCTCTGAACATTAGTTTATAGATACATCATTTACATTATTTTCTTTCCAGAAGTAGTGGTTTTGATGGCGTACTTTACAACAGTGGGCATGCAAGTCCAGTGAAGTTTTTTTACATTTTTTTCATATTGATATTTTTCTTTTTAAATGTATCCATTTGTGGCAAAATGGTGGGACTGTCCACTTCCAGGGATCAAGTAGTTGGTTAACGTGTCTATACTGCTATATATTTTTTCCATCTATTGTTTAGCCATGCCTGCTCTTATACATTATGATCAAATACTGCAAATGTTTCAAGTAACTTTACCTTCAGTAATAATGCATTTATTTCCAAGTAGTCTTCTTGTTCCTTTGCTGAAGTTAAAATAGTTTTATAAAATGTGACGCATTGAGAAAATAACCAGAAGAATCATCAGTGATGGCCATACAGCCCTTTGCTGTAGTGTATTACTTTTCATTGTCAAGAAGAATCAATCTTGCTTCCAAGAAATCAATTGCAGTATTAATATGTATGCTTAAGCAGTGTGCTATTGTACAACTGCTTGTGTATTCAAATGTATATCATATTTTATGGATTCAAACAAATATTTCTTGCAGGTTAGTAGCTTATTGTATCAGAAATTTCAGTTGTAGTTGCTTCAAAACCAGATATAAATATGCATTGGGACAATGCTGAAACTATGTAAAATATCAAATGTTCCTGTTAAATTGGCTGAGTCATATAATTCTCTCAACTTCTCTTTTTTTTTTTTTTTTTGTTATTTCAAATATAAGGAAGTGTTTTGCAGCATACAAGACAATTAGAAATAATAACACGCTTCAGTATTTTTACTTTGGATAGTTTGTACTGCATGAAATTTAAGTTGGCCATCTAAGGTAAAGGATGGAGACAGATGGCAGAATAAAGGCTGGCTAGTGATCTACTTCATAGTTTAAAGGAGTACTTTAAATTTACAGGCAAGCAAGTCTAGTTTTAAAAACAGACTAGAAGAACTAATTTTTTAGATCAACCAGTTTAAGAGCAAAAAAATACATGGTATTAAAACTGAGTAACTTTCAAGTGCTATGCCTTTGCTTTAAAATAAATCTGTTTTACCAAAACAAGTAAATTTATTTGCAGAACACATAGAAAATTTTACCTAGGCAGTGTAAATAAGAGGTTTGCATACTCCTGTGTTTCTTACTCTCTGTAAGAGTTGGCTTTTGCTTTTGTACTGCATCCTCATAAATCACAGCTATCTTTTGCTATTTCTGAAAATGAAAGAAATTGTTGGTTTACCTGCAGGGGATGAGTTACAATTCTGTTAAAAACCCCTTTTGAATATTACCTTATTTCTGAATAAAATAAAAATCCTTTTTGGGTTTTGAAGACTTTCGATAAATCTTTTTAGACTTTATTCTTTACTTCAGATTCTCATGGCCTGACTTCTTTTTTCATCACATTTTCAGGCTTTCCACCATTTTTGAGGATGGAATAAATGAAGAGTGTACCAAACTGGAGCTTGCATAATATATTTTTGTCTCTGAGGAATGAGATCCATTTCTGTGGTATCGGTAGTCATCATTCCTTTGACTAAATGTTCAAATGATTTTTAGAAGATGGTGACACTGCATTGACTTAAGGCTTCCTGTGCACAGTAAGGGAAACCAGAGATCTTTGAAGTACTGGAGATCTTATGTGCCATTCCCTTTTGAAGATTAAAACCTGACATAGGCACTTAAGGGTTCACAAATTAGATGAGGCAAATCATTAACGTATTTTTCAGTAGTTGAAGATATATTATCACTTTATTCTTTCTTGCATTACTTTTATAAGAAGACTTCACAACTATGAACTAGCCCACACTTTGTCCTTTAGTCTCTTGTGTCCTTCTTAGGAGTGATTTCTGAAGGAACATCCCCTTGAGGCTAGACACTACATAGAGATCTGACTAATTTTGTAAAGTTAAAAAAAACCCAAAAAAACCCATGACATTGAGTAAAGAGGAGAATGGTAGCTTGACTGAACAATTCTTGTTCCTATGCAAGACAGAGGCTTAGTTTCAAGATGGTCTTAAACTTTGAAGTGGTTCTTAAACTTTTTTTTCTTGAAGAAATGGGAAAGTAAAGATTTGGAAAACAGAAAATTCCATATTTTGCTATAAAATTTCATGAACTGATGGAAACTTTTGAAAAGTTCCATTTGCAAATGAAATTTAAAGCAAGACTTTTAGTCTGAGGTGTGTTAGGTTGGTCTAGTGGTTCTTAGAGAAGTTGATGAGAGTTTAAATGTCTTCAGTAGGAGAGTAATCAAGACAATAACAGAAATAAAAAAGAGGGAAAATTTTACTCAATGGTGGAAAAGATTTTTTTTTAAATAAAATACAAAATAAGAATGTTAACCCATAAGTGGATTTCTTGCACATCCTTGTTTCTTTGATGTGTGAAATAAGGGTGCTTAGGGCGCCATAGGGTTTTGTGGTTGCTCTTTTACTCTAGAAGGCTGTCAATACAGTTCTCTCTTTGTGGGCTCCTGTACCTCAGCTCTCAGCTGCACCTCCAGCAGCAGAGGATTTGTTCATTTCTCTCCCTGCATGATCACCCGTCGGTGCAAATTTCATCCAGGGTAAGCAAATAATAACACTTCTGTTGACTTGATCAGAACATGCAACAATGGTGCTTTTCTGCTTTGTGGTGGCTGTGGTAGCACAGTTGATCCTCTGTTCAGCGTAGGTTTGGAACAGAGTTACACTTGCAGTGTTTTGCACAAATTCATACAGAAAAGCTGGAAAACTCTGGTGTTGTGCATCATGTGAATGTGTGGGCTTTTGATCTAGTAATTAGGCAGCCTAATACCCAGTTTACTGTGTTGAAATGTAGATCAAGTCTGTTGTTTTCCTTCTTTATTGGTGAGAGAACTTGTTGCATACATCTTACTCTACTCCTTTATCTCACTGTTTTCAGTACCTTGTCAGTCTTCTCTCTGCTTCAGTTTCTCCTCACTTGTCACTTTGGTTTGCATCTGTCTGTCTTCCTTGCTCAAACTTCATTCTCCAGCTGCTTTGGAAGCTTCCATATATGGATATATCCAGCTGATCATGGAAGCATCGATATATGTTTAGCTTTAGAACTTGTTTTATTGCAATTTTTAAAATTGTAGATTTTAGGATAACTTTCCTATCAAGAAAAAATCTCGTATGTACTGCTTCACAGTTTTTTTAGTAAATGTTTAAATCTTGGTATGATATTAAAAATGAAAATAGGTGATTATTTCTTTTCCCTAAGACTGCATAGTGATAGGACATTATTTCTTTTCAGTAGCTTATATGCTATAATGAAATTGAAGACTGATAAGCTGAAGAGACAATTCAGGTAGCTTTTATATGAATTATAATGTGAACAGCAAAGTACAGGTTGAGTGGTTAAAGTGAGCTTCACAGTAAGGTTAGGATTGTGTTTAGATGATTATAATCTGTGCAGTTCTTTTATGTTTACTTAGTTGCTTGCCACCTTCAAAGATTTTTGTTTGAGATTTTGCTCAAATTTTTCTTTTATTTGGTTGGTTTCAGTAACAATATACTAAGATAATATATAATTTTACTTGTTATTTCTCTGTAAATTTTTTTTTTGCAAGCCCTGTTTAATTTAGCAGATCTGGTCTTGATTCTTGGGAACCATCTTCACTTTCATCAACTTGAGCATGTTTTGTATTTTTTGTATAAAACCAAGGTGATTATGCTTCTACTGCAATTCATCAGACAGAAGGAACTTCATGTCTGCCATGTGTGCTGCCATCATCAAGTTTCTACTACTGCTCTTTTCTTAATAAAGCTAATGAATTCAGAGAGGAAATACTTCATAACCACATAATAATTTGTGTCTATTTTATCTTTATTCATGATAAATAGCTTCATTTTGGACCCTGCTTCCGACAGCAGAGATAGCTAAGTTGTGAAGATCGAAAGTTCTCTTGATTCTGTAAGATCATAGAATGGTTTGTGTTGGAGGGGGCTTTAAGGATCATCTAGTTCCAACCCATCTGCCATGGGCAGGAGCACCTTGTACTACACCAGATTGCTCAAGGCCCTATCCTGCCTGGCCTTGAACACTTCGAGAGGTCATCCACAATTCTCTGGAAAACCAGTTCCTGTGCCTCACCACCCTTATTGTAAAGAATTTCTTTGGACTGTTGAATCTAAACCTACCCTCCTTCATCTATAAGGCCATTCACCGTTGTCCTATCAATACGTGCCAATCTTAAAAGTCCGTCTCTAGCTCTCTTATAGGCCCTTTTTAGTACTGGAGGGTGCTATAAGGACTCTCCAGAGCCTTCTCTCAGCCTTTCCTTGTATGAGAGGTGTTCCAGCCCTCTGGTCATCTTGGTGACCCTCCAGTGGACTTGTTCCAGTAGATCCACATCTTCCTTGTGGTAGGGGCCTCAGAGCTGGTTGCAGCACTCCAGGTGAGGTCTCACCTCACTTGCCTTGCCTTGCTGGCCACACTGCCTTGAATACACCTCAGGGTACAGTTGGCTTTTTGGATTGCAAGTTCACACTGACAAGATTTATTGAGCCTCTTAATTCATGCACACCCCCAAGTCCTTCTCCTCATGGCTGTTCTCAAAACAACTTTTCAGAGTTTCTGAAAGGATTTTTGCAAACGTTCATTATCTTGCTGTGTTGTGACATTGTTTTAGTTCTGTGGTGAATTTTATTTCCGAATGAGTTAAAAAACCTAAAAGTTGATGTCTTACAATCTGGAGTCACCATGGCAGCATAGTGAGAATAATCTGAACTCTAGAGGCAATAACAATAATTTTGAAGAGCTAGGAACCCTCCAGATTATATCTAAAGCTTATCTAAATACTCTGGTAAAAATCCCTTAAAGAAGTGTTTCTTATAGCCTGTGCTAGGGACATACTGGGTTCAGAGATGGTCCTTGGAGAAACGTAAATTTCAGCAGTGGTGTGGAATAAAAGATACAAATACCCCAATAAACGTAGCACACTGAGATTGTCCCAGTTGTTTGAAATTACAATAATAATGATAGTTTTTAAAAGGGTCCATGAGATTAATCCAGACAACTGATATCTGACTGTAGTATGGTTTAAGTGAAATTTCTAAAGGTAATCCTTTTAAAGTAACAAGATCTGGAAATAGAACCTCAGATCTGTGCTCAGTTTAAGTAAATTTGGTCAAAGGGTGTGATTTGTCCCAGTGAGTCATTCTGATGCAAGCAATGGTAATGCCTAGAGGATTACTGTTAGAGATGGTACCTATATAACATGAACCATGTTGGGAAGAAAAAGATGAGTTCATTTTGCTTTATGAATATACAATATACTTTTAGGTGGCATAATTGGTTGGACTGCAATCCAAGAGTTTCATATGATTAAAATCAGAAATGGCAGAGTGTGCATGTCAACAATTCAACAGAAGAATTAGAAGAATTAGACAGAAAATTCAGTTTTTTGTTTCCTTACTGCATGGTTGCTATGACCTGGCCTTCCTAAAAACCACTATTTCTTTGTAACTAGAAAGGTTTGTTTACTGTTACCAAACATGAGCGTAAAATTTCCTAACTGTGCATGTATATCTTGTTTCTCTGTGAAGCAAACCTATAGTTCACTTCAGTAAGCAGTAGTAGTGCCTCTACCAATGGAAGCCTCTGCCATTCTGGTTTACTATTCAGCTGATGAGAAGTTTCATTTTCAAGTCTTGTTACAAAAGTGTATTAAAAAGATGAGAGTCCAGGAAGATAAAAAAAGTTAAGGCTGACTTCACGGCAACAGTCTGACAGATTTTTATTCTTAAATTTTAATCAGAATGTAAGAGTGAAATAATTGCATAACTAGGATCTTAAAGGTTTGAGGGTTTTTAGTTAAGAAACCTTCTTTAAGAGCAAGTGTCATTAGTCTTTCGTAATAAAAACACTCAGCCTGTTTTATTTACTTTAAAGAGAGATTTGGTTACCAGGTCTTGTGCTGAAACTGTATTCAAAATGCACGACTTAAATTTTAGTGTGGTTGTACCTAATTATTTTATGCTTTACTAATGAGACAGGTGGCTGGTCCTTTTGAAGGCCTTTTCTTGGGTTCCCTTTTATTAAATAGTAATGTAGACTAATTTTAAAGAAAGTAAAGCTATACATCTGAATTACAAGTACTACGAGTGAAAACTAGAAGCTTCTTGGACTGTTTAATTTCAAGCTTATTGATCCTAGTTACCAGAAGGGAATAAACTGCAGTGGGAAGATTTCTGGTTACTCTTCAGCATGCTTTGGTATGTTGAAAGGCAGCATACTTGGGTGGTAACACAAATACAAGCTTCCCTTAGAATGCATGTAATATTATTTTAAATAATATTTTGGCAAAAGGATACTGTTCTTCAAGGCTGTTGAACTGTGTAATTCAAGATCAGCTCAAGTGCTTGACATAGAAACAGTAGTTTGGTGAAAGAGTATCATGTTCTAAACTTTTAAAGAAACAAACCTTCTGTTATATCAGTCAAAACATGATCTTTTACTCCATGAGATGACAGATGACATCAGTTGGACTTTGCATATTGAGGGTAAATACTATATATTTAAGGGTTGAATACGGGGGGAAAAAACAAGGGTGTTCCGAAGGAGGCTAAGGAACAAAGAATCAAATAGATTAAAAAAAAAATTACTAAGGTGACATCTGTTGCTCTTAAACTTGGTTTATTAGTTTTGAATGTTAGTGCTGCTTTAGCCTGGATTGTATTTGTCTCTCTTCACCCCAGCACATAGATTGCAGAAAGAATTATGGGGACAAAGTTGCCAAAGGAATGTAGTAGAGAGAGGGAGGAAGGAATTGGTCATCTCTCTTCTTGTAGAGGGATAGCGATCCAAGTTGTCCTTGAGCCTGTTGTGAGAGGACAACGAGTAAAAGTTTTAAACTAAAAGAAAGTAGATTCAGACTAGATAAAAGGAAGAATTTTTTTGTGCTGAGAGTGATTAAACACTGGAGCAGTTTGCCCAGGAGGTGGTAAATGCTCCATCCCTGGAAATGCACAGTCAGATTGGTCAGGGCTCTGAGCAGCTTGGTCTTGTTGAAGATGTCTCTGTTCATTGCAAGGGTGTTAGAGTGGGTGACCTTTGAGGGTCTCTTGCAACCCAAGCCATTCTGTGATTCTCACTCAACTGGACTAGTTTGCAAGTTGTGTCATCTGGTGACATTTTAATAACAGGGTTCTATTTTTCTCCCCTGGATTTTTACAGCAAAACTGCTTTAGTACTTCTCCAACTGAAAAACTTACTTTCAGTATTGATCTTTATTAGAAATTAATATTATGTGATGATGAAGTAAGACTGTAGGAAATTTGATTCTATGTAGAGGCAAATATTTAAATTTACCTTTTCCTAAAACATTTTCTGTTGGTGAGACAAACCTTAGAGTTTGGAAGTTTTATCCAGATCATTGACAATAATAGCAGTATCAGCCTCTGCAACGCAATTAACACCCAGACTGTAAAGTAGTTTGCTGTTCGAGGGTTTGGCTCACTGTTTGTCCTTGCCAGGATGAGACTGTGTAAGCATTAGGCTCTAACAGCAGAAGAATGATACTGTTTATAGTTTGGAAGAAATTATTTTGAAGATAAATAAAATTTCACTTCTTTCTTGTGCCTGAGAAACAAAAGAAGGCAAATGTGTCTGCCCAGCACAAATATATATTTGGAAACAGTATTCTGTACATGATGTTTGATTCTTTAACTGTTTCTTTACAGAAATTTTATAGTAAAATATCCATTCGTCATTACTCTGACTCGAAAATGTAGCTTGCAGGAGGATCCCACAGAAATTCTGCTTTTGTTGATGGTATCAGTGTTGCTTGCCTGGCATTAGTCACAGCTCCTTTACCTTTATATAATTATATTAAAAATAAATTTGAAGACTACATGTCTTTCAGGTTGTGTTTCCTAATTATTTGTGTCTGGTTTAATATTATTGACTGATAGTAATACTTGTTACTTTCCAAGGTTTGCTGTATACTAATGTTTTCTTACTGGCCTGACATTTACTTGCAGATACACAGTTTTCTTTTTTAGTGGTTGCTATTTGTCTCCTCTACTGAGTCAAGATGAAGTATTGTCACTGACTCAGTTCTATAGAACCTTTTGTTGTTGTTTCTTAATCTTTCTCTGTCCTGTGTTCGAGATCCAAAAAACTTGCTTGGATACCTTCAGGTAGAGAATTGTTTATGCTAAGAGGAGGTAGTGTGAAGTCTGAGTAAGCGTCCTTTGATGTGCTAGACTGTTTGCTCAGTCTGGGAGGGGAGTGGCCCCTCAAACTGATTAACTGGAGTCGCCCAGATTACATAGTGGTAATTTCATTGTTGTGCTTAGTTTCAGAATCTGGGAACTTTTGTCTGGACAGCCTCAGTTACTTGGAGGAAGAGCAGTATGTAAGGTTCTGTGTAAAAGATGTGCGGGGAAGACTGATTTGCTCTGGCAACGAAAAAGAACATCAATGATACCGAAAGATCTTTTGTCTTCGTATCTGTTAGTCTCCATCTAGGGTTCTTGTTCTTGAGCCAACCGTGACAGTTCTGAGACCTTGATGTATGGCAGTTGCCTTATTTTGTATGTTTAAATAATCTTGTACCTTTTTTTCCTTTTCCCTGGCTTCTTGAACCCTGAAAAATACCTGTTGTGAGGCTGTCACCTGTTGAGATATAATTTGTGAACAGAATGTTGATGCAGGAGTAAGAAGAAGAGTCTGCATGTAGTTATTGCTGTGGGAATTGTAGTGGCCAGAACCTGTTGCAGTGGAAGAAGGCACTTGTACCTTATTTCCTACCCATTTGTTATTTTTCCATCATCTTTCCTTAACAGCATTTGCTGTTGTCCTTTATTTTGTTCATAGATTGCTTTTATTTTAGATCCCATGTTTTGTTTAGCTAAGCTAAATAGGCTTTTGGCAAAACTGCAGCTTTTCAGGCTATTTTTCTAGTACACAACAGTACTATCATAGTGCTCCCTGTAAGGACAGTCTTACCTTGGATTTGATCTGCACTAATGATTAGCACTCTACTTCTGTGGAGGTACTAAACTGGCTTAAGCAGCCGCACAGTTTCCTCTCTGCCTTGTAGGACATATTGCCACTACCTTGTTGCCAACACAGCTATTTGCAAAGCTGCTTGGCAAAACATATGTTAAAACTCTTCTTTCTTTCCCAGGTTGTCAACTAAATAATAATTTGCATTACGAATAGTGTCTTACATGTTTAGTATCCTTGGCAATGAATACTGAAATGATCCACGTGTGCATATTCGGTTGACCATTAAATGGCAGCATGAACACTTCAGACAGATGTAGCAACATTTATCTGAATGCTGTAACAGAACAAATTGGTGCCATGCTGGGACAATATTGACTGCTATGTAAAAATTAATACAGCAGGAAAATACTGTAATGGACTTACTGTTCAGAGATTTTCTGTTACTGAGGAATCTCTAAAGTTGTACTGATGACAGGATTGGAGAAGGGAAGAAAAGACAATAATTTGTAAGTTTTTTAAAAATACTGAATCAGAGAAGTGTATAAGTTTAGGTAGAAAATGTTCATGAATTCAAATAAATTTTTGAACCATAGTTCAAAGATTATTTATTGCACGAATGAGTTTGTTTACTGCTCCTTTGGAATTACCTTTGATATACCTCAATGGAGCTATTAAACTTACTCAGCCTGACAATAAGAAACTTTTAGGCTGCTGTTTCTGTCAGTAGTTGCTTTCTTAGTTGTGGCCAAGGTATTTTCTCTATATTATTTCAGGAATAGTAGTTATACCATTGACAGTATTATTATCATCAGAAATCTCTAGAAAAATACAGAATACAGAAGAGACTGATAAATCTTAGGCATTAAATGTTTCAAAAGTGTCAGTTTTATCATACCATTTTTTTCTTAATGTCTTGTTTTGTGTCTCTCTCTAATGCTGCCAGTGTATCCCATCTTCTGTGTGGCCTGTTATTTGTTAGAAAAATATAGGTACATGTCATCAGTACTGTAGAATGTGTTCTGTACCATGATGCTTACTGGTCTCTTAATTCACTAAGTGAAAACTCTTCCTGTATTGTTACATCATTCTTCCTTAAGGAAAAAAAAAAATCAAAAACAAACCATCAGTTACTATGAAAGAGTTTGTTTTTC
Source organism: Brachypodius melanocephalos (assembly GCA_013398615.1). Taxonomy (NCBI): domain Eukaryota; kingdom Metazoa; phylum Chordata; class Aves; order Passeriformes; family Pycnonotidae; genus Brachypodius; species Brachypodius melanocephalos. The sequence goes on along the minus strand of VZSR01003805.1, from coordinate 2,491,763 downwards.
CTGGCTTGGTTTTTTGTCTTCTGCACGTACATAGAAGTGTAGGAGAAAGGCATCCAAAGCTGTATGTTTTTAAACCGTTCATGGCTTTGATATTATTCTTAGGCACAGAGCTGTACATATAATAATTATGAAAGGGTTTGATTTTACATTTGCCTGATTTGCTTTACCATCAGGAGTTCTTGGGTTGCCTGATGGTGAGGTTTTTTTTTGTTCACACTATACAGGACACATATAGAGATTCAACAAGTAATAAACCAAAAATCTGACATTTGGAGGAAAAACTGTGAGCTAGAAAACTATTCTTTTATAACAATCTTCATTTTGCATGCATTCTTAACAATTACAATTTTTTTTTCCTGGGATAAGTTCTCACGTTGTGGTTAATTTCCAGGCAGGCTTCCCCAGCACCTTCCCCTGAGCAGTTAATTTCTGTTCTAAGAGAAAAAGGCCAGACTGATTTTTTTATCTTATTTAGAAACCTGTAGCCTTGTTCTTTGTGCATCCAAACAGGTGGGTCTTTGGGTTTTATCTCAATTTATATTGTTCTGATGTCTTTGTCTCTTAGCACTTGCCTCAAGAACATCAAAATAAGTTGCAAGCTTTTCATTGCCTTAGGTCTCAGGCTGTAAATAAAACTTTTTTGTTAGCATAATAAGAAGCAAGTGTTGAAGGCTCTGGTGTGAGAGTTCAGGTGCTTAGAGGATGACGGGTGGTTCTGGGTTGAGAGCTGTTGGAGTTTGGGAGAAGGTTCTTTGATATGAGATGGTTTGATTTGGTGCCTGAACTGTGATGGGAAAAAAAAAAAAAAAGGAAGCCTTGAAAACTGTGCCTTTTATTGACAGAATTGCTCAGGCTCACAAAAGATTGCAGATGCTTTTCGGTCTTAGCACCAACATTGTCTTCTTGAACCTAGAAGGAATTTTCTGCTCAGTGTTCCTCCAAAGACTTTCTTGTTTGCAAGACTGAGGAAGATTATCTCAGAAGTGATAGTGCAACACTGTAAATCTATTGCTAAAATAATCTGAGTATTAGGGAGCAGCAAGGTTTGTGTGCACAATTTTTTTTTCCTGAATGCTTTATTAAGGTTTTATGATTATTAGTTAAAGCTCAAAAATTACAGACATTCCTTTTGTTTTCCAGTGCTCATTACATTTTTGAGATCTGAAGTTTTGTTACTGTCTGGGAGTATTTATGCTACATCCATGTAACCTTTTAGTTTTTGCCTTCCTCTTCAATAGAAAAGAGGCTTTCAGTTTATGCGTCTGACAGCAAGTGTAGAAGCTTTGCCAGTCAGCTCATTTGTTTTCTTGGCTTAAATGTCAGCCAATTTAACCAGATTCATACTCTGTTTTTTCACTTAGCAGTTGAGAGAACAGAGCCTTTGATAATTAACATTGTGTTATTAATCAGTATGACATATCTAATCCAGGGAGATCTATCAAATAGTACATCTCTGTTGATTTTGCTGTTTGATATTGCTTGAATCTACGTGGGAGTGAATACATGTCTACATTTTAAAGAATGTAAACTTGCTGTGGTTACCTAAGTAAAGCTTTTTGAGACCAGAGAAAGAAGATAAGCATAGGATATGAAAAAAGGACTGCAAAATTTGATCTTCTGGGATAATTTGGTGGTTTTCAGTTTTTTAAATTCTATACCAGTAGCATACCTAAATATGTCTGTAATAATGTTCAATATATATATTTTTACCTAAAAGATTAATTTAAAAACACCACCACAAACCTCTTGTACTAATTTATGTCCTTCATTATTCTTTAAAGGCAAAGAGATGGTGGGGGGAAGGGGGGGTGAAGATAAGGAAAAGTATTTATAGTCAAAATTAAATTAGGACAGGGTAATTTACAAGTATTTCCTCTCTTTGGAGTGGTTCTTCCAGTTGATGATCTAGATCAGGAGCTGAATATAGATGCTCTCATTCACTTAGGGAGGGGTCTATTTGCCTATATTAACTAGTAAAACTATTCTCAGATAAGAAGTTAACCTTTATGAATACCTTTGTACCTCCAATTTTGAGTAATTGTTTGGCTGTGATTCTCTAAATACATTAAAAAGAGCTTCATTGGGAAAATCTATTTCCATATTAAATATTTTTCACGAAAGAAAAAGCTGTGAGGGCCCTTTGCCCTTTTTGCACTGGAGAGGTCAGACTAAGGTGAGGTATTTGACTTCAGTTTTCTTTCATCAGTAACAAAGGCCTTGTTTGTCAGGTGTTGCTTATGTCTATATAATGTCAGTTTTTTGACCCAATGCAGCGTAAAGCTAGTAATTTTTTAAGTAGCTGTGCTCCTGACAAGAGAGTCTAGTTGACCAGTCTCATGTTACTTCCAAAGACCAAGTGTGGAAAAATGCAGTAGAAAATTTTTTTTTCACTGATGTGAACAAATGTGATTTGAGAAAAATACAAAGAACAGATGCAAAGACTAAAATTCTGCGTTTATAGTCCATTCTTATAGAGCATAATTGTGATTGGGAGGAGGTGCATCTGTACTGCATGTGAATTTTATGAGTGCTCAAACTGGTCATTTGTTATCTTGGATAAATTACCCATATATTTCTCATTAGCATAATTAATAGTTTGCTCTGTATTTGATGTCCAACATACTGATGTCAATGGTTGTGTTTATTTTTTAAATTCAGGTAGATTGAGAACAGTTTAACAGAGTGGAAATCTGGTTTTCTTTTTAGAAAAAGGGGCCAATATCCTTGGCGGGTGTTTCCTATTTCTGTTTGTAATTAATACCATTTGCAGCACTCTTGAGTTTTGCAGGCCCCTCTTTCTGACACAAGGAGTTCATATAGAGTGCTGTTACATGTTTTCTTTGATGTCTTGTGCCTGGCCTTTAGTTTGTTAATTCATCTTTGAGGGACATGCTGCATCCATGCTGTTGCTCGTGATGTTAGGTAGGGTTCCTAATGATCTCCTTTCCTCCCACTTCAGCTGTTGTCTTACAGGTGAGTTCTGAACAAGAACTCCCTTTAGATGTTTGGAAAATACCTACTGCCTTGTAAAGCAGCCTGTAAAAACTGTCTGGTTGCAACTTCAGTGTCTGTCTAAGTGGAAAAGTCATTTTAAAATACTTAATCTCTATGTAGATAGACCTCAATGCAATATAACTCAGGGAAACAGAAGAGTCAGCACTTAGACTGATGCAAAGCTCATTGAAGTTGAAGGACAGGTTCCCTTTGACTTCAAAGGGATTTGAATCAGCAAAGTCTTAGTGAGCTTTTGGTATTTGTGACCCTTGTGAAATAAACTGACTAAAATTTAAGCAGTTAAATAACTTTATTGGTTTTGAAAATTTTAACTGAATTTGTTTAAACTCACAAGGATTAGCACACATAGTAATTGTGTATGGAGATCTTAAAGCCTTACCTTTTTAACTTCCAAGAAACCAAGAGTCTGGGAAATTGAAGGAAGTGGAAGGGCTTTTGAGATTGTTAGCCACTGGCAGTGTAAGACCTCTGAGTTTTGGTGAATACATGAGAGCAGAATCTAGCTGAGTTACTGCTTTGGAATCAAAGTGCTTTCACGTCTGTCTGATGTGCAGCCTGGGTGTTGTGAACATATGTATGTGCTAAATGAGAAGTGCTGTCCTTCAGGCGTTGTGGGAAGAATTGCTGTGACTCAGAGAAAGTGAACCAAAACATACATACCTGTTTAATCTTACCTGGATCATTTTAAAAAATGGAGTTTGTTTTCAGAACTGTAATATGAAGATCACTTTTAAAAGACATTACATTTAAGACAGGGGTTTGAGACTAGTGAACTGAGTGAGTTAATGGCAGCGAATGTTGGAAAATAAAAAGGTAAATTTTGGCATTGTTTTCAAGGATTAATTTACATTACTTTTAAGGCCAAAAAGACTGCTTTTTTTCAGGGTTAGACTGCAGATTGTTTTTAAAAAGCAGCGGTTCCTTTAATACAGTGTTGCTTCTTTTATTTCATATCAGTATAAGGATTGAACAAATATGTTTCTGACAGCTTTTGTAGGTTGTATCAGATAGTGTCATATCAGATTGCTTGTCCTCATTCTGTCTGCAGAAGACTAGAATTTGTGTTACTTGCATTCAAGCGTATGCATCTATCTACTGTGACATCTGAAATACTTGATTTGGGTATGACTTACTCAAAGTAGAGGAATTTACAGAACAGAATAGTCAAGTCTGTGGGCTCTGTTCTAAAACTAAATATAGAAATAACTGTATTCTTCTCACAGTCATTAAGAATTTGGGGAAACATTGCTTGTACATGTTAGTAATCAAGTAAGTCCATTTTGGATTTAAACTAGATTTACCGTTAAAGGGAGATAAGAGCTATGCATCTGCTATTAACTGGTGAAAATGAGTATCAGACAATGTGGACTTTCCTGTGAAAGTGCTGCCATTTTAGAGAACCAGTGTTAGTTTTGGATAGTACAGATCATATTTACAAAGCTCTGTTGACTGATGCCTTGCCTTAAACTTCTAAGATTAAGCAGGGTCTGCAACTTTGGCCATGAGAATAAAGTCAAAAAGAGGACATTTATAAGTGCTAGATACTAGTCAATTCTTCCCTTTTTTAAAAATTTTTCCTCCATTGCAATTCTGAACTAGGAAGAATACTGGTGCCTTAAGGGAGAAAAATTTGGTTTCATATCAGTGAGCATCTTTTCCTTTAGAAAGCTGACATACATTTCAATAGAAGAAAGCATTATGTCACATGTGTATTCCTACTCCTTGTTCCTTTTTACTGTTAAATTATTTGAAAATTAAGCCAGGAATTGATTGGGAATGTTAGCAAAAATGGTACTTCATTACTCCATGAAACTTTCCCATAACTACAGAAATGTTGTAATTATTGTTAACAAAATACTTCAGGGTATTTTTTATTCGCTTGATATTTAGAATGCTTCCTGAATTTTCTAATCCATATATCTCTTAATTTATATGTAATGTTCTTCAGCAGTAGACCTTCTTTTTCATTAAAAATTTGTGTAGACCTAATCACTTGAAGAATCAAAAGGCAGGGACAGCCTGTTTCCCTTTAAAGGCACCTGTTTTTTCAGTTACTGCCCAAGTGGAAAATTGGAAAGAAATTGTTGTACTGTTAGGTAGCTTTAGGGCATTACATAGCTAAAAATTGCGTGTATCCTTTTTTGAGAGTAATACATGTAGGAAGATGTATTATTCTCAAAAAACCTCATGGGAGAATTGAGTAAAAGTACACATAAATGATGTGTCCTTCCAATTTTTTTACAAAATTGGCCTTTTTAGAGAAACATGGGCAGGTTTTTTTGGAAAATGTTTGAATGCAGAAATAAAATAGTTTCAAGTAAGATCTTTATAGCCTGGTCCTGAACAGGAAGAGTTAATGTTCTCTTTGGAATGCTCTCTGAATGCAGTTTCTTAACAATAAGAATATCCTGCTTTTGAGTGAGAGAGAATAAAATTATTCATGCTAAGGTGTGGCTTTATTGCACATACAGCAATGCATTAAAAGAGCAGTTTAGAAACTGCTGGCTTAGCTGTACCTACAGCAGCATATTTTATTTCCTGTATATCTGTATCCAGTGCCTGACTAATTCTGCTTTATAGTAGCTGTGATAGTCTAAGATGTTAGTTACCCCGTTTCATAATCCACCTCTCTCCCCTTGGGTGCAGCTGTTGCTTTGCCAGTGATTTTACTGTTTGTCTCAGACTTTGGAGCTCATATCACAAAGGTCTTCTTTTATCCACCCCTAATGTGTTACCTACTTGCAGTCCTAAACAATCTACTCTTGTGAAAGTTTAGCTTATGTATGCAGTCTCCTACCACTAGCAGCCACTTTCAAATTTGTTCTACCAATTTGTTCTCCTTTTTATTATGAAGCAGCTTAAAAAATAGTAAGTTCCACAGTTGAAATGTGTATACTTAAAGGGATGCTGTCAATATAAAAGTAATCGTATTCACGATTTGTTGTTAAATGTGGATCTTTGGCATGCTACTTCTTGGATTTCTCTGCTTAAATGAGAACTTTGAGGAAAATTTGATTTTGTATGTGAATTATTAATTTTGGAAGGCAAAGAAGCTGAAAATATATATGAGCGTTTTGGACTTCAGTGTGCTGTGCTCGTGTTGAACACTGCATGTGTGATTCCTGGAGGCTATGAGCAGATGAATAGGTTATTGAGAAATAACATCAAGGGTGAATTGTCCATATGGAGTAAGGAAAGACAGACCTGTGCTTCTTGATATGCAAGGGCATGCGTATGGCACACACCACAAAGTTCACTTACCAGCTGAGACTTGTGGCAGCATGTTTATTGGCCTGGACCTTTGTTATTGTGGTTTGTTTGTTTACAGCTTTCCAGGAACAAAGTGCCTTCTGCTTTATTCCCAGTTCCATCCTGCTGCTTGACTCTTAAGAGAAACGTCCATTCTAGCCATTGTTACCAGACCCTGGCTGTCCTAGTTCCCTAGGTGGGATGGTGTTTGAGAATTGCTTTTGTGTTTAAGACTTTGAGCACTGTCTCCTTCTTCCGTTTGTGAAAAGGGTAAAATATAGAGGAGTTTGGTAAATTTTCATCATAAAAAATTAGGCTAAAAAAAGAAAAGGTTACAGTCTCATTCTAGTGAAAGAGACTGTGGAGGAGGCCGCAGAGCACACACTCAGCAAGTTTTCAGTTGGCTGTTTCCTTTATTATTGGATTGTAAAATTGGTGATTATGTTATCTGTTTTTCTAAAAAAACAGGAAAGCAAACAAACCCGAAGGATTTTTTTTCCAAATACAAATAAAAATTACAAAAGTATATGTGCATCGACCTCTCAAAGCATTCTTCTCCATTCCAATAGAGTAATTTTGCTTTAAGTAATTTTTGCTTTATATTACGTATAATTTGCATATTGCCCAGGTTTTCTTGTAAGCATTTTCTTTGTAAGCATTTCTGCATTTTTATGTCAGTTAAACTTTGTTTTCTGATTTACTAATTTTTTCTCACTTTTTGTTCTTTGTTTTTGTTCTCAGGCTTCCTTAAGCCAGACTCAATATCAATAGAATGAAAAAATTTAAGAGAAGACTTTCCTTAACCTTGCGAGGAAGCCAGACCATCGATGAATCGCTGTCTGAGCTGGCAGAACAAATGACGATTGAGGAAAACAGCAGCAAAGATAATGGTAAGTGTATCTTTCACTCTACAGAAAATGTAAGTATTTTGTCAGGCCCTATTCTAGTGAGCATTGCTGGGATTTCAGTTTCACAGTTGCAGGGACTTTCTCACTAACCTTTTTTTAAAATTTATCTTATATTCTTCTACCCTAGTTCTTTCAACAGGTCAATACGTTATTACATATTGGTTTGGTTTGTTTTGTTATTGAACTGTTACACAGCTACTTATCAAAAGCTACCTAAATTTATTTATGTCATGTGCAGCAAGGCTTATAGGTGCCCTTGCAATATATAAACGTATTGTACAGATTTAGTGGGTCTCGCATCAGCTTCATATGGCTTCAAATTCAGTCTTTTCTCAAAATCATTATTTAGTAATATGATTGACTGATTGCTTAAATATTACATTGGTGATGCAGTGCAGTAGTCTAAATTCTGTCATCTCTTCACATCTCTCAGCAGTACATCTCTTCACCAATATGAAGGTGACTAGAAACATTCAGGATAATCAGCTTGTCTCTGTATTCCTGCATAAGTCTTTGGCTGATCCCATAAATGTGCCGGCTGCTGTAAAGTCCACTTTAGTGATGGTGCCGCTTTTGGATGCAATTTGCAGTAATAATGACTGGAAAAGATTTTGTTGCTTGTTCTGTTTCCTGGGCTGCAGCATTTAAGTCATATTTCATCTTCAATGCTGATTAGTGTTATTTTTTGCTTTGCTGATATCTAAGATTTTTTTCATTTATCAAGAGGTCTGAATTTTATTTATCTCTCACTTCACAACAATAAAGGCCTCTGAAAACTGACAGGGCTAGGAAATTTGAGCAGAGGTAGAGACAATGGAATTTGCCCTACAGATTTTTAAACCTCCATTCAAGATACATTGCATACCAAGATTTTGGAAGCAGAATTTACCTTTGGCAAAGCAAAGCTAATAATATTTTCATTTTTACCTTTAATCCCTGGTATATTTATTGCTGTTGTCCTATTTTTATTATGGGCCGTGCCCAGTATTTTGGGAGATAAGGTTTATTACAACTTTTTATATGTTGATACAACGGGTCTACTCTGGAGCAACAACTGCAGTATTTTTGCAGTGATACCTGTTAAGTCCTTCCTGAGACACTGAGTCATCCCACATGGTTTCACTTGTATTTGCCTTTGTTACTGATCCATCTTTTTTCAGACCTGTATATACTTCTGCAAGATTGATTTCATTATGTAAATAAGTGCAAAGAATGTTACTTTCACACTGAGAAATGAGCATGAAAAAATCGTTAGCAGCATCAATGAGTATCCTGAACTGGCTTGCTGAATTGATTCATTGAAAACCGAATGCAGGAAAAATAAAAAGATTTCACCTTAAACTGGACCATGTCCTGGGTGTCAGCCTAAGGGACAGAGAACACAATAACTTGATCACAGAAGCATGAGCTTATGCCATCTTAAACCAGCTATAAAACCATTTGCAGCTGGTAATATTTATCTGAGAATAATCCCAAACAGTGATACTTGGATGTCTGCATGCTTGTCACCAAACTGTGATGAGCTTGTCAGTAGATGTTTAAAGTGTTAAAATAAATAAAAAATACAATTCAAAAAAATGTTCCTAATTGAAAATTACTTACCTAGTTTTTAGTGCTCTTTTTATTTTGCTTTCCATGATAATTCGTTGGCCAAAAGAAATCTTACATATTAAAATTGTGATAATGACATATGCAATGCTTGCACATGCTGAACATTGTCGATGCCTTAGTACAGTCTTCTTGGATATACTTAAGGTATTGTTGGTCCTCTTGAAAGAAGACAAAGAATATAAACTCTGCTTTGCTGTGCCTGATCTTTAACTCATTTCACGTCATTAAAAAAAGTTTTAGTGACCCTTGCTACCTTCTTCAGATTCTTCCAGAATGCAGTTATTAGTACTTACACTCTTTGATCTTGCAGAGGTGAACAGGATACTACATTGTGGATTTTTGTTTTCCTTTGTTTTTCCTTTCCAGCTCTACTTTTTTTAGAAAGTAGGGTTGGAAAATGCTTGCTGCACTAGCTAGTCTTGCTTTTCTAAAGGAAGCTCTGGCTTTCCCACAGATGAAGATACTTTGGAAAGAGTATTTTTCAGACAGACCGCAGGGATTGGGCTTTGGGCAACAACAATTGTTGGAAAAACAGCCAAGAAAATATTTTTCTCTTTTGGTGAAAGACCAGTTTGGTAAAGAATGTTGCCTGGAAAAAATCCTTCAGTGGGCTTAAAAAAATTGGCTTACAAAGGAGTGCTTAAATGAGAAAGGTTTGCCTTGGCATCTTACAAAATCACAGTGCTAAAAGGCCTCCACTGACTGTAAATATCCAGCTAAGACACATGGGAGGACGTAGTCTCTTGAAGAATATTTTATAAAGCGATAGCTGCACTAAGATCTTGAAAGTGCATCCTTTACTATGACGGTGCTGATCTCAGGAGGCAGGAGTAACCATCTCCTTAGTTCTGCTTTTAAGAATAAACAGCTCTTTTACCCTCTGGAACAGAGAAACAAATGTACCCAGTTAACAGGCTTTGAATCTGTTCCTAAAGAAACTTAAAAAACACTGTCTAGTAAATCAAAGGCATGCCAATATACTAATCTACAGAGAATCAAAGTCAGGGATACAAATTATCTTGAGAAAGTGATTCTTCATAATGTGCTTTATTTTCAAGCATTATATCATGGACTTGAGAAATAAGAGTTGAAGGGCACTGAAACTGCATTTCAGGTCAGAAGGCAAGACTAGATCCTGAATGCTGAAGGCTGTTACAGCAGAATTTAATTCCATTGTTAATGTCCAATTGTTTTGTTTTAACTTTTCCTAGCAAATTCGCTCATCCTGTCTCCCATCATTCCATGCTGATGGCTGCGTTCATTGGGGGTTATAATTTTATATATGGTAGTTTTTTTCCTTCCTGGGAACCAGCTGTGTTACTGTATTTTAGAGATTGTAGAGAGTGTGTCCATACGAAACCACATCTGTGCTGACCTAGAATCCAGACTTACCTCCATCTGATTTATATCTTGTGCAATACTTATATATATAAATATACATATGTAATTATATATATCCTATAAAAATCTTTATTATAAATTGCAGTTTAGCACTGCCATTCCAGATGTGGATCACTTGTGCATAGTACTAGGGACCATTCCTTATGGTCACATTTTTGCAATAACCTGTGTTGTTCAGCCCCCTGCCAAATGTTTCTTCTCCCACAACAATTGTCTGTGATTTCAAGTTAGCTGCAGCTCCCTTCCAGAAGCCCACCTTGTCATTAGCTCCAGCTTTGAGTGGGTTGTTTCAAGAACAGTACTCCTAATGTGGAACAAATTGTCCCATTTGTAGTTCACAGACATAAAAATAGATCCATAACTTCTGATTTCTTTGCAGTGCATTGGTACCACTGAATCAGCTACCCTTTTGTCTGCAGTCTCATTTAATACACAGCCTCCTTCATCGTGTGATGTCAGTACAATCTCAGTATGCATCACTCATCCATGAGCAGCAAAATGGGATTAGCAGGGATCAACCCATATTGTTCAATGCAGTAGCACAGAGCTGCTGCACTGAATATAGAATAACCGTTGAGTTTGGGTTTTTTGGAACACCATCAAATTATTTAGTGACCAGAAACCTATATATATTAAATCTTTCCTACAAATTATGTTCATCATAATTGGCTTCTGGGTGAGGAAGTGCTGCCAAATGAGGTCATAAACCATAAAAATAAAGGGACCAGTGAAATACCTAATAATATATCTGAAGCCTTATGAACTGTGGACTGTATGAAGTATGCTTTGGGCTAGTCTTTTATCTAAGGACAAAAGCTTTTCATGGTCTCTGGTGTTTCAACATATAAAACCAATTAGGTGGATTTGTTGTTTATTTTTAATTTGTCGTACTAACAATCTGCTGGCTTGCTTTTTGAATTCTAGATTTTACCTTAATAAATGTCTTTAGATTAATATTAAAAATATTAAATGATAATTTGTAAGAGTTGACAACCAAATTTGCCCCTGAAATTATTCTTTGGCAATGACATAATAATGAAATTTGGGTAGGAGTGACATCCAAATCATGCATATTTAAAGCCTAATTAAGTGTAAAATTTATGCAAATACTTCAAATACATATGATCTCTAATGAAAGCAAAAAATGTGGCTGTGTTGTCTAATATTATGAAATGCATTATCACAAACTCCAAGCATGCTTTTAAGAATAATTGCAAGATGCATTCCAAAATACATCCAGAACTCCTGCTTTAATCTATAAATAACTTGGAAAGCATTCTGTCTTGTTGGGGTTTTTTTGGTACAGATAAATACACATGTACATAATAAACAAAAAAAAATGAAGTTCTGATAGATGTGGCTACATGAATTTGTAAAATAATACTTATCTCCATTTGGTCTCTTTTAGCTTAGTGATGTGATCATAGGATCCAGTCTCATGAACACTTGCATAATTTCTTTGTGATTTTACAGGTGTGAGTAATAATGGAAGGATCAGCTACGGTAAAGTGCGTAAGTGTTTTTTAGGTTTAAGGGATTAATGACTAGTTAATACTCTGATAAGAGGGTTGAATGTTTATAAAAATGAACACATTGCGATACTGTCTCAAAACATCCAAATGCCTTTGTAGTTTTAATCATTTCATGTCATCTTCAGCAGAGCTGAGAAATTCCCATTCCATCTGCTATGTATAATTCCTTGAGTGTGGAAGGAAAACAGTGTGTTGCAACATATTTTCAAGACAGTGTTCTTGAATTGAAAATATGAGCACAGAAATGCTTACTGGTAATAAATTAGTAAAATTTCTTTGTTGATGTTGGAGGAAAGTATCAGTATGAAGATGTGGGTGAGTGGAGGGAGAAGAAATCCCCAGAATTGTTAGAGTTCATTCTAGAGCTGCAGATTACCGTGAGTAATTGGTAGTTGTCGCAGCTAAACACTGATCCTTGTACTGTCCCTTACACTGTACTGACAATGTTTTTATTATATCTGTATGTACCCTTCTGTGCTGTGTTCTGCATCCATTTTTCTTATTACTGTTCACTATGGTTTCTCCATCCCACGTACGCTGCACAACATAGTGTTCTTTCTTCCCTTCTGTTTTAATTTGCTTCTTCCCACAAAACTTAGAGGCTCTGCTTATAAAGTGAAATGAGCATGAAAATTCAGTGCCTGAAAGCATGGTGCAGAGACTCATAGTCTTGGAGGGCTGTGTGGGGGCTTTGTCCACTCATAAGTGTTTTCCTTAGAAGTAAAATACAAGTTTGGCAGAGAACGTAATGTTTAGATGCACGAGTGGACTCTCTAAATACACTAGATTTCTGTTAGTGTAGGCTCAGTGATGGATATGCAGAGATTTTTTTCTCAAATGGTATTCAGGTGGAGTAATTAAGTACAGAAAAGTAAAATACGCATAACTAGCCAACACTGTTTCTGAAAGTAGGGCAAAAAGGAGCCAGATCCTCTGTTCTCTGGTTTGGTTGGCAGTGTAGTCTCACAGATGTTTGCACTAGAAGTTGTGAGTGTGAATGCAAGGATAGAGGCCAGGGATACTTGTATCTTGGCTGTGGTATTGACTGTCATTGAGGTAAATTGTAGGTGAAATGTTTTTTCTGAAGGATTTGGTGTAGTGTAATGCCTTTTGCAGTTATGATGATGTGTTACACTTATGTGATTTGAGAATCAAACAGAACTACCATGCCTGTGTTCCAGTACAGGTTCTGATGACCAAAAATATTATCTGAGCATTAACTTCTAAGCAGTATGAAATATCTAAATCTTAAAGGCGGGGGGTTCGTTTTGAATATATTTCACTTGGTTGTGATCTTTATGATTTTGGTACCCAAATTGAAGGCAAAACCTCACTCTGCATGAAGTCAGCTTTGAAAGGCTTTTTATATAGTGTTTTTTAGATGTCTTGATCTCATTCTTGGCCTCGTGTATTTGTAGTTTGGTTTTGTGTATTGTTTTTGTAGTTCAAACAAAGGGAAAAATTTCTGTCCTAAATTTAAAAAAAGGTTTATAGGACGTTATAATTCCATTTTAATAATTGAGGTACTTCATTTCTCAGAGAAAGCTGACACCTGTGTTTCTTCAGGGTTATATTTCTTCAAGGTTATATATTTTATCAAATACTCTACGAATATTTTTTTCCTTGTGTTGTGCAGGTGAAGAACATTTGCTCCGGAATGATTTCTGTACTCAAATGGATTAAGTTGAGCAAAGGGAGTAATCCCTTGAAGTTTTGCCAGGTTTTTAAAATTATAATATTCAATAGTTTGAAGATTTCATTGTATTCTTTAATGTTTTCTTTAATGAAAATACTGGTTTAAATGGTGTTGAGTGGTTGCTCTGTTTTTAGAGTGACTTAATGTTTTCCTGGGTATCACATAACAGAATCCAAGGAAACAACCTCATAAAATAATCTATCTAAAAATACACAGTATTTTGTAGTGTTCCTCATCCAGCTCCTGGAGAGTACATATATAGCAAGCATATTGCTGCTTTTGATTATTTAAATGTATCTTCTATGGAAGCTGTCACCTGCAGTCAGCTAGTTTTACTGAGTGGGTCTGACTGCCTTACAGTAGTGTAATTAAATATTACACAGTGAAGCATTCCAATTCAATAATATCAGAAATTCACCTGCTTACATTCTAGATTTTTTTAAAAAATAAAGGGCTTCTTGACAACAGCTTCTTCAGCAGTTTGTTCAAAATATTTTCTATTTCCAATGCAAAACCCCCCAGGTTTTATTATGTAAAAACTGAATAATCATTGGCAGAGCCTAGCATTCAGATCAGGTAAATGAATGTGTAGTAGATGATGCTGAAATTTGAGTAAGTTATACAACAGTGGCGTTTGAAAAATGTACATAAATACTTTTAAAAGGTTGTGATGATACATCACAAGCTTCATGAATGCAAAGCTGTTCAGAGAATGAATATTTAATTTCACAAATGTAGATTTTTGACACTTTTCCAATCTCTATCAAATTGGAAATGATAAAAAAAAAATCCTTGGAACTTTTCTGGAGCAAGGGTGAGGTCGAGGTGGTGGAAGAGAGACTATATTGAGTCCTGTCCTATAAAATCCAGTAGTGGATTCTTGAGACGTTTAGTGAGATTTTGTTGCACTTGAGCCAAAGTCAAGTTGCAGTAAAAGTGTCAAGTGAGGTTCTGCCTCCATCCTTCTGCCAGCAGCTGTACTCTGTATACCCCATAGGGATCTAATTCTGAAACCTAAATCAAAATTAACATTTCTTTTTTGTTGGGGGGCAGGGGGAAGAACCTTGAGCTACATTTTTGGTAGAAGCAGTGAATTGTGGCAGGCAAAAAGATTAATCCTTACTTAGAATATGGAACATGCCTCGATTCAATCCCCATTCTATACCCAAATCAGTAATCAAAAACGCTAGGTCTCCAATATTTCTTACTTTGATGAAAAAATCTCCACGTGTGTATTTTAACTGCATTTATGTGAATTGGAAATACATATTTATATCATTTACATGTCCAGAATGAATAGTGGTTGTGGACTTAAAAGGTTTTTTTGCAGACATACTCAGCTCTGTCAGAGATGTTTGATTTTAGGGAAAGTGTCACCTTGGATGACTGGCGATTTAATTCTTTGTTAAAACTAGCTGAAGAAAATACCATTGCAAAATTTAGGCAGTGAAATCTGAGAAAAAGCTTGGTCTCTTTGTCACATAATAGAGATACTCATGGGACATAAAAAAAAGGAAAGAGTTAGTTGAGTATGTGATAATATCTATTCATAAAAAGTGTTTTAAAATGCATTTACATCCCTAATGAAAATGCTTTCTTTCTTTAATCCACCATCTGACTGACGTGTGACAGTATGTCAGTTGCTGAGGCTGTGCAAAGAAATGCCAGGCAATTCTGCAGGCTCTCTGGAGCTCAGCTTCAGTAAATCCAGTTAAGTAATTCCAGCACAGGAAAGAAAGTGGTAGTGTGGGCCTTTGTTACCATAGATGGATGAGGAAAAGAAGCACTGTGGATTAATTGAAAAATTGCTTAATTCAGGAGTAGTTTCAGGTCAACGTTTGTGGTTAATTTAAATTGCAGTTAAAGGAAGAAGAGGAGGCATCTTTATAAAATTGTTGGGTTTAGTTAATTCCTCAGACAGGTTTCTTGGTTATGTACACTGCTGTTCTACTTGACTCTGGCACTTTTCATAATTATGAAGTAAGAAAAATCAGTTCCACTTAGGGTCAAACATATATTTATGCCACTTCACAATTGAATGATTTCAGTGCTTCATTTGAATTGTTTTCTGGTTTTGTATGTTTGTTAGCATTGGTGTTGGCATTATTTCAAACTTAGCAAAGTAGTGGTCCCTCACTGGGTACAGTGTTTTCTTAAAATACGTGCATGTATTCCAAAATATTTCATGATGTAGCAACTCTTAAACCATTATTAAGCCAGGCTAATTGTATTTTGAACAGTGTTTTCCTTGAACGGTGCTGTTGTATTTATTTTGGGTTATGCCAATAGTAACGGAAATTTGAATGACAGAATGTGAGAAGTACAAGAAAATGATCCAAATTATATAAAGGGTTAGCTCAGCACAAACC
This sequence comes from Brachypodius melanocephalos, assembly GCA_013398615.1. Classification (NCBI taxonomy): domain Eukaryota; kingdom Metazoa; phylum Chordata; class Aves; order Passeriformes; family Pycnonotidae; genus Brachypodius; species Brachypodius melanocephalos. The sequence continues at coordinate 2,475,982 of VZSR01003805.1, read as the reverse complement.
AAACTCGAATAGTGAGTGCACAGTCACCACACATTGCTCAATTTTAAACCTTGCTGAAGGTGCACACAAAAACAAGATAACGTGGACGTGGCATTTAAAAAAGGGGGTGTGCATTTTTATGGATATAAAACTAAGGTGCGTGTGTGGTGTGCTTTTTAAAGGGTGTCTATTGCAAGAATTGCTCAAGGACAGTGAAAAGAAAGCTGTGTCATCATCTTGTACATCAGTATAATATTTATAAATATTTTCATTGAGAGTCTTCTTTTAACTTTATTCACACATAAAGACTAGATTTTCATGATAGCTTAGTAGGCTACCTAAGAAACTAAAAGTTTGAAATGGCATTGTTTGAAAGATGAGTCCAAGACTACGTGATGTCATAGCCAAAATAAGAAGAGAATATAGTAACAACTGACGAAATACAATTTTAAAAGAACCGATGAGAATTCTCTGTTTCAGCTTGTTTGCCATATCAGCTTGGAGTAACAGATTATAGAGTATGGTGAGGAAAGAGAGCTGGAGATAAATGGTTAATAAGACCCTTACTGGAATGGTTGTGCCAGCAACAGCCAACACAAGTGAAGTGCCCAGGTGCTGCAGAAGTCTTGTGCTGTAAGGACAGCTGGAGTTCTGCTTGTCTGTTCTCCAGTCTCTGAGGATGACATTTGAGGACAAATCTAAGATTAGAGCCCAAAGTACAGCATCACTTCCCCAGTGTATTGTATCAGTTTCTAGCTCAGAGACTTACTGAACTAGGCAAGGCTCTGCGTGTTAGTAACCCTGAGCAGATTGCTTCAGTCTCCCCTTGCGTCTTAGAAGTTTGGGCAATTTTAGCATCCTGTGGCAGGGAGTTTCCACAGAAGAATCATTCTGTGTGCAGTGGCTGGCTTTTTCACTCTTGTGCTGAAGGAGGTGGTGGGTGCCGGGGATTGCCAGGTGCCCTCTTCAGCCCTCCACTGAGTCTGTGGGTTGTATCGTGCCTCTGCTGTTGTAATCTAGATGAGAGAGAAAGACCAGATTTGTGCATGATCTCAAAATGCAGTGGATCCACACACTTGCACAGCGAATTTTTTAGTGGCTTTTTACTCACCTTTTAATTTCCGTCATTCATTTTGCCTGTAGCTGAATATTAAACCAACAGCAGCATGTGGTTGCTGAGTTATATTTACCAAGTGCAGTGACACTGAAGTAAGGGATATTTGTGAGTTTTATATAGGGGGAAACATTTTTAAAGACAAATCAAACCTACAATCACAGAAATGAAATTATAAACCCCAGTTTTTATAGGTATATGTAGTAAAGGCATATAACTTTTACAGTTTAGACACATTTTATTCAAGGCCAGATAGCTGACTAAACTTACATCTTGTAACTGCAATGTTGTACTTTAAATATAGTCATTCAACATATTAGTAATTCTGGAAAAAATGAAGTGAATTAAATGAAATTGTAACTTCAAAAGAAGTACTTGTGGGTCTTTAGAGAGAGAGAGTTAAGCAGTTTTTTCAAAAGCGCTTTATTTAACTCTTGTGTCTCATAAATGCATGAAAACTGTAATAAATAGTTTTGTAAATTAATTTCCAGCAAGCGTTTGCTTGATCATTTTCAATATTTGCTCCAGCTCTTTGCCGTTACTGTCGCATTTGCAAGGAGGAAGTAACATAATGCAGAATTCATGCAACCATTTCTTTAGAAGATCCTAGCATACAGCAATGCACACTGCATTGTTTATAACACATACACTTTCCAAAACATAAGCCTATGTGTTATACCATCATATGCCATACAATCCCTCCTTTTTGTAAATTAACATGTATAAAAATTTTAAACCCCCATTTATAAACAAGTAGTAATAATACTTGTCTTAGTCAGAAACTCAGTGTCACATGAATGTTTTTGTGACCTTCCCTTCATTGTCTGCCAGTAGTTATGCCTGTCCTATTACATGATCTAAATTATTGTTGCAAAATTTTATAATGGGCTCCACAATTCAGTACAGTACTTAGGATAGTGAAGGAAGGTAGTAGTTGGCTATGATGACAAAAATTATTTCTGTATAATTGGATCTTATCAACCATTTATCTTTCATGTCTATATAAATTTACTTATTAATGTGATCTGTATTTATCCTTATATTTGAGCTGAACTTTGCATGTGTTAGGATATTTTAGGAATTTTGTTTTAAACTGTAAATTACGTACAAATTTACCAGTGCCATGAGAAAAACAGATTTTCTAATAATCATCTCTCTGCATCACGCTGTTATGTTAGTAATGAACATGAAAGTCAATCTCTGCATAGACATTCAGTGTATTCGTAAATTCTGGCCTCTTTTACATACTGCACAGAGCATGAAGTTCAATTCATTGCTCTTAGCATGAGTAGACAAAAGCCATAACATAGAAGGTACTATTCATTTGTTCATACTGCATGTAAACTCAGTGTGAGGCGTTTAGGCTAGAAACTGAATCAAATTCAAATCAAATTAGCAAGAAAGTTGGAAAGCTTAAAGCAGATGTTAACTTATCAAAAGCAGTGCTGAATGTGAACCTGTGTCCTGTGTTGTGGAGGTAGTAATAGATTCTATTAAAAATTGGTGAGGAACTTGCTGCCTTCTCAACTAGGATAAATTTGCTGTTAAAGGCATGCAACAAGAAAGCTGGTACCACTCTTAAGTCAAAAACTTGATGCAAACTATTAGAACAGAAATAAGCATTTGGGACACAGATATGCAGAGGTTTGAAGACCCTGCTCATACTTTACAAACACATACGCAGATGTATGGTGTATTTTTCCTTATGTTCACCCACTCCAGTGCTGTATTTATGAAGGATGCTAATGAAGGGATGCAGGCAGGTTTGTAACAGTGCTGACATGTCCTTTCTGTTTTTGGCCTGCAGCAGGTTTTTTCCCCCAGGTCTTGTATTTTTTTTCCCTGCAGCAGCTGAGTTAATGTTTTTTGGGTTTTTTTGTCTCACTGTGTTGTTCATGTTTATATGCAAAAATTCCTTGCATAATTATTCCTTAAGGTCATTGACCTGTCCTTGGGTAATTCTGTCTGTGTACTTCTGTCTCCGCCTCAGACTAATCATAATGATGTATCTAGAAGGTTTTTGTATATGTGGGATGGGAAGGTGTTCCCTTCAGGATCCAGTTTTCCTTAGATTATTAGGCATTTGATGCTGTTCCTTTCCTTTACCCTTGAAATTCTGCTTTCCATAAAATATGTTCACCTAGCTATATTTTTCCTTCTCCCTTTTTTTGGAAGGGAAAACAAGATTTTGGGATCTCTGCATGTGGGTATAAAAGGTGGAGTGATGAAATAGCATCCCAACCTGCTCCCTGTCCAGGAGGCATGAGTGAAGCTCTGAGCACACCCTGGGAGCAGTGGCTCCAGTGGGTGCTGCTCTGTTCAGTAGCCCTCACACTGTGATTGCTCAGTGCATGGCTGCTGCCTTTTCTGTCTTCTGAATAATACCAAACATGAATCTTTAATGTTAACAAGAATCAAATCAAATAATGGAAAAATAAAATTACTTGAGTCACAACTGTTCTTTGGGCATACCTTCTGTTCTTTTTCCTAGTATAGAGAGAGTGCTTGCATGTAGCTGCCGGATGACTCTGATCTCGTTTTCTGAAGTGGGAGTATTTCGTCTTTTTTTCTTGTATGAATGACTTCGTTGGTGGTTCTGATAAGTCCACCATTGTGACAGTCAATGCAAGTGGACATTTGTTCTGCTTCTTTTGAGGGTAAAAAAACCCTCATGCTTTTAGAGTTAGTCTGCTTCTAGGACCATGTCTATGCTTGAGGGCTAGTCCATGTTTGAGGAGTCAGGTTGCTGAAGGAACGTGAATACCCAAATTCTGCTCACACTTGTAAATAAGATTTAAAAATTTCTTACATTTTATTCTTTTAGGAAGTGCTTATCAATGATAATAACTTCTTTTCAAAAAATCTCTGTGAACTGTCTGAAATGCAATCCAGTAGAAAGCTAAAATAAAAATTGAATGCTTAATTTTTCTGACACCCTGTCACCCTGTAAGTTAATAATCTTAATTGTGACATAACAGGTCTGGGAGGTATAGACAGGTATGTTTACTTATAAAGATCTCCAATGGCAAGGCTTTGGTACTAGTGACCCAGAAGAATTTTGAGAGAGAGAATATTTTCAAAGGCTTTTAGTTGAACTTGCTCATCATAGTTGATGTAACAGCTATCCTGTTTAAAAGTCCTTGTCCAGTAAAGACAGAAGAAAATAATTGTAGTGTTCTGGTTTTATCAACGTTCTAAGACGGTGTATTTAGGGCATTTGCTCATCCAGCAGCAGAGTGACAAGATTTAGTAAAATTAAATTTGGGAAACGCTTAATGCCGTGTTTTATGCTTGTTTGTTAGTGGAGAAATGGCCGTAGTATGGTGGTCTGCTGCTAGCATGAAAGATAATTTTACCAGACTGGTGATTTCCTGTTCACTGACTTTTTTTTCTTTCTTTTTTTTTTCTTCTGGCATGTTCCTGACAATCCTCCTTGCTTGTGGCAATGAATATTTTGATCCTTGTGAACTGTAGAGCCTATTGTGAAGAATGGCAGGCCTCCAACGTCTCACAGCATGCACTCATTTCTCCACCAATACACGGGATCTTTCAAGAAGCCCCCTTTACGGAGACCACACAGCGTCATAGGGGGCAGCCTCGGCTCTTTCATGGCAATGCCCAGAAATGGAAGCAGATTAGGTAATTTCCTACACTGTCTGTTTAAATTAATCTTTCTGTGAGAAATAATGGTGGTATTGATTCATAGCAAGAGGTACAGATACTCTAACGCTTTAATAAATCTCTGAGTATGCAGTAATTTTTTCTGAAGTTTGAGAAATATTTTCCTAAGGCACTGAATGTATCTTAGATTTTCAGGAAGAAAGCCATTAGAAGAACACGCAGAAATCACCCATAAATGTTTTATATGTTTAAAAGTTAGAAAAGTAACAAAATATTCTTTCTTAATACTGGATGATGGAACCCATGTATCCATCTCAGTTAAGCATTGGGAAGAAGTACAATAAATGTACTACAAAAAAAACCCAGAGGATAATCATCCTATATGTGGGGTTTTAAAAGAACTGCTGTATTACTTCTCATTATTATACAGAAAAAAAAATGGTTTTTTCAGTGACGAATTAAGGCCACTCAACTATAATTGTCTTTTTGTTGTGGTCTTGAGCTATATTTGTGCTTCCATGAAGGAAATAAGTTACGAAATATTTTTTCTTCTTCATGTAATTTGTCAGGTTGCTGCCTCCAGTCACCAATAATGTTTTATCCTGCTTTTATATTATTTTAAATTACGCTTAATTAATTGATACTAGAACGTGAGAGCAAGTCACAGCTTAATTAGAGTTTTATTAGTTTTTCAATCTACTGCCCTCCTTTAGAAGTATGATAAACTGATCTAAGCTATGGATCTTCAAGGTAGTAGTCAAACCACTTATCTCCTCCTCTGATGTAATACCACTCATCATGTTTAAAAACATGCCTTTTTACTGCTTGAGTTACCATTCCAACACAAAAAAGGCGTATATCATTTTGAATTTACTCTAGCAGCTGTTGATATCACACAAGAAAACGGGTTTTAGTGTGCACGGTTTGACTACTATATTGATTTCTGATTTCACTCAAGTCCTGTACACAGTATTTGCTTTTTCATTTTTGCCAAGCCAGGCTTTAGTTAAGTTGCCAAGAATCTTAACAGGAAGAGAGAGGTTTTTTTTAAAAAAAGTGTAGTTAGAGAAATCTGTATTTATCTGCATATGTAGTCTTTATGGATTATTTGTCAAACCTGATATATGTAAACTAAGTACAGGAACAGCAAAGATGTTTTTGGGTGCAGAGATGCCTGTACTCTCTTACTTGTATGTTGCCTTTAACAACAATTTGTAATTTTTTTTAAGTAGTGTGGAATAGATGTATGTACAGAGTGTATCATGGAATCACAGAATGATTTGGGTTGAAAGGGACCTCAAAGATCATCTTGTTCCAGCCCCACTGCCATGGGCAGGGACACCTTCCACTGGGCCTGGTTGCTCTGTATATCTGTGTTAAACACCTCTTTTTGCGTTGGATACAGTAATGCCTTTTTTTAAACTCTTTGTTAGATGGAAATACAAGCTACTTGTGCGTGTTATCTAGTGGTAAAAAGCAGGAGTACAAGTATGTGCAGTCATAATTCCTCTTTCTGCTCCTTTTCCACGTCCTTCTTTCTTTCTTTTGTTCCTGCTATATGAGAATGGTTATTACTCATCAGGAAGCCGAGGTTTTCCCTGTTGCGATAATGACATCAGAAACAAAATAGTCAAATATGCTACACTGCATGAGACTTTGCTTTGTGTTCTTCATACACCCTCTTTTCTGCCTTAGAGTTTTCCCTCTAGGGAAAACTTTCCCACTTTTAGGTAGAAAAGTGGTATCAGAAAGATATTCTTGACATACCACAAAATCATGGTGGGTAAAGGATGGTTATTTCATTAAAGAAAACCGGATTGAATGAGAACCTGCCACAAGTGCATCTTCATGCTGCCTGTGTTTGAATGACACTATCACTATAAAAATTGATTGAGAAGCCCCGGGAGGGTTTTGGATTTGCATTTGCTTTTTGAGCTTAAGTTTCTGTGGTTGTGATAATGTGTAAAATGCCAAAATACTTTAAAAATATTTTTTTCTTGGAAATTCTCTGTTAGCTTTATGTTTTGTAAAATGCTGTGTAAGGGAAAATTCTTGAGCTGTGCCTTTTTAAAAAATTTCTCTTTTTTAAAAAATTAAAATTTTTAAGTCTAGTATTCAGTTACCAGGATGATTTTAAGTAACAGAGGTGATTCTCAGACCAGATTGTGGAACTATTGAATGAGGATTTAGCAGATAGAGTTTTTATTTTTTAGTTCACTTGTATCTGTACAGCTTCTACAGTCTTGTACCTCTGGAAACATCTAGCTGCTGTGGTCCATGATGACGGCAGAGCTAATAAACCTTTTTTAGACCTGACCTGGCTGAATGCAGAATGAATCTGATTGTCCTTGTTCCATATTTATATTAATGTCACCTCTGGAGAGGCTCCTGGAACGTGCAGAGCTAACTGAAGCTGGCCTGGCTGGTGAACTGCAGTAACAGCCAGGAGAGAGTTGATCCTTGCTTTTGCTGGTTGTGTTGATACAATAATGGAGAAGTTTTGTTTCATTGTCCTGAATATTATTTGAAAGGAATGTTATTTCTATACAGCTTTCATAGCTCAGTAACGGTAATGGCAATGGTAATTTCTCACTGTGGCCTTCTTCAATTTGATTTATATTACCACTGAAATTAATCATACAATGTATCCACTTCATAGAAAAGTAAGCTTTGGAAGAATTCCATGATGCAAGTCATATGATTATTTTTGTAATAATTTGAAATAAGGTGGAAAGATCATGCAGTCTGACTCAGTACTAATTAGTGACTTTGATTATTGCTCATTTGGAGAAGTTCTCATTTGCGGCTCTCTAGGTTCCCTGTATTAATTTCTTCTGTGGTGCATTCCTCACTGCTGAAATGAGGATAGCCTTTTCCTTTAAATATACTTCTGTATTTTCCCTGTTACATTGTAGTCATCTACCTCTAGCTTTTCATTACATGACCATTCTGGATATTTAATAAGATATGTAGAGTACATTAAAATAGACATCTGTGTAAGAGAATGGCTTGCTATTGCAGTGAAAGCAATTCAATCTATTACTGAATTATTAAAACCTCTGAAGAATATGCAAGCAAGCTTTCATGCAGGTAAACTTGTCTGTAGAAAGATTTTAGAGAAATTAGGGAAATATTTGCATGGTTTTCATCATTACTTATTTAAATATCATTGTGCACCTGTGTAAAAAATGATCCGAATGTCTGGGTTAATGCCTTAGTCTGGGGTTTATGCCATTAAAGTGATGAACATAAGGCTCTACTAATGCCTTTTTAATTGAATCAAATGAAAGGATGCATTTATATCAGATGATAACACAGTCAAGTTATTTTTAAAAAGCTTGAAATTATATCTGTTTAGAAAATAATTAAAACATCTGCAAGCCCTTATAGATAGGAGCAGTTGGGAGTTTAGCCTATTGGAAATGCATATGCTTTAATGATACATTTTTGGTTGCTCCAGCCAGTATCCTGCATAAAACCTCTTGGTTCTGGATATGCAGCTTATCCAGACTTGCCAGAATTAATCATATCACAGTCGTATTCAAATTATCATCTTATATATGTCTGAAATACTGCATTTTTAGACTTGAATGGTACAGACTCTCTTTGTCTTCACATTCCTGATTTATAAAGAACAGAATCTCCTTGCAGCTACATTATCTGTCCCAAATACATGGGTTTGTGTTACTAGTTCTTGCAATAGTGCTTGGTTGTGTGTTATTACATAGGTGATCTTAGTAGAAGAATTGTCTTTGTCAACTAGGGTGCTCTATGTAGTTCTAAGCATTGCATTTCCAATTGTCTTTTTTTACTAAAAATTTCATAATACAAATGCTTTTGTGAATTACATGTGAAAAATACGACAGCATCAATCCCATAATTATTTAAAGTATCAGTCTCTCTAAAAAATAAGTTATGTAATTGCACTATGGCTTAAAATGCAGTTGTTTTTTATTTTGTGAGAATGCTGAGATAACTCTCCCTTGCCTAGCTTCCATAAAGAAAATAGCCTTTGGGTCCCAAACAATGGGCTTGTTCTAATATGAGGATAGATAGGTTGGGGGACAATTGTCAGTAGCTGCTACACTTCATTTTACTAACAGAATCTCAAGAGCTGTAATTGCTAAATTGGATTACATGACCTCTCAGACATGTATTTTAAAAGAGAGTTTTTATTAAAGAACGGATATGGTGAGTGTGCTATTACACCAGATATAACAGTGCTGGCATAACAGCTTTGCTACAAGTAGTGTTTTCAACAATGCTTTTATATTACTAAAATTAATTTTACACAGTTTTGTTAGAGATTTTTAAAAAGATAGCTGTCAAGTGACTACAGAGAATAAGACATTTCTTAGAGACTTAGCAAAAGAGAGTCATATTTTTTCTGCTTAGCTTCAAAACTAAGGCTGATCTTTAGGAACCGCTTTCTGAACCTTTTCCAGTGGTTCAAATTGCCCTGCCTTTAGAAGCACTGACAAGTATTTAGCTTGTTAGAAATTCGAAGATTACTTATTATTTAAGGAGTGCAGGTTAATTTTTTTTTTTTAATTTAGTCCAAATCTGAGCATGACTTGCAGGGAAAATTCTGATTCAGTGTGGATTTTTAATAGAAATCCAATATAAATCTGCATCACTGCTGGAAAATTTGCGTTGTGTGTGAGACGCATGCTTTGTTTGTGTTTAATTACAGTATTTTGAGTTAAAATGTGTTGCTAATAGCTTACAAATTAATCTTTCTTTTTATATCTATTCTGTTTTCCATAAAAGGAAATTGTTTGTACTGAGGAAGAATTTGTTCCTTTGAAGTGTGCATGATTCTATGTGAGCCAAGCTAGACAAATATTTTAGAAGATGTGCTTATAATGAAACATTGCCCTAATGGCTTTTCTTTCCCTAGAAAAATCCAATTTTCTTGCTTGCTGATGGTGGTGAAACTTGCAGTTTCTCTTTTGGTTTTTGGCGTTTTTTAAAGTTGCTGTAACGCTTTACAAATGTTAAATACTTTCAAGTGTGTTGGTGGTAAGGCTGAATTGATCTCTGTGTGTTTTGCTAATATTAGCATTTTTTAGGAATAGAGTTCTGGGAGTTTTAGTTGTTCCTCACGTTCTCTAGCACCTTGTAGAAGTTAATGATTACTAACAACGATCAAGAGACAGCAGGGAAACTGATGTCTTTTGAAGCACCTGCTTTATATGTATAGGTATTTAATTTCTGGAGTAATTTTGCAGTTCAGGTACTTCTAAGTTGATGATGGAGCATTACTCATAGTGAATTTCTTGTATGACCAATTTCCTGTGTGTCCTTTTGCAAATCATTTGGCTCTTTATTCTATAATGACACTCCCTTGATTTTCTTTTGTTGACTACAGTGTTTGTCTCCAAAATCTGAAAAATTCTTTGGTGCTTAAAAGCAAAGTATATATGTATGTGTATATATAAACTTCTATGTGTGTAAATCTTAAGAATTGTTTAAAAATTATCAAGTTCAGTTGACATGAAGATCCTGCATCACCTAACTCAAGCAGTTAGATAAATTCTTCCATAGGGTCACAAATCCACTTAATGGCTTGTAAACATCAAGTCTTCTACTGAATGCACTTGTATGTTGTGGGCCTTGATTTAGATGGTTAGATGTATCCCCTGACTTCACACATGGATGCCAGGGGATTTTATATTTGAAGCTTCTGTGTTTGTCATTTCTGAAAATACTACTATACCTCTTGGTAGGACTTTTAAACTTCTGAAGATATATTTAGGTTACCAGCATCAGGTAGTCTGATTTGAAAATGTTAATTATTCTCAGTAATGTTGTATATCCAAGAGCAGCTAAAAGAGGAGTGGTACTGAGGGATTTTAGGAACTGAAGCTGGGAGGGGGAATTGGCTTTCGGGAATTACAATTGGGATTGGAAAGTTTGTCTTTCGTTTTGGAAAACTGAATTTTCCTGCAGGTCAAATAAATTTGCATAAAATTCTTATAAAGTAATCCTATTCATTTTGTGGTTATTACTGAGCCATTAAAAGTATGGATCAAGACTGCCATGGTTATGATGAGTCTGTGACTCTGCTGTGTAACTCAGTGTATAGTAATGATTCAGTTCTTTACCATCTGTACACAAGAGCTGTTTGATGCATTGCCGTTTAATTGTTTTCCATTCTTTGGATTATTTTTAAGATATTGTTCATGAAAATTTGAAAATGGGATCGGATGGGGAAAGTGACCAAGCTTCTGGAACATCGTCTGATGAAGTTCAGTCTCCCACAGGAGTTTGTCTCAGAAACCGGATACACAGACGAATCTCAATGGAGGTAATTCACTTTTCATGTAAGGATCATTTAAATTGTTAAGAGAGTTGGGGGTTGCTTTAATTGTTTGTTGTAACGGGTTGTCTTCTCAATTAACTGTAACCAACCATTTTGCCATATATTTCGTGCAGAGAGCATTGTTTTAATACTATTTAAATTCGTCTCCATTTGTCACACAGAATGATGGTTACCTTGCACTGTTTATGAGCTGTTAATTTTGAAAATCTAAATATGTTTTGAAACTCGAATTTTTGGGAGGAATTTCTTAAGTGTATCATTTGAATAGCTTTCTCTCGCATTGTGTGCAAGCCACTGAATGTATTCAAGATGTATGGTTTAGACATTTTTTTACCTAACACTGTTTTGTAGTCTTTGCAAAACTAATGCTACAGCAGCAGCAATGGTCCTGACTGCTTCAGCCTTCTCCTCTCTTCCTGTTTTTTTTCATGAACGGAACTTTACAGGATGGTAAACAAAAGGAGGAAAAGTACCTTATGAATAACTGTGCACATAATTTCCTTTATTTATGAGTCTCATTATGAATACTAGCCACCCTTGTGCTTGCTTTGTTGTCATTTCCCTTGGTGAACTAAAACAGAACACTTCCCTTTTTCTAGAGTGTATAAAAGTTACAGTTATAATGATGTCTTTGTTACAGAAGCATGTAGAATTTTGTAGTTGCTGCTTTATAGCATACATAGCAGTAAGCATAGCTGTAAGATTTTGAGTCTTCAAGGCATCATATCAAATACTGGATTGAGAAATGGATTTGGATATGTTACAGTAGGGTACATGCCAGAATACTTATTTGTGAGGCATTCTTTTATGCTTGGAATTCCAAGACTTCATAGTGCAGATATGATTTCAAAAATGTGTGAATTAACTGTATTAATTATTTAGATAATTCCTTGTACATGGGAGGTTTTGTATTCAAAATCTTGAATTTCTGTTATTTGACCTAAGAATTTTGTTCTCCTGGCTTTGCTTGCTGACATTTAGTTTGGAGAACAAAGATGAGTTTATTGGTTTATGCAGGATACTTAAGGAAAAAGTCATTGTGAAAACCTGCTTATCAGAATGTGTGCTGGAGAAACTAAAAAAATCAAGGAAATTATTTAAAAGGATTACTTACTTTTTCTTCATTGTCTGTTTCTTCTCTGTTTTGAAATTCCTATTTAGAACAGGAAAGAAACAAATTAATGATTCATAATGAAATTAACAAGCTGAAATGGAAATCTATCAAGTCTTCCAGAGAGGGCTAAGAACCCTTAAAAGCTTCTCTTTTATACTGGAATTCAAGAACTTCAAAAGAAATTACTAAAGAACTCAGAAACAGTAAAGGTCAGGAAATTCCTGAGTAAATTTTCAGAGGGTTTGGGGGATTTTTTCCAAATAAAAGCATCTTTTCGTTTCCCTCTTTAATTGTAAAACAATTCTAATATTACTGTTTAACAGGCTGTGGGAAGCTTTTAAATTTTGTTTATGCAATGCTAATTTTCTTACTTTCCTCCAAATTCCAAATGCTTGCTTCTGACTGTTGAAATTGGCATTATTTCTTCATTGACTTGCTCAGTCAATGAGAGAACAAATGGTTTTTTGGCATCTATTCATGTATATTCTGTGAGAATTGTAACATTTCCCTCAACTCACCGTAGTATTGATACAGTGACTTTTCCTGTAAGATTCCATGCTAATGTGTGCAAACAGTCTCAGTTCTGAATTTTAAGAATGAGAGATGTTTTTGGTGGATTTAAGCTTGCTTTTTAGAAGTACTTTGTAGCAGATTAGGTTGGACTTGTACCTGTTTGTGCATTCCAGAGAGAGGAAAATACAACAATCTCATCGCTTCGGTTAAAATACTTTTCTAATGATAATATTTTCCGTCAACTTTCTCATTACATAAGTGAAAAGGCTTTACATGATTACATTGCCTGCCTGTCTTTTCCTCCTGTTTATGCCATGGGTCATTTTTTGTCAGTTTTGACAGATGGCTAGCAATCTCAGATTCTAGTTCTCTATTAATTTCTGTGAAAAAAGTTCTGCATAGGGAGACATTGCCAATGTATCCACTGCTAGTTAAAAACCACAATATCCACATACAAGTTGAGTGGCAAGATGTAAGTCCACAGAAAACCCAGTTTTACTCATTTTGCTCATTGTGGAATGGAATCACTTGCTTCCTTGACCTTTGAGGGAACTAAAGCAAGGGTTTTTTTCCTCTTGTAAAGAGTTGTGCCTGTATGCTTTGTAAGAATTTTGCCAGGGAGCTGGCTGATTCAGTAGTAGCAATGTAATTTTATAACGAGAAAGAAACAATCTATGTTGTGAAGTAAGTTTCTATTATTTTAGTTTTGATTTGATGGCTGGTGGGGATCTGTTGTCTCTAGACATTGGGTGGCCTGAGGACATACTCCCTTTATAGCCTTTTAGGATGAGTTATAGCTGTGTGCTATACATCACAGGTTGGAGTAAATTAGTACATGTGTGACAGAATGTTTTTGCTGTAGTCTGCTGAAGTCATTAGCCTCAGCTGAAATCCATTGTAGAGTGTAGATTGAACATACACAGTGGGATAACATGATAAAACAATATTCCTTGTTCCTCCTCACTGAGATAAATGTGCCTGTCACACTATGGCTGTGTCCCTTCTTGTGTTAGTTTGACCAATATTTGCTGTATTTATAGTGGGGTTTTTTACATAATTTCTTGGTTATCTATGTTTGGTTCTTTGTGCTGAATTGACAGAAGTCCTAATTCATTTTGAGGGTAACTAACCAGGTAGAGTTGAAACCTTGACACGATCCTTTTTACTTATTGGAATTTTGTATATAGGACCAAATTTTTAATGCTCAGCTTGAACTTCCTGTAGAATTCTGAAAATTAGCAACCCAAACAGGTTTTATTAGATGCTTGCTAAAAAATACATACTGTACTCAAAGTGCTAAAAAAACCCCCCAAAAACTATTATTATTATTCCTGAGATATTTTGTCCATTAGAATCCACATTCTGATTTTTAGTGCTCATCCCCACTGCAGTTAAATAATGCATAGCTACAAATAATATGTTGTCAAAGAGCAGACATATTCTCTGTTGCATAATATATGAAAGATTCTGTTGGGAAATAAAACTTGATCTTTCTAAAATTTTCATGTAGAGAAATACAAAATAGACAGTGGAGAGAGAAATTAAAAATGTGTTTGTTATAGCAGCATCTCCATAGCAATAGAAAGCTGAAATTTCATAACCTTAAATTGGTCTGCTTTAGATAAAAAATCATTGTACTGCAATGTAACCTAAATAGGCAACATTTTAGTGATGAAGTGGTGATAGCGCAATGAGAAAGAATCCTGCTCTGCAGTGAAAAGTCTGCTGGGGTGAAGACTTTCTGTGCACAGTAGCAGCCATGGGAATACCAGCTTTCAGTCTGTCATTCCCACCCCCACCATTTCCCCATCAGTTATAATTTAGGCCAGCGTGACAGGGAGATGATAATGTGGTTGCTTCTGAATTCGACAACGCTGCAGTTGTGGATCGAGATTGAGCGGTTTTAATGATTGTTCCTTGTTATCATGTGCTTAGAAGACAAAGAGAAAGTACCAGAATCTCATTGTGTTGACTAGATAAAGTTTATTTTGCTTGTAATCCACAGGCTACAAATTGTCAGTAAAGCAGTTGCTTTTTCTCTTTCTTCTTCTTTCTCCTTCCTTCCACTGTTCAGGCAGGAGCCATGCTGAGAGTAGGTGTGAGCATCTATTTTGTGGAGAGTTTGGCTTCAAACAGCTGTTAGGTTTGAATTAAAATGTCTTCTATTCTTGTGCTAATATTAATGATTATTTACTAAGTCCGTAAAATGGTTTATCAAACAAAACAGATGGATGGAATAATTTTTTCAAGTGTCAGAAATACAGCTTAAGAATGTCTACACGTATATTTCTATTTTAAGTGCAGCTGCTTTCTTTCGTCATGCCATGAGAAAAACTTCTCCAGATCATGGAACTGTAGCTTAAAGCATCTTCAGTTTGATTTTCCTGGAGAAGAAGTAATGCATTAATATAAATTCATGTTACAAGCTGTAAGTGTTCACTGGGGGCCCTGTGCCCAGGCACTGGATAGTGAGTACATCATTAAGAGCTGTGGTGGATAAAAAATAAGGAGAAACAGTCTGTGCAAATTGAAACATCTGTTTCCCTTTCCCAGAAGTCCAAGGTCTGTTAGCTGTCTTAGCATGTGAACTGGCAGAGGGCCATAACTCACTGTTCACCAGCCTGTTTCCCAGATATTTTATCCTGAGAAACAGTTCTTATCCATCTGACTGTCACATTAGTGACAGAAGTGTGTTCCAGATCAGACTGCTCCTACCACACTCCCATAGGGTATAATTCTCCCCTAGGAGTATTAGCTGCAGGGTTAGTACTCGTATCTGAACAGAAGGAAACATGAAGGCTACGAATTCATGCTGTAGGCAGGTGTGTTTTGTGATGGTCATCTTCCAAAAGTAAGAATGTAGATGCAAAGTAAGTTTTTGTGAGCTTCACTCTTTACCGGGATGTAACTGCATAGGGGGTCTTGACATGCAGCCTGAGTAACTCAACATGCTGTTGGTCCACCTGGGCAAGTGTACCTTCTCCTAAGAAAAATACACAAAATTAATTGATGTGTCAGCTGATAAAAGTGTTAAGAATTTGTTCATAGCGTTCAGATTAGAATGTGGTTTGTAGATCCCCACTGTCATGTGCAGATAAGGCACTCTCAGCTCCGTTCAATTGTTTAAATGCTTGAACAGCAGACTGGATGCAGTACTCACCCAGGCTTTTGGTCACGGGCAGTATTTTCTTCTGCCATTAGTTCTGGAAGCAGGAAGCCGCTTTATCCACGATAGCCTGAGCATCCGAGAGCCTTCAGCCCTAGGTATTTGGCTTCCTTGTATACCAAGCAGGCATTACTACCTGGGGCCTACTCTGAGCAGAGTTTCTTCCTTACCCCTTTCTTTGTGTTTGGCAGCTACAGAACTCTCTCTGCCATATTTACTGGGTTTTGTCTAATTTGCTTCTCTCCAACTCCTGAGAAAGCAGTAACTTCTTTTCTGATTGTTACTTCTGTGAACCTAAGCATGTGATCACCTACCAGAAGATTTCAGTACGAGACAGAAAAAAAATTGAAGCTGAATACAATCAAGAGTTTTTTTGATTTTCAGTGGTCACTGTACTATCTCCATTCAGTCACGCTCGTCTCAGTTTTTCTCAACCTTTTTAAAGGTTACACCAGAAAATGTGTTACCATTTCTATGAACTCCTGTTTCCATGACATTTGGTGATTTCAAAAAACCCCCTTCTAAAAACCCAAGTGTGTGTTCTGAATTACTGGTATGGTTTTGATTAAGCTGATGGACCTCCTTTTGATCTATTTGATTGGCAGACTCATTTGTTCTACACAACACTGACACTGCAAGAAGAAAAAGAATTTCAGCTTAGATAACAGATGACTTTAACATACATTTTACCATACTTTTTAAAGTGTAACTGCCTTTGTTATCAGCAATTAACGCTTTTTTTGCCTTTCTGTTGGGAATCTTAAAATCATTCTGGTGCTAAAGTTCTTGCATTCCACTTGCAAAAGCTCCTTTAGAAAAGTTATTGCAATAGGCAGTGTTTTTTCTATAAGGATGGAATATATGCTTTTTTTGGTTTTGTCTCGATGGCTTGGATTTCCTTTAAGTTCCATTTAGGGGTAGTCTCTTATCACATTGGATGTGTTCAGTCTTCTGTAAAACACACCTCTCGTAATCACAGAAATGCATCAGATGAGAAGTCATTAATGGGGTGCAGGTTCATACTCTGCACTCCAGCCAGACTTTCATCCAGGAAGGTCAGATTTCCTATTTTCATATTTAAGAAGTTGGTTTATTTTTAATTTGCCACTTTTTTCATGGGACTTACCTTTTAGTACTTAAAGCGTTGTTGATGATGTACATGCCAACATTAGTAATTAATATTACACAGAACTGTTTTAAAGGTCCAAGTTTGTGTTTTTGCAGTGGCGTGTTCTGTTTATCTTTTTCCTTCCTCTTGGCTTCCTTTTTCTTACAAGCTGGTAATTTATGCTACCTTTTTTCTTTCTGAGCAGTTTCTCTTGCTACTATGTTACAGAAACAGTTGAAAACATACAGAAATCCATGTTTAAAAATCAGGAAGGTGTAGTAGTAAGTGAGGCAGAGCTTGCTTTATTAGCTTCTGTTCCTGCCCAGCACCTACCACTGAGTCAAACAGACATAGACCCTGAATTTCAGCAGTGTTTATATTGAGGCTCATGCTACAGAGTGGTATCTTGATAGGTGATAATTTAGCAGACAAACAAAACCAGAAACGGTATTTTTATGGTTGTTACTATTTTTCATATTCTTCCTTATATTCTTTAAGTTCACTTCCTGACAAGCTTTCTGATGCAATAAAATAATAACAAAAACCAAAACCAAACAAAAAAACCCCAAAACAAAAGCAAGAAACCAACCAAACAAAACCAGAAGACTTTCCAAGTGTTTCTGGCATAATCTGTCACAAATTCCGTGTGTATTTGTATACTTGTTGAAAGTTAATGTCTCACATTTGATTTTCATTTCTCCTTTCTCATATTTTTCAAAACTGGTTTTATGACACATGCTTTTGTTTTGGTTTGGTTTCATTGGTTTTGAATAGGAGCTCCTGGAATGCAGTTTGTGAACACTGTGTTTGTGCTGAACAGTTTAAACCTTTCTCTTTAAAACTTATGGGAGAGATGAAGTAAATAAAATAACAGCCTGTGATTTTTTTAAAAATGTGGGAAAGAGCAGATTTTTTTCAACTAGTTGGTAGCCTAAGCAGCATGTCCATGAAATGAAAATTCTCACTAAAAGTATTTAGAAAAAGAAAGAGTTCAGAATTCATATTTTTGCCTGCTTAAAAAAGAACCTATTGGCCTCTAGCTCTAATTTTGTGCCTTCAAAAATACTAATTGTTGCAAATACTATGGAAAAGATGCTTAGCACATTTTTAAGTTTTTCATGGTGCTGAAGTAAATAAAAAACAAAGATATCTGCTTGCAATGCTGGTTTCTATGCTTTTAATTTTTATATTGTTTATATTTTTTTACATTTTTATTTGAGAGTCATAGCTACAGTAGACATTGGCAATAACATTCTTCAGCTACTGGCAGTAAAGTCCTTGCTTTGTTGATTGATGATAGTAGATGTGCTAGGAAAATGTGCCACCTAGTCCCAAACCAGAGATTTATCCCTAGAGTTTGCAATAATAATACTTCACTGATTACACTTGGCTCCTTGTCTTTGCCCGGCATGTCAAAATCCAATCAGACAAAGTGTTTATGTTGGGCAAGAGGAAGAGAACATGCATTGTCTGTGGTCAGTGGTATTTCTTCTGAGTGTGAAATGGCCTGTGGACTCAATCTCATGATGAAATCCCTGAAAGTGCTTTCCATACTTGATTAGCATATTTGGAAAAAAAACCTTTTGATTTAATTGATGAATGAATTCCACCGTATTTGGGTCAGTTCTGTCCCAAATGTTAAAAAGCACCTTGATTCAGTACTCAAAATTGACACTTTCTTAAACTGTGATGCATTTCCACAAACTGGCTGAAAATCAGCACGGATCTGTGGTGTGAGATCTAGCAGTAATCCTTTGTGGATGTATCTTAGGGTTGTATTTCTATTATTGCTGCTAACAGAAGAGGTTCTTTGATGACCCTTTCCTCAAATTTAGTAGAATAGTAACTGAATAATTGTGATTTAATGATTTCAGTAAAATAGTAACAATAACAACATTCAAATATAAAGGAAAAATGCAATCTTCAGATATAAATCACGCTGCTAAGGCAGAAAAGAAATGCACTTTTTGCATCATAATGAAATTATAGCTAAACCTGTCAGTTGTGTGGGGGAATGATGATGACTTTATATATATAAGGAAGACTGGTATAAATAACTCATCCCAGCTGTTAAAATAGTCTTTTTGGTTACATTAATTGAAGCCTATTTATAAAGGTATTAAAATAGTGTGCTGCAAGGATGCTGTAGGTTTCTTTTGGTGCATGTGTATGGTGGTGTTTTTATTTGAGACCTTGAGGGTCTACAGGGCTGTAACCAAATAACAGTTTTTCCAAATATATTCTCTGGTTTGGGATTGGTTTTTTTAAAAATTGTATTTACTTTTGCCTCTAGCAGTCTTGTTGTATGCCATAATTCTGTAGAGGATCCAGTTGGCTTCAATTCTCTAGAGGATTTAGGGTTGTCATTTGACAAAAATACACTGAAACTTGTTAAGGCAACCTTCAGAATAAAAACTCTACATGGTATCTGATACTAAAATGATACAGTAAGTACATGCTTAAAAGTTGTATATTAGAATATTTAAATTCTTAATGGCACAAGCTAATGTCTTAATTGGTTTACTGTGTGTATCATGAGGTAGCACATAATACACATTCTTAGTTGAAATATACTAGGAAAGAATAGTGTAAAAATTTGGTTGGTTTTGGAGGTTCTTCTACAGTAAGCATGTAATGAAGTTGAATTGTATTGCATAAGGGGTTATATGATGCAGTATTTTAGATGTCATCAAATGTTCTCCAGTGAACAAAAGCACAATGACTTAGTACTGAACAGCCTGGGGTTGCAGCTGTCTCACTGGTGCTCCCTAAAGCTGGTGAGAAGGCTCATTTGGACCAATGCTTACAAAAGAGCATTTTCATTTGATCCATAGTGGATTGTTTGGGCTGTCAGACTCGTATCTGTAGACTTAGAAGAACAATTCTTTTTTCTTTGTGAGGCTGTAAGAGAATTTCATGGATGGAATTTAGCAGAATCAAATCTTAAAAGATAAACTAAAGTTTAAGGGAGAGGTGACCAGAAAGTTTAAGTTGTCTGTTGCCATATAATAAGTGCATACCTTAAGTAATGGTTGGTCTGGAAATGTAACTCATCAGTAAAGGGAATAGCCAGATAAGGATGACATAAACTATACTGCTAAGCTACATCATTATGCACCAGTAAGGATTGGTGTATAATAATGTAGCTTGGCAGTATAGTTCGTGTCATCCACTGGCAGAGAGAGCTTCCTACTCCCCTTGGCTCCTAACCTTCTATCAGTGGATAATTAGTTCCTTTGTTTGGAAGGGGTAGTTAACAGACTTACACCCAGCCCTCTCTCCTCTAAAATCAGTGGGAACAACTGGCCACAGGCAATGAAATACTGGCTTTGGAGATACTCAGCTGTTAAGTTTGCTAAATGAAATATTCAATAACAGTGAACTGAGGCTGATGTTTATCAGAGTTTTCCCTTCAAGTTTTTTCTGACATGAGGCACAGATCTTCCTTCTCTTGCTGCAGTTACAAGTGTGGTAGCACTTAGTCAGAAATGACGTATCACTTCAAAGATGAGCACTTGTAGTCCAGTAGGTACAAGATAGACTTACTGTTGGAACAAGAAAGGAGCACTCTACAAGTTGGCACTTTTGTTACAGATTAAAAATAAAAGTAGTCTGGTTTTCGTTTTTGCTTTTTGTAGTGTAATTAAAATTGGACTTGGAAGACCTCAACAAGTCCTTCCCTGGGGCAATTTTCTGGTTACGTATTTTTTGAATTTAATGATGTTTTTTCTGTTTCATCATGTATATTAGTGCTTATTGTCTAAATGTGCTAGGTAAGTCAAATACATAATGACTTGAGTTGACAGAAGACAGACTAAAAAATGTGAATGTTTCAAGTTGCTTCTTTTTAGAGCATTTTTAACACATAGAGTTCAAACATTGTCTATCCTGAGTTAGAATCGTCTTTATCAACTTCAGTGACATTAACTGCTCTAATTAATTAGAGCATCTTGACCAAAAAAAAAAAAAAATGGTGAGTTAAGGAAATCCGTAAGTTCTTTTGTTATAATACCTGATTTAAAGTGGAAAATGTTAACAGTGTTCTTTTCATAAATAAAAATAGGTTTATTCTGTAAAACAGTGTACTTTTTTTGACAGGGTTGAAGAGGAGTGAAAATTACCTGTTGGTCAGGAATGAGACTTCCTGAAAAGTGTCACAATGTGGCACTATGTAGTATTAAATTAGTCAAGTCAGGTAATTATAAAAGAGACTAGCTGGTAAGTTTGTATTATGGAAATAGGAGATGAGAAAAGGATAGGTAGCTAAAGAAAAAGCTGACAGAGTTGAAAAATAGAATGTGGTAACAAAATTCTAGTATTAAAGTTTTGTGAATGGTTTCCTGTGGGTGGCAAGTGAAGAAGCTGATGTTTGCAGTAGTATTTTAGGGCATCCAGAAGAGGACCAGACGTAATGAAATTCAAGAAGTTAGGATTTTGGGGGTTTACTTATATGTGTGAAAAACAGGCCAAGTTTTGGGGGTAAGGCTGTATTTTGTTTGTTTTTCATTTAGAAGACAGGTTTGTTTACGTAAAATGTCAAATTCCTCAGCTCACAGAACCTGCAGAATTTATGCTGGAATTCCTGCCTCCTTTTCCTGTGCCCAAGAGTAAGTAGTCAGTGGTAGGCAGAACTTCCACATCAAGTTACAGCAACACAGTTGGATGTTAGCCAGATGAAAGAAAAGGCTGGACAAAGTGTAGCTCTTCTTAGAGCATTTGCTGTACCTGGCGTTAAAAATAGGTGATAAAGATAAGCACAAGTTAGGGTAGTTTATCTCCACAGAAAACAAAGTGGTATTATTGTCACAAGTGCTTACCTCTGCCATGAAGCAGAGTAGGACAGATGTGAAACTCATTTCAGACAAATTATAAAAATAGATGTATTTCCCTGCCAATAATACCAATAGTAAAGCAAAATTGAGAATTAGCATTGCATATGAGGATAGAAAATGTGCTTTTAAGTTGTAGAAGGAGGAGGAAAGTGCCACAAGCATTCTGGTTCCCCTGACAAATCAAATGGTGGCTGAATATGTTCTCCAGAGTATAATATAGAACTGGATCAAAAAATAGCTCATTAAATAACATACAGTTAGCCATAGGCATTTGATCATTTAGAGTACTACATTTATTGAATACTGATATATTTTGTTGCAAGTTGACCCTAAAGACAATTATAAAAGAATTAACTAGAAAATGTTACAAATTGACAAAAGCCTTTTCATAAGTTAGACCTCATTTGGAAAAATAAATCTTAAGTGATATACAAGGAAATAATATAGTTTCAGTTCTCTAAAAGATTGTTTTACCTGAAGTACTTTGTTGCTTCTAAAAGCTAGGGGGTTGCATTCCAGTAAAGCCTTGCTTTTTAAGAGTTATAAAGGAATGTATCCAGATTCTCTCTCATAGTTGAAGGTCTGTGTACACCACTTACATACCTGTTACATTTTAAAAAGTATGTATAAAATAACATTGGGAGTTGCTCTAATTTACTGCCTTTAAAATTTAGAATATTTATTAAGGGATGCAAAATTAGTGTTAAAAAAGGACATTTAGCTCTGTAGTGTTGACAGTCTCAAAGACCATAGGGAAAATTCAGTCCTGCCATCAATTTTACATGTTTTCTTATGACTTCTTTAAACAGCATTTTAGCAAGAGATTTTATACCTTGGTTTAAGTTTTTTATTTTTTCTTTCCTCTGGGAAATGCTAACAGGTCATTATATTCAGTTGATCATTGAAATAAGTGTCAACAAGGTCCTCTGTCCAGAAAGTCTCTCATTGCTTCACAGAATTCCGCAGAGATTTCAGACAATTAGAAATTCTTAAAAATCTGTTTCTCACTATTGCTGGCTCTCCAGCCTGGTGTCATGCCAAAACAGCAGCAACCCATGTTGGTTTAGAAGAGCAGGTTTAGCTGCTGGGAAGGATTGCAGTGGGATGGCTGCAGGAGCAATAGAGGGAGCGGAGATGGGGTTTGCATCTCACGGGCAGGTCCAGGCTTCCTACACCAGGTCCTGGCTCGCCCTAAAGGCTGCTCAGCACCAGCAGGAAACAGGTTGACTCCCCTGGGCTGGACAGCTGACCCAGCTGGCCAAAGTGCTATTCTCTGCCATCTGGCATGGCACTCGGCTATAAAAGCTGGAGCAGGAGGGAGGAAGGAGGACATTTGTGGCTATGGCATTTATCTTCCACTTCTTGAGCCACGTGCACGCCGAACCCCAGCTTTCCGGTAATCGGTTGGACACCTGCGTGCTGATAGGAAGCTGTGAATCAGTTCCTTTTTCTATTCTGCTAGGGCACACAGCTTTTGCTTTCCCTGTTCAACTGCTGTTACCCACACCCACAAGTCTCCTCACCATCCTTCAGTCTTCTCTGTGTTTTGTGGGAGCAGAGACTGAGCGCTCCACTAGGGTCAGCCCACAGTGGGAGAACAAGTGTCCTGCTGCTATCAGATGACCAGGCTGCCCAAGTATCAGCAGGCTGCCTGGTCTTGAGCACATAAGGCTCAAAATTGGTAGGTGTGTGGTAAGTTCTTGCTTTTCTTTTAACATTATCTCAGTTAAATTAACTGGGTTTTTCAACTGTGTCAGGCTGATGTAATTTTAGTTTCCAGTTCTTCTATTTAGCCACTAGGAAACGTTGTGCTTATTCCTCTCATGCACATCTAATGAATCCCCTTTCATGTTACTGTATACCATTTAATTATAATTGCCTGCTTTTCCCAAGGGGTGGTTGCTTCAATTATTGGAAAAACTGTGAGGAATTAAGGTGGTACAGACAAATGTGAACAACATAATAATTTCCTTCTTTCAGGTATTTGGTTTGTAGTCTAAATTACTTTCTTCAATTTTATCTATTTTTGGAAGTTAGGTAAAGGAAAACTGTAATACAAGGAAGACTTCTTATATATAATTCTACGATCTTTCAAATATTGGTGTCATAAAAGGTTTCTGGCTGGTGTCAAAGCAATTTTAATGTATGCTTTTAAAAAGGAAGTCTTGGCTTGGTTGACATTCTAACATAGCCAGATAAGCATGAGTTTTGGAAGTATAGTAGTGGAAATCATTAGGAGGAAAAATCTGTAAAGTACTTACTGCAGTTTCCATTAAATCATTATGGTTTTCTCACAGAAAGGAACCTTTCTTCAGCTCAAGAAAGTTAAGGAGAATAAATACTGTTTTGATTTTATTTATAATATTGCAAAAATTTAGGCTTTCAGCCCTTAATACTTTTTTTTTTCCTGAGGGGAGAAAAAGAGCAATTGCTGTCATGTATTGTCTACTACATTACAAATGTAGGGAAAGAAATGTTACTAACATCAGATATTCTAATTCTAAAAAAAAAGCCTCCTTTTCCCTTCAGGTTGTGGTGTGTCGATCAGGGTTTTTTAAAAGAAGGCATTGCAGCGGATGGAGATGAGGGTTGTTGTTTTATGTAAAAGTGGATTACTGTTTTTAGGGGGGTTACCCAAATTGGATCAGATTTTGGCATGTGCAGCACTAAGTACTTACACTCAAGCTATACTACCTACTGTGGAGCACCAAGTGTAAGTTTACAGCTTAAGGCCTTGGTTTAGAACTGAGGGTATCACATGAATCTCTGAAGTAAAGCCATGGGGCCTATTGCAAAAATGGCATAGGCAGAAGTTCTGAGAATGAAGGAATAGGAATTCTGTAATAGAACTACATCTACCTCCCATTATCATATTTTCTGTGCCTAAAATATTTTTATCTTGTTTCTATGGTAGCTGGGCTTCAAGGTAATGGATTCTTTGTACCTGTGTAGAATCTTAGACTTGCTTTTTTTCCCTTGCCCTTCCTCTGAAAAGATGTGTGTTTACTGATGGCAGGCACAGTGCACACTTAATGGCATAGTTTTCAAATTGCCATTGCAGCCTGAAGGCTGCCTTTGCTTCCTTCTTCTTATATACCCATCAGCATTGTATGCTTGGGAATGCTTTGTGGAAGCGGGTTTGAAACACCACATCAGCTGTGCCAACCATGAGTGCTATGAGGGGAGAGAACATGCAGATGGAGAGCTCTGGGGTACAATCAGGTCAGTATTTCTTGAGGCCTTTGAGTTAAGGTCCATAACTTTAATATCCCTATAAATATTTTCTGTTAAAATCCCTATAAACACACTTGTTAAACAAGCACTATGGGACAGTGAGAGCACTACTGGCACTTTCTGTGCCACAGGAGTTAATAGGTAAGAGTAGGAAAAAGCTATTTTGTCACAGAGTTTATAGGACAGTGGTGGTGTCTGTTGTGTTCAAGAAGTTACATTGAAATACTCAGCTCATTGATCTTTTCTTTTGTTCTTTTGGTATTTGTCAAATCGTTCCTGAGCTATCAGAAAACGCAAAAAGCCAGTTTGGCCCAGTGTTGGTCTGGAATTACATTAGGAAGGTGAGGTAGAGACTGATGCTGATCTTTTTCCTTTCATCCCTGTCTTCTTCCAGCAGTTTTGTGGGTTTACTCTGCAGTGAGATGTCAAAGCTGCTTTCTTTAAGTCATCATGGCATGCCTTCCTTTGTGCTCAACTGCCAGAATTTTCTGAAGAATGCAGTAAATTATAGGATGAAATCATTTTTTTTCATAATCTGAAACCTACTTCGGTAGGAGAGAGGTATTAGCAGAGCCTGGCAAAAAGAAGGAAGAAGATGCTGTGGTGGAAGATACTGTTTTACTTTAGGGAATACTTGTAGGTCTTGTTACAATTTTTTTGGTTCTACCACTCTCCCAAGAACTACACAGCAGTTTTACAATTGCCAATGTTTTAAAAAATTTAAAATGTGCAAGCTGAAAGTGAGTTAATAAACTAGAAAGTATGCCAGAATGGAGCCATGCTTTCTATTTTCTCTTAATTTAGCTACAGAATCTTGGTCAAAGCTGCCATTTTGTGAACAGCACTTTTTTTGTTTAAAGACAATTTTAAAATTCTGTGCTAGATAAAAAATAGACACTGATTTTTTTCAGTTGTGCAAAGAATCTCATGTTGGGCAGCAAAGCATAAGCCAACAGACTTTGTGCTCTGTACCTAAGGAGATGCGAGAAGCAAAAGGAGAACAGGAGGATCAGCTGCCAGAAATTAGAGCTTTGCTGGCCTCTCTCCAATAATTTCTGCCTGTATTGGGTGGCCATAGTGAATAGCATGTGTAAATCATCCAGGGGGATATATATTGGCACTTTGGTCCTAGCTGATACTCAACTAATTCCCAAATTACTTAGGTTTTTCAAAGTACATCTCTAAGTGGGATTTTTTGCTTAGTTTTTGCTCCAGGTATGTGTACAGGTCATGCATATACATGGTTTAAATACATTCTCATCACTGAAAGCTTAGCAAGTTGTTCACCAAGATCTCAAGTCTTGAAAAGTCTGATGATCCAGTTCTTTGTCAGCCTAAGCCAATTTGGCTGCCGGCTTCCCGGGCTTGCCCTGCTGTGCCTCTCCTGCCCTGCGTGCAGGCTGTGAGCTTGTCTGACCTTACACTGAACCTGTGTGGAGCACAAAGCTGGCAGGAAGCTGTGTACTTCGCCTGAGAGTTTCTTGATGATTTAGCATGCTGAAATAGTTCAAAGCTGCTGCAGACATGAGTAGAAGCACATGGTCAAGCCTGAGGGGAACAGAACAGGGATGTAGCTGCCAACATTTGGGTTAGCTCAGGATGCTCAGCCGGAGGTGATAGGTGAGACAGAAAAGAGTACCTTTAAGAAGGGTTTACTGCCCTCAGGTCAGTGTTGATTAAACCAGCAGAAATACAGAGTTATCTCTTGTGCTGAAGAAGAGTGTCAAAACTGTGATGGTTCCAGAGATGTCCTTAACTTCAGTGTAGAATCTCTGGAGGTGGATTGGACACTTTGATGTTGGGCATGACTTTCTTTACTTGGATAAACTGCCTACACTGAAAAACAATTCCTGCTGTTTCAGAAATGACTTCCCATTTTTTGTGAGTCTGGCTGTGATGTTCTTTAACCTCATGAGGTGGTGACTGGCCATTTTAAGACAGTATTTAATATTTTTGTTTCTTGACATGTTTGAGATTGAAGCCAAACTGAAAATAAAAACAATAAGAACGTGCAGTCACTCCCAAAAAAATCTTCTTTCCCCCCTTGCATTTGGTAAAAGGTGAAGTGATTTTGTTTCCCTCTTAGAAATTATGTATGTTATTGTTGGAAAAAAATACTGGGAAAGACAGAATCTGCTGCAGAGAGAACGGCTTTCATACAATGGCATTTTCATTTTCAAAAGATCCTGTAGTAAAGCATTATAAATAAAAGAAATGTAATAATATTTGTAATAGTTGGCTCTAACAATGAAGTGATTCTGTTTTGTGAGACTGGAAAAGATGAACTAAGTTTGTAGCTTTTTGTAGTCAAGAGAAAGAGAGGATGATTTATTTTGAATTATGGAAATCTCTTCTAATACTAAAATAACTACCATATGAAAATAAATGCATCCACAAGTCTCTGAATTCTCAGTTTCTGGTATTCCAGGTTTCTATAAATATTTTATATATATATATTCTATATATTATATTCTATAAGTATAAGAAACTCAACACATTTTTCCACAATGTAGTTATTTGCATTTTAGTACTTCATTCCTCCAGTGAGAGTAATAACTTTGCACAGGTGTAATGTTCTAACCTGTTATATAAGCAAGTTGAGATATTTTAAGAAGAGAATACGCCTTTAAAACCATTTCTGGGAGACGATTTTTCATTGTATAAATATTTCCGTTTTATACAGTAACACTACAGATGTAAGAAGATGTTTTAGGAAATTCTGAATTCTGCTTCTCTCTTCTCTTTTTAACATTGTTTGCTGCAGGATCTGAACAAGCGCCTGTCCCTGCCTGCTGACATCAGGATACCCGATGGCTACCTGGAGAAGCTGCAGATCAACAGCCCACCCTTTGACCAGCCGATGAGTCGGCGTTCTCGTCGAGCATCCCTAGTAAGTGCAGTTCACCTGCCTTTCTAGCCAACCTCTCAGATCCTCAGAATCCATTTAACACACAGGCCTGTATTCCAGAGGTGATTTCAGCTTCATTTCCACTTGGGCTTTTTATTCCTGAACATCAAAATCCAATTAAGAACTTCACACGTTGTTTCATTTTTCTTCTGCTAACTTGGTGCTGTCTTATTTCTCAGTGAAGGTCTTGACCTGTTGAAGTCAGTGGCTAAACTCAACTCCCGAAGTACAGACTTAAATCCTTCTGCTTTGTAGAGCAGGGATGATCTGTTTGAGCAGATAGGCCACACAGTCTTAGGTCAAGGCTGGGTCCCCTTGTGATTTAGTAGGAAGGCCCTAAAGCAGCATAATATGAAGGCAGGTCCTCCTCATGCTCCTTTTGTATTTGATAACACTTCTTTCTCAGAATTGCTGTGGATACAATAGTGGGTGTTTTGTGGGGTTTTTTTGTTTTCTTTTTTTAAAGCACGTGTGATCTTCTAAAAGAATAAAGGAATAAATTCACATAAACCTTTTTAGATTATTGGGTTACTTTAAAGAATAAGTCTTTTCCTTAGAGATGA
Source organism: Brachypodius melanocephalos (assembly GCA_013398615.1). NCBI lineage: Eukaryota > Metazoa > Chordata > Aves > Passeriformes > Pycnonotidae > Brachypodius > Brachypodius melanocephalos. The sequence continues at coordinate 2,447,505 of VZSR01003805.1, read as the reverse complement.
CAGAATGAGGATTCCTATACTGTAATTAAGAGTGTAAGTGCTAGAAAACTTGGATATTTGTACATATAAATTATGCATATCCCTGGAATAATAAAAATCAAACATTGTTGTCTTACTTTTGAAAAAATTGCTGTTTCAGTCATAGTTTCAGCTATCAGTGTTTTTAAGTGTTGAGGTCTTAAAGAATTGCTAGACTGTTACTGACATCCTGAGTATATTCATTGGTGAGAAATTTGCCACAGAAAAACTGAATAGATTTATGAAGCGCACATTGTTGTTTTCTTGATTTAATTATTTATTTACTAAAACATAAATATGGAAGTACATATAGTGAAGTAGGTAACTGTAAAATATCTTTATTTTATTCATAATGAATAAGGTCTATAACAAAGCAGTGTTTGAGTATTTTTGCCCTGAAAGAAAAAAATTAGTGTGCTGGGCTAGTAAAGCTCTGATCTGCATGCCACCTTTTGCAAAAACAATATTAAAAAAAAAAGAAAATATTTGAATGAAGTTCTGAAAGTAAGGATAATGTGTCAGGCATAAATACTTGTGCCAGAATTTTGTAGCTCATTCACCACTTAGCTGCTGCTGTAACATGGAACTGAGGAACAGACTTCCCCAAACCTCTCTTCAGATGCTGGCAAAATACCTCTTCAGTAGAACCTTGCCAGTGGAGTTAAGTATTTGGGGGCTGGGGGAATTTTTCCAGTAAATCTGAATTCCCTTACTTATTTAACGGTGACCCCTGAGAGCAGTTGAAGATCTCTTTACCTCTGAGAAGACTGACAGAAAAACAGTGCCCTCTAATGAATGTGGTGTGTGCCTGGAATCAGCTTCCTGTCACAAGGTTGTTTTGGTTTGCCTTTTAAAATGCTTTCCTTTTCAAAGGGCTTTCAAGTCCAGAATGAAACCTGCCAGTACTGCTGTGGTGTGCAGGCATGCATTTGCTATGATTTCAAACTAAGCTTTCAAAAAAAGAAACCTGAGGACTCATTGTTCTTAAATTGTTATGAAAGCCTACTAGCAGACTTTGACTTGCAATAGATGAGTATTGTGCTCTGCTTCAAAGGCATGTCTCTTTTCAAGCCTTAATAGCAATCAAAGGGAAAAGGCTATAAAAAGGTACCAGGTAAGGACTTGTTATACTTTAGGTTTTGTGTTTTTCTTTGAAATACAAGAAAAATATTAGTTTTTGCAGTAATTGCTTTTCATACAGTAGTATATGCACAGTCACTAGAAGTAAAAGACTGTAAATACTGTGCATCAGTGTTTCAGTGTAAGGCAAGATAGATGCATATTGCAGAAAAAGATGAAACAGTTCAAAAACTATTTTGAACTAAAAATGAAGCTGATCTTAGTTTGAGCAATTTAAAACCTTTTTTTCCTTAGGAGTAATAAGGAACCAAGATGTGGTCAAAAATTTAAACACATTGTAAAGCAGGTCTTGAACAATACCTGTCTTCTGTATGTAGGAAATATTGTATTTTTTTATTATTATTAAACAGATATTAAGTTTATGAGTCTTAATGAAGAGCACAGAGGTTTCTTAAAAATCAGGCTTTTAAATTCCAGACTGTCTGGTCATAGCAAGACCAGTGGCTATGAGTTCTTCTGTAGTTTCTCCAATAAACTAAGCAGCCTGTCTTTTTAATTATAATGCCATCTAATACTCACTTCAAGATATGTTTGTTTAACTAGGTCGAAACGCTTTGGAAACATAATATTTATTTTGCTAACATTGCACCTATATCAGTGGTATGTTTAAAATCTCACTGGAGCTACAAGGGTAGCAAATATCAACTTCACCTGTATTTTGAGATAACAGTTTGTCTTCTACAAGCTCCTAAATGTGTGTGATGCTAAAGTCTCCTTATACAGCTAAAATATTTCGGTTCTAACACTAGTTTAGTAAAGCAGAATTGTTCTTAATGTTATGTTAATGTAATTATACACACGGGGGTTTTTCCCTGGATACATCAAACGTTTGCAGACAAGAAATTACCTTTAGTTCAAATATACTTTCATACATGTGTTATGAAAAGTAAGTATTAATCAAACTTTTCTTCCCTTCATATTATGTTGTTGTCAGATCTTTATACAGTCTACAGTATTTATGTTTCCCTGTGTTACCATGAAGTAATAGAAAACTTAAAATCCATCAGATATTAGGAGCAAATCAGCATGTGACATGGATCTAGGTGCTGAAGACAGCTTAGAGTCAAAGGATTGTTCCTTGGAAAGAAAAAGGCAGTGAAGAACTATGTTTGGAAGTGAAAGGAAGGGGTGATGCTGGGGAGAAAATGTGGCTCTTTTGTTGCAGTATGTGTTCAGTTGTCAGTAAAGCATAACCCCATGAAGCCTATAAGTTTGGTGGTTTAATAGGGTAATAGGCTGTATGTGTTTTGTAAATTGCTTTAAGAGTTTGCATACTTACATGTTTATTTTCAGCATTACTTACACTGCAGGAGCAATAGGAAACTTTGATGTAATTCACAGTGGTCTTAGGAGAAAATAATTGTAAGAGATAACAGTGTTATACGAGAATAGCAGTGTATTTGAACAGGAAAAGAGTGATGATCTTGCAGTGTTCAGAAGTAAATGTGTTATGTAGGCAGGCACACCCTTCTGGCTTGTGTTGAAGAGCTAAGGTGATGACAAAAAAAGAGAAGGTGAACAAATAGATCGAAGTAAAATACACAAAGATTTGGAGTTAAGAAGTATGAAATGTGAACTGCTGAGGCACAGCTGAAGCTTGCTGAGGAATGATGCTTAGGGATTTTCTTGCTGAAGTTTTAGTCCAAAAGGCATTGAGAAGTCAGAATGGAAGAGGAAACCTGGAGCTAAGATCTTGAACACAGGAAACAAATAAGGTTACTGTTAAAAAAGCAGCACCACATGGTTATGCTGAGCTAGAGAAAGGATGGGCTAGTTTGAGATGATTTCTGTACTTAAGCTGTAACAACCTCAGTAGCAGTAATGAGATCAGAAGAGTGGAGAAGACCTAAATAGGAGGCAGGTTAAAGTGAGGTTTTGGTCAAAGTGTAACTCAGCTCACAATCCCTCCAGGATACACAGTAGATTGACTGACATGCTGAGCACTGGGCTTGGATGCATTTATATCAAAATGTGCTAATGTGTTTTTAAAATACCAGAATTGTGCACTGTTAGTCAAGTATTCTCAGGTAATTTTCTGAAATGAAGCTTGTTCATTAAATGATGTACAAATGAAGTGTTTGGTTTTAGTGATCAATTTGCCATTTCTTTTCACTGCAGTCAGAAATTGGATTTGGAAAAATGGAAACCTATATCAAGTTAGAAAAGCTTGGAGAGGTACGTATGGCTTTCTCTTGGAATGATGACAATGTCCTATGTAAAATTTTTTGTAAGTTTAACCGAAATTTTCCATATCCCTCAAAATACCTATTGGATTTACTTTTTCAGTAAACCAAACAGATTCAACATGTGTAACAATGTCACAACCACACAAATGTTTATGCATATATAATAAGCAAAAGAAAGAAAAAAGCAGGAGAACTGTCATGGAGCTGGGGAGGAGCAAGACTCCATTAGCAAATATGCTGTGATCTTCTGTAGGCTGGCTTTTTTTTCAGATAGACAAAATTACTGTGTTGATGGTAACACTGTGTTTTTGATGATAACACTAGGTGTGGTGTCCTCTTGCCATGGCTTAGGTGTTGGAACACTCATGGATTAGAGACCAGTGCTTGCAAGGTGCAGGCAATAGCTGTACGTGATCTGTTAAAGAAGCTTGCACACCTGAACTGGGCAGCCAGCCAAGTGCTGCCAAGTGAAGTACCTAACACTTGGAAGGGGCAGCAGCTTTCCCCCTCCAGTCAGCCTCTGACTTCCAAAGAAACAGTGGAACTTGGGAGGGACCAAGTGTCATTCCTGTCCAGTTTTACTAAGGTTGACCAACAGGATCAAAAATGGACAAGGAGCACTGCAATGGGATGCAGTGAACATTGCAGAAGGAAGCAATGACCAGGGCTGGTCATCATCTCTGCTGTGAGATACTGCAGTCAGTCCTCCATTTAAAATATTTCAATTTCCTGTTATCAAATCTAAGCCTGCCTGATGCAGCTTGAAGCCTATTCCTGTTGTCCTGTCACTTGTTAGATGGGAGAAGAGGCTGATGCCCACTTGTCTACAACCTCCTTTCAGGCATCTGAAGAGAGCAGTAAGATGCCCCTGAACTTCCTTTTGTTCAGGCTAAAGACCTGCAGCTCCCTCAGCTTCTTCTCACAGGACTTGTGCTCCAAACCTTTCACCAGCTCCATTACCTTTCCCTGGACACTCCAGCACCTCAACCTGGACAGACTCCAGTCTGTCCTATGGTGAGAGGCTCAGAACTGGACACAGTATTTGAGGTGTGGCCTCACAAGTGCTGAGTACAAGAGGGACAGTCACTGCCCTGCTCCTGCTGGCCACACTGTTGCTGACACAGGCCAGAGTGCCCTTGGCCTTCCTGGCCACCGGGGCACAGCTGGCTCATGTTCAGCTGCTGTCAGCCAGCACCCCCAGATCCTTTTCTTCAAATCATCTTCCCAGTCACTTCTCCCCAAGCACATAGCACTGCATGGGGTTTTTGTGACCCAAGTGCAGAACCTGGTGCTCGGTCTTGTGGAACCTCATAAAATCATCCTCAGCCCATGGATCACACCTCCCGCCTGTTCAGATCCCTCTGCAGAGTCTTGCAGTACTATAGTGATCTAGCACAGTTTCTGTACCTTTGTTGCTTTCTCGTGGCATTTGCAGGGATTAGTTTTGCCTACTGTTTTTGTCAGATGTTTTTGTCTTAATTTAATATGCCTCTAAAGTTTTGTATCTCTTGCTGTCTAAAAATATATAATGAAGACAAGAAGCTATCTAAAGGAGTTACATATTTTCTTTGAGGTTGCAGAAGAGTATGTCTGCAGCCTTTGGAAACACAACTGCAGCATAGTGTAGAGATACCCAAGCCAGGTCTCCACAGTCAGTGACTTTCAGGAGTGTAAATGATCCCAGCAGTGAACTTAGTGAACTTAATGCTACCTGATCTGACTTCTTTGGTAGCTCTCTGGTATTTCGGTTTCCATGCAATTTTGAGCTGTTAGGCATATACATCCCTTGTGGCTTTTGTGAGCTCAATTTTGTGCTTAAAATAATATGTCTGTACTTCTACATATTTCAAAAGAATATAATGTAAAAATTATTCATATCCAAAATGAAGCCTATTAGATCCTCAGACACAAGTTAACATTTTCTTATTTAACTAATGTTTTGTTAAAGGAAAAACTTGTAAAAATCCCCTTCTTTTTCAATTTTTTTAGGGTACTTATGCCACAGTTTATAAGGGGAGAAGTAAATTGACAGAGAATCTGGTAGCTCTGAAAGAAATCCGCCTGGAACATGAAGAGGGAGCACCATGCACAGCCATAAGAGAAGGTGGTAACTTTTTTTTTTTTTTAAGTTCTTAGAATTTCAAATACTTCTGGATTTCTTTTTGACCAAAATGCCACCAGTACTTGAAAATGCATAGGCTACATGGAACATAAGCGAAATTGCTATTAGTATTGATGAGGAAAATTATAGTCCAGACATAATCAGACTTTTGTTTTTAATTTATTTGCTTTATGGGGGGTGATCTCAAATGCAGTATTACAAGTGGATGATTAAATACTGAATTATACTGCTGTTAGTGAATAACTTTCAGGGACTCAAAATACATTATACAGAATTACTTCTGTCTGAAATGCATAGTTTAGGAAATACAAGCTTGTTACTCAAGTGTATGTTTGGTGTTTTGAATAAATACCTTTCTTACCAACTTGGTCTGTATGAATTCTATGTCCCTAAAAACATTTTTAATTTTAAAAAAAAAAACAGATAGCTTATATGGATGATGTTAATTAGAAGTCACATTTACTCCTCATCTATTTTGCACTTATTTGTCTTGTTCTTCCTGTTCTCTCTTGCAGTGTCATTATTAAAAGATCTGAAACATGCAAATATTGTTACATTACATGATATTGTGCACACAGACAAGTCTTTGACTCTTGTTTTTGAATACCTGGTAAGTGCTTAAACAATTAGTGAGCTTTATATTTGATTTATTGTTTCTAAGAAACAGAAATGCAACAAAATTCTGTACACTTTTTTAAAACACTGGGACTGTTTGAGTTTTCTCCTGCATTTACAGTCATTCAGCTAAAAATCAGAACAGTGTATTCAGTTCTTAAATTGCTGTAAATTAGTAAATACTGTTGTGATCATTTCAGAGTTTCATTAGTAGCAGATAGTGGTGGTCTGCCTGAACCAGGTCACCATGAAGGAGAAGGCAAATAATGTTGCCTGAGACAGTGCAGCTTTCTGGAAAAAGGGAATTTCTATCCTCTGGAAAAACAGGGGTATTTGTGTCCTGGCTTTTGGGGTTTTTATAATTTAATATCTTTTGCAGAAATCTCATTTTTTGATCATTTCAGTTCCAACAATAAGTAATACACATGTAATTTGTTGTGCACAATTTTACTGAACCATGATGATGGTGTTTTGGTAGGACAAGGACCTGAAGCAGTACATGGATGACTGTGGTAACATCATGAGTATGCACAATGTAAAGGTGAGTGTTTTTAGTGACAGTGGCCACGTTCCAGCTTTGTCCTAAGAGTTTCAGACAACTTAATAATCAGGAGCTATATGGTTTAATCTCTTTAAAAATAAAATAAAGCAACTTAACTTCCTTTTTGGCCTGACTTAGGTACATTTGACATCAGATGGTGTCTTTGTTCGAAGTGTTTAAAACATTGAAAAGAGGAGATTATATAATTTCATGTGTTTTCATTCTCTTTAAAGCTACGTATCTAAAATTTAAAAGCTCCTAAAAATAGTACATTCATAACTCTTTTGACTTCTTGTCTTTCCATTATTTTCTACTCATTTACTACGTCTGTAGTTTGATATATCCTTAAATTTATATATGGACACTGAGGAAAATGTAGCCTCAATTATGAATGTGTTTTTGGATGCCACTGCCTACCACACAAATAAGAAATCAAAAATACATATTTAAGAATGAGTGATTTTCATCCTTCCATTAGTAAGAAAATGGAAATAAAATTTTCCTTAGGGCTTAATTTGCTTTTTCTTTTAGCTATGATTGTGGCCAGGTCAAGTGACTCTGTTTCCAATCTGACCTGCTGAAACTAAGTCAGGGTCAGGTGTTATTTCTCTTGTAAAAAGCAGGCTTTTATTTGGAAAACTGACATTGCTCTTAGTGTTCTTTCATACTTAGAGCTTTAGAAAGAGGCTTCCAAACAGAGTTACAGTACTGTCGTGAAATGAGTGAAGTGATTTGGCATTCAGGGTAGATACTGATTACTGTTTGGTGAGCTTTCCCTTTCATTCTGTTGTCACATTACTGTGAGTATCTCCAGGGAAAGACATCTGCCCATAACCTATGCTGTTATCTTCCTCTGAGAGTCTGCAAAGGGAAATTCTTCCATTTGTTTCTACTTCAGAGAGACAACCAAAAATCATAATTACGCTTGTGTTTTTAATTATCTGCAAGTTAATAAGCAGTGCTTTAAGCTTAAAAAAATTAAGGCAAAGCTGTAAGTGGGAACCTGACTCTTGTAATAAGTGGAGTTAGTGAACAAGCCAGAATCTGCTGGAGGTAGTCTGAGCTCAGCAGAGGAATTGTTTTTCCTTGTTTGCCTACAGCTTAAGCTGTGCAAAGAGCAAATTTATATGGTCAGTACCTTTGGCACTGTGAAAGCAGAACAGCTGCTTAGCTGCAGTAGCTGTAGGTGCTTACCTTACAATAGCTGTGGGGGTTTGAGCCATCATTAACATTTGAGACACCTCCCTGACATCACTTCCTCACATTCCTCAGCTAATTTTAGGGTTTTGTGTTTTGACAAAATGAAGATATTTGTGAACGCTGCAGGTTATCAGTGTTTTAACCAAAATTTTGAGCTAATAAAAAGCATCTTGTGCGTTTCCAAAAGGATCTCTGCCAACTGTGGTGAAGCTTCTCAATTTCTGTGATCTGCTTTGCATTCTTGACTAATCCTTGCAAGTCCCAGTGTACATTAGGGAGAACCACTGATTTCTGTTGAAGTCCTGCTAGTAAAGCTTGGGACTGACTACCCCTGCAACAGTATGGGCCTGAGTAGATGGAACACAGCTTGTTGCTTTTCATTCTGCTCTTCAGAAAGGAAAGCAAAGAGAAAGAAATCAATCCCAATTCCTGTTTTTCTAGCACAGATGAATCCCGTGTCAGCACACTGAGAACAGATGGATGTAACTACACCTGCTGTGTATTTGTCCAGTTTATGAAAAAGAATTTGGTGATACCACTTGATGCAAAAATAATGTAGTAGATGTATTAGAATGTGGTCATATAAAAACATTCACAGAATCACTAAGCTGGAAGAGACCTTCAAGATCATCTAGTCCAACCCAGCCCTAACACCTCAACTAAACCATGGCACCGAGTGCCACATCCAGTCTTTTTTTAAACACATCCAGGGATGGTGACTCCACCACCTCCCTGGGCAGGCCATTCCAGTACTTTATCACTCTTTCCATGAAAAGCTTTTTCCTAATATCCAACCTGTATTTCCCTTGGTACAGCTTAAGGCTGTGTCCTCTCGTTCTGTCATTCTAGTGTTTTTCCTCAGAGGTCCTGTTACATGATGATTTTGTCATACTGCTTTCTGTAATGCTTGGTATTTTTTTGTTACACATTTGCCTACCTATGCCAGCTGAGTACTGCCGTGTGGTAAATGCCAGCAATGGCTACCCAGGAGTCCCATGTTCGAGATCAGATCCTTTATACATACAAAAACTGCAAAGTATTAGTTCTTAATGCAGTGATACATTAAATTTGCTTGGCTGCCCACTGCTAAACCATTTTTTGCCCCATACTACTTTTATGTCTATATATGTGCAGCATTGATATGCATGACTGAAGTTGTTTGCTTGGCTTGCTATTCCAAAGGATTAAAATAAACCTCAGTGTGTCAAGGTGAGGGGATAAATGTAAATACCAGAGGCAGTTGGGCTGCTTTAATAATCCTCATTTACCCATTTCTCCATCTTCCCTCAGCTTGTGAATCTGCGTGTATTTTTCCAGTAGCATGCCAAGATGTTCTTTACCTAGTTCAGCACAGTTGGATAGAAACACTGCTGAGCTGCATTTCCAGAAGGAACTCTGTGGCAGAAGGGAACTTGAGCATACAGTCAGAGACAGTTATCTTTAAAGACTTCAGTGTGGGGAAGAGCAGTGGTAAATGCTTACTTTAAAAGTAAAAAGCCCTGTGTTTCTCTTCAGTCAAACAGAACAAATTGCTCTTAAAGTCTTTGTTGTAAAATACAGTGTTAAAGCAGTGCATTTGCTTAATTTTATATCTGTGAACAATAATAATGATGTCCAGAATTTGCTTATAAGGAAAGTAACTCATATTTTAGAGAAGTAATTTTGTCCTGCTTACAGTACTTAACTCTCCAGTGCCCAACTACTCATGCAATCTTGTAGATTACTTTTTTTTGTCTGATTTATATAAATGTTCTCTTTTGTAGCTATTTTTATATCAGATTCTTCGTGGTTTGGCATACTGTCATAGGAGAAAGGTGTTACATCGAGATTTGAAGCCGCAAAATCTACTAATTAATGAGAAAGGAGAACTGAAGCTTGCAGACTTTGGTATGGCCTGAAATTACTCTGTAACAAATATTTTTTTCTCTCAGCAAAGGAAAATCATTTTTCCTTAAAAGGAGAAATGAGAACATTGGATCTGTATTTGAGTGTTCTCAAATGGAAAATGAAAGCCTTTTACAGGACGTAGTAATCAGTGTAATAGCTTCATAGGTAACACTGTCCCTCCACTTGAAAGTAGTCTTACAGCTTCCTGTGAAATTGATACTTAGTCAGATCCTTAAGGTGGAGCTCACCTTGCTTCTAACACTCCATAGTCACTCTAAAGCAGGGTAGTGACAGGAGTGAGGAAGGGTTTGTTCATGTGCTAAATTGTCAGATTTTGCATTATCTGATTATCTGATACACTAAATTCCTTGGGATTTACAGTAGAGGGAGGCATCTACATTTTCCTGTTACCTTCTCTGTCTGGAAGATCCTTTAAAAGTTGTGCTCTGTGCCTCTATTTTACCCCTTCTGTGTGAATGAAAGTTGCTCAGAAGATTGCATCTAACATTATATACCTGAATTTTATTGAAGATATTGCTGACAAATTGACAATTTTAGGATGGAAACCCTTGCTGATCCAACACTGGTTTGGTCTAAATTGTTTCCACCATTTAGTTAATTGTTTGTTGCCTCCTGCAATGTAATTTTCCAGAAACAGTGCAGAAGGTTTTTGCAGCAGGGAGGTGTCATATCAATCTAATGCTATACTGATTTAATGAAATTTACAGGATTAGTCCAGGTTTTGATCTGTTTACCTTTCTTCTCTGCTTAAAAATACTGACCATGAGATTGCCACAAATACTAAAAGGCAGTACAAATCTCTTTATTGGGGCCTTAAGTAACATTTAGAGATGGTATTTAGCAAGTATAATAAGGTCCTAAAAATAGTTTGTCAATTTCATACGAAAAGGATTTCAGCAAGCTGTACATGACTCTTCATTTCCCTTTTTATCAAGGATTGGCAAGAGCGAAGTCTGTTCCTACAAAGACTTATTCCAATGAAGTTGTCACATTATGGTACAGACCACCTGATGTTCTCCTTGGATCGTCAGAGTATTCAACTCAAATTGACATGTGGTTTGTATAGCTTTGTCTAATTCAAATTTCTGTTCTGAGTCAAGTTGAAAAAATATAAACTTTGTTGTTAAATAATAACATTCAAATATTCAACCTTTGAATTTTTGTAGGCTACAACTGAGTTAGATTTTTTGGGAAAGGATTGGTAGACTGGGAAGATGCTATTATTCCTCTCTGAAAATGCAGAGTACTTTTTTATTGCTCAGAGTAAGCAAACATTAGGCCCACAGTATTAGGGAGGGAAAAAAATCTAGCCTTCTCCTAATGATAGGGCAGTGTGGTGTTTTACCATGAACTTCAATAAAATTGATTACCTCTACATCTGAATGAAGATGATATAATAGCCATGACCCAGGTTTTGTTTAGTCTTTGACAGCTCTCCTGTTGCTACACATCTTTCTGAATATTTTAATAGTAGTGTGTGGCTAACAACCAATAATTTGTTTTAATTGGAGAGAAATCCCAGAAGTCTTTACGAGCTGAAGTTACAGGATTATTTCTGCTTTATCTTTTTCTCTGTCTTTATAAAGGGGCGTTGGATGCATATTTTTTGAAATGGCATCAGGAAGGCCTCTTTTTCCTGGTTCAACTGTTGAAGATGAACTGCACTTAATCTTCAGACTTCTTGGTAAGTAGATACTTTTAGTGATGTTAACATTAATGCACCATATTTGTATGAGAACTGTGGATTTTTATCTCAGAACAATATATATTGTATTGTAACCAAGGTCATGAAAAATGATTCAGCTGACTCTACAGCTGAGTTTGCACAACATAGGCATATTGAATGATTTTTTCCTTTTCCCCTTTAAATTACAGGATTAAATGTTTTTATATATCAAAGTTGTTTGTTTACATTTTTAAAATTGAATTTGTTACTGTTTCTAAATGCAGGAACTCCATGTCAAGAAACATGGCCAGGCATTTCTTCCAGTGATGAATTTAGAAACTACAACTTTCCTAAGTATAAACCACAACCTCTCATCAACCATGCCCCAAGGTACTTTGTGTTTTATTAATAGAAAATGTGCATCCCTGTGGCTTTGCATATTCCTAAGTGGGAATGCATTTCTGAGTACAATCTGCCACTGAATGGTGTGAAACTATTCATCAGTTGTGTTATTGTGGGCAGATGATAATGCAAAGCAGAACCTGGTACTATGTGATTACTTTCTCTAGTATCATTCTAGGTACCACAGCTCCTTAATGACCTGTGGAACAATAAGCTCCCATTAATAATGTCTCCATAGTAGGAGACTTCACACAGCATTTCCTAAAGAACACAAATTCTCTTCTGGTTATATACTGGACCCAGGCCATTTGTTAAAACAGCCAGGTTTCCTTGAGCAGTTTCTTGTAATCATACGTAAATATCATAAATAAATCATATCATAAATCATAAATAAAATTATTAACAAAGACATTTGTCTACCTTGAAGAAGATCTAACATTGTATCCCTCTAGTAAACAAGTAGTATTAAGCTTAAAAGAAGTAGTTTAAAAGATTCAAATAAATGATCCAAGTCAACCAAGTAAATGACAATCCAAACTAAGGATTTGTGTGTCCCCAGTGTTTTCCAAATAGTCTTGTTCTGAGATATTATGACTCATATGTATTCACATTAACATGAATAAATGTTGTTTAGGTGAAAGCATTTCCATTGTTTAGATCTAATTTTCAGGTTTGATATCATTTAATTAAGTCAGTTCCTCTGCAGTTTTACTTTTGTAAATGCAATTCGATAATTGTTTTAATTTCTAAATATATTTTTATTTTTAGGCTAGACACGGAAGGAATTGAATTGATAGCGAAGTTCCTTCAAGTAAGATGTGTTTTGTGGCTTTACTTCATAAAAGCACAAGTTTTGAATTTTAATATATTACATACAAAATGCATTAGAAGCCAAAGTATTTAGTTCTGTCTCAAAGTGGAATGTGTAGCTGAATCTGTAGTGGATAACAGGTGTGAGAAGAAGCCAGTGTAGTGTGAGAATTAAAAAACTGATGCTTGCTTTTTTTTTCCCCCAGAACTGATTTCTTCTCTTACTACTTTTTGTAAAAATAGAATTACGCTGTGTTAGCCCTGAAAAAACTAAATCTTTAGTAAAATACGGTATTAAACTAGAACTTTTAAATACAAATGCTAAATTTCTTTAATGATAAACTGAGTTTAGTACTAGGGAAGGAGTTACTAAGGTGTAATATTCCTCCTTGATGATTACAGTTGCAACTGTATTCAAAAGCTGAAGTTGTATGTATGTTTAATCTTTGAATCTGTATTAAAAATTAACTGGAAGCAAGATGGAAGGCCAACTCATGCATCTTTGAGTAGATGCAGCATTGTAACTTATTTGTGTGCAGTTTTTTTAAGCATCTGCATTCTTGCCTAGAATTGCACAGATACCAAGCAGGAGATACCTAATCATTGTACCATGTATAAATACAGATGAGGTGTAGTTTTGCATCCATTTGCAGAAGTTATTTTTACTATTTTAGCAATCTTGTTGCATGTTGGCAGTACTGATTTTGGTAAAACATCAGATAGTCATATGTGAAATGAAAGCAATGAAAAAAATTGTCCTAGTGAATTATGGGAAATGTTGAGCAAATAGAACTTTTTTCTCCCGTTGATGAAATCACTTGATGCAAAGAGATTTTTAATGGAAACCAACACATTTGTATGCTTTTATATTAATAGTATGAATCAAAGAAGAGAATTTCAGCAGAAGAGGCCATGAAACATGCATACTTCAGAAGTCTTGGAACAAGAATACACACTCTGCCTGAAAGTAAGAGGAGTTGTAAAGTAGCAGAGTACTGTTAAGATAGTGCATTAAAATACATTGTGTAAGGAAAAACTGTAATGTATTTAAAAAGTCTGATATCTAGTGGCTTAAATTTTTGTGAATTGGAAATATTTTTTAAATTCAAACTATATAATTAAGAATATAATTTTGGTCAATAAAACATAGTTTTACATTTGTATATGAATTAATTTCTTTGTTATATTCCAGATGTTTCAATATTCAGTCTAAAAGAGATTCAGTTGCAAAAAGACCCTGGCTTTCGGAATTCCACTTACCCGGAGACCGGTATGGAAACCTTTGTATTTTGTCATGCTTGGTAAGAGAATGCTGTGCCAGAGGCATTCAGAATTGAAAAATGCTTTGTTAAATTGGTTTGTGTGAATATACTGAAAAAAAAATCTACAATGATTTACTGAGATTCCTGTAGAGACATACAAGCTAAGTGTACAGAAAGATGTGAGTTTTGCTAGGGATGGGCAAGGACTGTGGAGGTGAGAACATTTTGAAGTTTCAAACCAGTACTGTATGGGGGTGAGTGGTGGCAAAGTGGAAAACAGTGAGTGCAGTTAAAAGAAAGATGCTGATGCTGAGGGAAGCACAAGGGGTGTTGCCTTGAAGTAGGATGAAGATCTGAATAATAACTTAATACTCCGTGGTGCAAACGCTTCGGTTTCTTACCATGGTCCATGTTGTGTTGCAGGACATGGCAAGAACAGAAGGCAGAGCATGCTTTTCTAAAGGGGGCAGTGCAGAGTCAAGCCCAAGCCTATCCTGTCGATCAAGGACTCGGATCTGAAGGCAGTGCTTTCTGTTGGTGGACTTGGAATCGCAGTTTGTCTACACTGTCCTCTTAACAGTGGAGTCTTTTTATTTCCAACCTGCAAATTATGTTTTTATATTTGTTGTCACAGTGTGACAATTTTTTGTACAGTTGGTTTTAAGGTCTCCTCTGCCACTAGAGCCAGTAGGTTACAGCTGTTGATGTAACTGTAGCTGCAATTTTTGTGCAGGACTGAGAAACACAGTGCATTATTTATTGCGGAATCATTGCTGCTAAATAACTACTGTCTGTATAGTTAACACAACAGTTCCATGCCTGAAGAAGTTGCAATGGCTTTATAATATGTGAATGCATCTGTTTCTCTTGATAAAATGTTCTACTGCTGCGGGGTTTTTTTGTATTTCTTAAACTGCAGTGTTTCCTGGAATGTAAACATAGCTTTGCTTGGCTATAGGTGAGCCATTTTAATGCTCTAAGTTCTTGGCACTTAATTCCTTATTTAACATTGGAAGTATGTGTTGAAATAGTTGAAAAATTATAATGCATATTATGTTTTTGAAAAGCACATGGTGTGAAGGTTGATTCAAACAAGTGAAAAGTAACTTTGATTTGCTCTCAGATCCTATGTTAGTTATTGATAAATTAGAGCATGGAGGCTGGACGTTTTGTCAGGCTTACTCCAGCATAACATATTTGCACATTCTTGTGCATCTGGGGCCTGCAGAAACAATAACTTTTTTACCTTGTTTTTAACTTAGAAATACAAATAGTAAAGAGGCAATTCATATATGTTGGACCCTGGCTTACTTTTCATTACAGAGGAACAGGACAACTAATTACACAAACATGAGAATAGTGTCACACTTTTCCCACCTTGTTGCTCTCCCATTTGTGCATTATTCACTTGAAATCAACTGGAAAGATGCAAGTTTGTACTTGAGAAGAACTCACTATGCTACAGAGCTTTTACAATGGGAACTTAGAGAGTTTTTCAGATCTTAGATGTTACCTGTTTTCCAGAGATAGTAAACATATTACTACTATGCTTATGCATCTCAGTGAGTATCATAAGTACACCCTTGGTGATGGTTGCAGTATTTTTAAGCATTTGTGTTCACCTTTATGAACCTATTTGTTTAGTGCATCCTAAAGAGACTGTAAATCTTTATTGTTATATTTTGAAATGGTCATGTAAATCTTTGGCTGGTATATCATGAAAATAGTCATAGGTAACTTAATTTTTCCTGACATTCACTGTAAAACGTTCAGGGGTCCTACCATTTCTGTTCAGGAAATCTTGTAGTTTATCGTTATTTAACAGTATTAAGTGAATTTTTGTATATTTCATTTTAACTTTATTTGTGAATAGTGATTGTGGCATGTTTGGGGGTGTTTTATTAATATTTCATTGATACTAGTAAATTTGAATTGGGATTTTTTTTTTAATTTTATTTTCTGGAAGAGAGAAATTCATGTGTAACGGTGACAATTGGACCACTACTGCTTTTCAGCATTTGTAAACCGGTTTTACGTTAAATCTTGTAGACCTAACAAACTGCTGTTATTTCTAACTGACCGACCTGTATTAATATTGTACTTTTGAAAGTATAAATATTATGTGGAATTCTTTGGTTTTGTTTTGAAATTTATAATAACAAAAGCCCTGTGTTGTTAAAAATACAGACTAAGTGAACTTGCAGTTCTTGGGGCATTGTTGGCAGCACTTAGCGAGGTCCATGTGTCGTGGGAGCCCCCAGGGTCACCTTTGGCTGCTCCTTTAGTTCATTCAGGGCAGAAGCAGTGGCAGTGACGTGGCTCATCCGTCCGTGGCCAAGGATGTTCTCAGGACCTTCTCAGTAGCGTGGTCCACAGCCCTGCGTGTCACACCGCCTGGGGCTGTAACACCAGGCTCAGGCAGGCGTGGGGCTCCCCTGATCCCAGTGCGAGCGCTAAGGGTGTGGAAGAGACACAGTTGGCACTGATGAAAAACCTTGTCCTGAAATAGTTGTTATATATATTTTTATAGTTGCTATGGATCTGATCTAGATTTTATACCGATGGACTTTGTAGGAAATACGTTGTAGATGTGACAGTGTTGAAGAAAGAAGTGTCAGAAAAACATCTTTTTTTACAGAAGTAGTGAAGATAGACTAAATGTTCACTGTGGATAAATGTGGGGTTTAGCATTTCTAGAACAGTAATACTTTATAGGTTATAAAACAACAAGTAATAATGTGACACTAATGAGTAAAGGACTTAAAGGTTTACCTGGTAAAATGAAGTGCAGTAATAAACTTAGAAAGGGATCAGCCACAGCTAACAAAAGGATGTTGCATTTTAAGTAGGAATCCAGCGTTTTGTTACAAGTGAAAAGATCTTCCATAAAATTAAGGCAGTCTGTTTATAAAGAATTTTTTTCTAAAGACCTACAAGTGAATCTGTGTTCTTATTTAGGAGGTAGCTTTAAAGAACATATTTAAGAAACTTGGCATCTGTTGTCAAGCCAGTTTGGGGCTTTTTAAAATTGTCTGTTACTGAAATTCCTGCATCAGCAGAGTTCTGTGGCAGTTGCATGTTTGGGGCAGTAGTCAGCAAGTCTGAAGTTGCTGGGCATCTCTGACATTCTTTCCATGGAATTCTGTGCTGTCTCCTGTCTGGCAGAGTCAGGTACTACAGACTTGGTTTCACTGTCCCCAAGAACTATAGGAGTGTTGGCCTTCTTGGGAGAAAGACCGCAAGCGTGTCAAAAACCAAGCAGAGAATCGCTAAAAATGGATGACTTTCAGTGTTTGGTGTGACCACCTTTGCTTGACGATGAGTGATCAGTTAATGAGAAGTGGCCTGCATGTCGTGGCTGATTTTTGGTAGTTCTTTTTAGAAGAAACCTGGTGTGTCCCACCTAGCCCAGGGAAGGGCTGGCAAGGTGTGGGTGTAGGTGTGTGTCAGAGTCAGGTGGGCTGGAAGCCAGGACAGAGGCAGGTGCAGGTGAAGGTTGAAGGGGAGAGAGGGTGGGTGGAGGACGGGGATTGACAGGACAGGGTGGGAGATACAAGGGGCAAACCAACAGCTCAGTAGTGCTCTAGTGGAACGTGCATCTCAACATAGCTGTGTTGTTTTTGTGCTGCTTTACCACAGCATTAAGTAGCCAGAGTGTATCCCTGAACTGGGCAATAAAAGTTAAAATAAACAATTATTAAAGAATCAACAAACTTCGTATTTGCAAATCATTTGAAAAACTGCAAGGTAGCATTCTTTGGCCTGCTTGCTTGTTGTTTGTGCATGTTTATTACTATTTTCATTGTAATAAAGGTACATTGTTTCTGTTCTGCAATGTTAAAATGGAATTAAGGTTAAAAACACATTCCATTATTGAGGACAAAATATATGAAAGGTATGTTGTAAATATCTGCAGGCTAAGTATCATAAACCCAGGAAATACTCGGAATTAAGGTCAGACTTTAAGGAAATCCAAACAAATCAGGGTATGGAAATGTAGGTCTGCAGCACATGATGACACTGAAGAGAAACCAGCACCTTGTCTGTGACATGATCATTTCGTCTGCTTACTGATGAGCCGAGTTAAAGTAATTCATGCACCTTGTTAGCACATTTCAGTACCTTATTTACCTTCAGAAATTTTGGCTTTAAAACAAATGTCTATGAAATGCATTCATTTTGGGAAGCAACTTGAATGCTTACTCTATGTAGTTTGGGGGGTTTTATTTTTGTCAGACATTGGGCTGTTAAAGATTTAAAGCTCTCATTTGGCCTTTGTACTGTACATCCGTGTATGTCACCAGTATCTGTGTCATACCAATTTAGGAGACTGGCAAGATAATGAGTGCAATTATGAAACATAAATGAAGTATGTAGCAGTTGGAACATTGTAGGTAAACTCTGACTGTACAGGTGGGATGATTGTGAAAAGTATAAAAGCCAAGCAAGCTTGTACATTTTGGAATGTACAAGCTTTGGAATTTCTACCATTCCCCTTCTTCCATCTGTGGAGTTCAGATGCACAAAAATCAATAGTCCAGTTCTCAGCCATAGGGAACCTGTTTTCAGAACTGGAATTATTGTTCAGATCTTCTAGATTGTTTTTTTAAATCTCTTGTACGTGACTTTCACTGAGCAGTGCCTCTAACTAACTGAGTAAAATTGATGTCAGTGGAAAACATGAACAATTTCCAAATATTTTTGCATGTTTTCTAAAATCCCTTAACTCATTTAAGTTCTGTGACTTTTGAACAAACTTAAACTGAATGCATACATACACACATGCTACTGTGGTAGATAACTGCTTAATTTATTGTGCTGGCTGCATCCTTCAGGCTCACTCAAGAAACAAGCCTGCCTAAGCACATCACTTTCATGGTCCTCCTAATGGAATTTGAATCTTACTTGGCTCAGATGCCCTGCCTTTTTCCCCAGAGAGCTATGAAGTTCCTGCGTTTGTTGCAGTGGGATCTTTCTGCTGATGGAATTACCATTGCTGTGGATTGCAAACCAGGGAAAATGTTCTTCCCTGTCTCTTCTCCAATGTGCTCCTGTAGAGCACCTCCCTCCAGGCCTTGCATGGTAGCATCTGTGCTGTCACTTGCCCCTCCTTTTTCACACCCTGAGCTTATTTTTTCAAAGACTGTTTCTTTCTTTGTTGTCTTGTTATTTGATTTGCAGGAGGGGGTAGCTGGCCTGGAGCCATGTTAGGAATAATTAAGTTTACATTTATGCATTTGCGCTTCTTGCAGACTGAATGTGAACTGATGGGAATCTTTCACCAAAGAACTCCAGCATATCCTAGAATCCTCTTTTCTAGGATGCTTTCTTCAAATACCAGCACCTACCCAAGGCAGGCCAATGATGCTGATTGCTTCAGAGTCCTCACTTGAGGTTCATTCTGCTTTTTTCATTTAAATAAATTTATACTGCTCCTGACTCGTGCTGTCAGTCTCTTTGCCCTCAAGAAACAGGGTACAATGTACTCCATCTGTGCAGAGCACTCACACATTAATTGGTAAGAGCAGTTGCAGTTTGGGGCTAAAACAGATTTTCAGAGTTGTAGTTTTCTGATGAGGTTTGTGCTTACATCTGAGGCCTGTGTTTATCCTACAGGATATACAGACAGTCTGAAGATCAGAAGGGAATAGCTATGCCCTTACATAAAAGACTACCTGTACTTACTGTGCCTTTTTTAATATATTTGGGTGTCATGATGGTTTCTGAAGATGTTTCCTGTAGGCACGAGGTCACACAGCCTTTTAATGCAAAGGGTTGTTCTGTTAAAATTAACCCTGTAGTCCTGTTTGAAAGAACCACTTCCCCTTTAAACAGAAACCTTACTGACATTTCTTCACTTTGGTATGTATTTCTAGATAGGTAAGTGCCTGTCTGATGAGACAGTTTTAGTCAGACAAAACAAGTTGTTCTTTCTTGACATCATGGATGTGTGTCAGCTGTAACTTTTGCTATAGTTTATCACCTATCACTGTTCTCCCCACCTTGGAATTTTTCTTTAGAATGGAAGCTCCTTACCTATGCCAGGGCCAAAGCTGTGCACAAGCTCTTGGCAAAGCTGTGGCCCTTCTGGGAGATACTTGCTTTCCTGAAGAAACAAGGTGCAGGTAAGCCAAACATACCCTAATTGTGCACCCAGCCTCTATAGTAACTGTGAACTTCTTGTGTATGCTGAAGCATGAATAAAGTACAAATCTTATAATAAATCCCCCAAGTATGATCAAATTGCAATTACTACCAAGAATACTGAAAAGAGAATAAACTTCCATTTTGTTCCCCAGGATTGCTGGCTTGGAGCTCTCCATGCCACAGAAATACTGACACTTCCACAGTATTTATTTTAAAACATTTATTTGATTTTTCTCTACAGTTAAAAAGATACCTGTTTATAAAATTCAGTAGATTATCAATAGAATATTTTCTTCAAAGCATAAGGCATAACAGTCTAGTGTTTCATGTAAATGTTAAGACTTGAGAGGCTGGACTTTATTTGTATAAATACTTCCCACTAGCAAAAATTTTTGTTCCACATTATTGACTGATTTAGAAGGCAGATTTTGACCGCCTATTTTTTTTTAACTAAAAAGTCAATTAGTAGAATATATGTTCTCTTGCTATATTTATTCTCTTAAAGATGAGAAGACAGCACTTTTTCCCACTTTGTTTTCCATTGTTTTATTGGATTCTCTCAGATCCTTT
This sequence comes from Brachypodius melanocephalos, assembly GCA_013398615.1. NCBI lineage: Eukaryota > Metazoa > Chordata > Aves > Passeriformes > Pycnonotidae > Brachypodius > Brachypodius melanocephalos. The sequence continues at coordinate 2,426,918 of VZSR01003805.1, read as the reverse complement.
CCAGCAATTTTTTCAAATAGAATTTTATCCCAGAATTGTTGTTTTCTGCTATCTTTAAAAAAAGTCCAAAATAATTTAAGGGCTGGAGGGTGGGAGGGAAACTCTGGCTGTGTTGAGCCTTCTGAGAAGAAAAAAAAAATTGCCTTATTAATAGTAAAACCTTGGAGAAAATAAAATCATGGGCATCTGGGTACTTCTAAGTATCTCTTCTCTGTCACACACCCCTCCTCTCATGGTCAACTGTTTTTTTGCAGTGTAATATTCCATACTAGCGTGTTTTCATCTTTTTAAATTCGTAGTGAGAAACACGGCCTTGATGCCAGATTTTCCCATTAGCTACAGTGGTACGTACAAGACGAGCCTCTATGCTGCTGTTCATGCCTTATAAGTGTAAGTAGGTATTCGTGGCTTTTTAACAATGAGGCAGGAGTCAGCTCTCTAGTGTGAAATAATTGCCTCTGGTTGTAAATTGTAAAAAAACTTGTTGTAAAATATTCCATGTACCTGGGAGGAATGCATTGGAAGAGAAATGTTCAGTTGCAAGCCCCGGTGATTATCTCCACTAACCTTGTCAATCCCATCAGTTAGACACTGTCCTTTCTTCCAACCTATTCTGAATTTACTTTGTATAAAATCTGCATTCATTCATAAATTTTGCGTAGGTTCATCTTCTCTTTTTGACTCCATGGAGTGGCACATCTTGAGCTCTTGAAACACTGAGTCCAGCAAATTATGTCCCAGGTGCTTCATTCATTCTCCTCATGTCTGGCATTCAGTTGCTGTCTTTATCAGCTGGTACTTACATGGCTACGGCAGATTTTTATCACTGCAAGTGGAACTCATGAGTAGTTTTTGGCTGTGCAACCCTGAGGAAAATTCCTGCTGTCTCTTGTCAACCACCTCTGCCCCAAAAATGGCTTTTCAACATCAGAACTGCATTAATAAAATGTTTATTTAGCACCTTTCAGGTTGAAGGATCCAAAAGCACTTTACAAATAACTACACACTGAAATGCATCCAAGCAGAAAATCAGCAGACAACTCACTGCATACATTTCAAAAAGAACAGACCACGGCCAGCTGCTCGGCCAGAAAGCAAAGTTGAGGTTGGAATGACCTATCACAAACAGGGATCGGATTTGGGGTTGGCGTTTAAGGTCTCATCTGAAAAACCAACGACACAGTAAAGCTGCATTCAAGCCAATTTAGCCACCTCAGGAAATTGAAGATTTGCATCAGCCCTGCCAGGATTAGAGTCTGTGGTGCCAGGGAGTCTGGCCTAATCCTAACCTGACATTTATATGACTAAACCATCCCCTCAAGGTAGAGGACATACCCAGTAAGTTCAAGTTGCAAGTATATAGTAACACAGTGCTGTTTTTTCATCCAGAATTCAGCTGTTTATACATAAACATCCCACATGTACAGTCTCTCCCTCTTTGCAAGCACCAGGCATCAATTTACAGACCTGTAACTTTTCCAGCTTTGGGGGAAGGGGAAATGTGACCTTCTGATCTTGAGCAGCTACAGTAGTCTTTCCAGGGAAGTAGTAGAAGGCACTTGGCACAGCTGAACAAAGCACCTGGAAATTACCGGGAATGATCCTCATTCCCTGGGAGGACAGAGATTACCTGCGCTCTTTCCAGCTGTAATATTGACAGTTCATAAGAAGTACAGGCCAAATAAATTCTAAGCAATGTCTCCTTTTCTATAGAAGTACTCTCAAATGCTGGAAATTTCTCATGAACATACACAGCCCAGTTCCTCCTTGTTGCAACTTGACAGAAGAACTTGGGCATGACTGTGTAAATGTGGCTTTGTTACTCTGAACTACATCTCGTGCCTGTAACACAGATTACGTTTTCACTTCAGCAAAGAAAAAATAAAAGGCTATTTTTATACAATTTGAAAGCACTTAATACAAGGTTACATTAATACACTGCATCATATGGCCTATCCATGGAGAAAATACTGAAATACTACCATAGGGCTGTTCAATACTCATTTTTTTCCTTTCAACTTTTTATCTTAATACTAGAAAATATATAAATCATTTACATGACTTTATGCAAAAGAAGGCACAGCTGGTTATAGTTTACACAAGCGCAATGCATAATATGCAGGAAAAAGGGATTAAAAAGAAGCTTCACATCCCTGTTAGGCACATTGTTGCAATCCATTAGGAAAAGTACTTCATCAACAACAGAAGTGTTCAACACTTGAGAGCTATGATATAAAAAAATTACAATTCATTTAATGCATAACAGATTTATATATACTTTTATATATAAACACTGTTGAAAAATGCTAACATAATGAAAGTAGATTATCCATGTAATGAAAAGTGCAAACCAAAGTTAATAAAGGTCACAATGTCCTTCTCATGACACAGGAAAAACTAGCCCATAGGAATGAAGTGTTAAATCCACCAATACATCCTTGGTGTGATGAGGCGTCATCAGGATTTCTGAGCATTTGGAGAAAGCAGTACTGGTGAAGAGGCTCTGTCCAGACTGGGGAGTGGCACTGGTATGTGACCATTTAGCAGACTTGGAAACTGTAAGAGGCCAAAAGGGTGAAAATTACTCTTTATCTCAAAACATTCAGCCCGAGGAGCACATGGATTTAGCTTTAGCAACTGGCTCCAGGTGGTTTCAAGAGTTGTGATGTCTATACAGTAAGACATCTACCAAAGGCCTGCATCAGCCATTAGGAATGCAAGATAGAGGACAAAACCTGAATAATTTGGCTATTTTTCAAATAAAAGTTCACATAACACATTCCATCATCCTGGAAAAGTGAACACTACAGAGGAATCCTTGCCATCCATTCTGCTTCCAAAGATATTTTTCAGTCTACACACAATTACAATACATCCTTTTTGTCTTTCTTTTAGGCAGGAAAGAGTTTGGCAAAAGTGAAAGGTGAGATGTAGTTTCAGGGCAGAAAAAGTACAACTGGGGATACAAAGCATGGGGAAAATTACTTTCAAGTAATTACAGTTTCTGTATTCACTCAGAAACTACAAGCTAGCTACACCATTCAGCATGCGAAGCAGAATGTATTGTCATTTATTGTCACCTGCTGCTTTAGAAGTAGTGTGCAAAAAAACTTATCCAATACAGAAGCTGTGTATTCCTAGTTCATGACAGCATCATGACTGCACCTTGCCTGCAGTGGTGGGTATTGACTAGTTCTTAACATCTGACCTGAGAAAAAGTAAAGCAAGTAGATGGAATAAACTTGCTGCAGTACGAGGCAGGAATTATCCCAGTGTTAGATACTGATCTCAAGGTCCAGCTCCAAGAGCCACGCTGGAATTCTGTTGGCTTGAGGGAGACAGAGCTGAACAACTTCAAGTATCTGGTGTATTTTTACCCCATATCAGATCAGTCCTTGACAGCCAACTGTGGTGTAACCATGCCCTCCACGTGCGTATAATAATGTGCGGTAGTTGGTGATACCACTGGTGTAAAGCTGGGCTGAGCAGAACGGTGCTGCAGGGGGTCTGGCACCATCCTCCTGGCCTGGCCCAAACTGGCTGATAATCTCTGCTTTAACCACACCAAACCTCAGGAAATGCTTCCATCACTTCTGCTAAGATTCATTAAAACACAGAACCTGATTACAAGCTCTTCGCTGGGTATGCATGGAGTGTGGGCTGGGGAGAGCTCTACCCTGACGCCTACACTGGCTGACCCATCAGTGCCCGTTGGCCTGCCAGCATTCAGCTGCGGTTTTCATTTTCTATTTGCTCTTAAAATAAGGCTTTGTGCTCTACAACTTGTCACTGTGGCCTCTGCTTGAATCAAACATCATTTATAAGGCCCTTTGGGTCTCTCAGAAGGGAAAGCCAAGGCCACTCCTCACTTTCAGTTCCCCCAGGGAATGACCAGCACGTGTCCGTACAAGCTCATTCCGGGTCTCGGCGCAGGCACTTCTCAGAGGAAATGTCTGGCTGTTTCTAACCATGTGTGCAAAACTAAGGGCCAGTAGGGGTTAATGAGTTTATCTAAAACCCAAATAAGAAGCCCTGAGCTCCATGTGCAGCTGGAGGTAGAAAGACTGACTATGCCAGTGCAGACAGTACCTGAGCAACTACTTGAGCTCAAGCCCAGCCCTGGAGGATCAGAGGCTAACCCAGGGACCCTGTCCAGCAGTAGCTTTCTCCTCTGTTAGTGCTGGCCCTCCACAGCAGTCAGGGTGTCCTTGCACCTTCAGTTCTGCAGATGGCCATTGGGTTCCTTGCCAATCAGCAGATTAACATATTTCTTCTGTGACTTAATGAATCATCTGTTTGGCAGCAGCTACATGTAGCTGGAGCTGCAAATAGCATCCCCACTACCTTCTTCCTGAGCCTCAGGCAAATGCTGCAGCCGAGTGCTGTGGCCATCACGGGTTATTAAATAACTTTTGTATTTACCACATCTCTGTAAAACTTTAAGAATTTTACTCGCCAATACTCAGAGAGAGTGGGCACAGTGCTGCCTTTCTGCTGTTACATACGGCGGGGTCATGCTCAGAGATATGTCCTTGGTTGAGGACACATGGATAACTGGCAGGAGAACTGGAAATGGAGCCTTTGGGTTCAAAGAGCCTTGTCTTTCTGAGTGAGAAGCAGCTCATTAGGACACCTCACTGGGTGAGATTCAAACTGTCTTGGTTTTCCCAGAGTCCCTGTTCCAGCTCTCTCCTGGCTGGTCACTGAGTGGTCTGCACTGTCTTCCTGCAGCTCTGAGAGCTCTGTTACCTGCTGTCTCCAGGGTCCAGCATTAATTTCTCTTTCCTTCACACAATATGTGTGTGCTTTCTGCAGCAGACACTGCCATGTACGTTCTGACTGTGCTGCTAAGGATTGGAAGAGGGTACAAGTAAGTAGGCCTCTCTATAAAGTACCTATTAATGCCTGTATTTCCTTGATCTGTTTGAAAAGCTCCAGAATGATGTGAGGAGATGTTCCCACAAAGTCTCTTCCATATGTGTGCATTTAGCAACAAAACCTGTGCATTGGGAAGACCTACCTGGAACAGAGTGTTTGGTCCCTGCAGCCTGGCAGGACTCAGAGGAGCAACAGGACTGAGGCTGCTCCAGAAGTGAATGCTGGACAGCAGTGGGCTGGGGGTCAGCAATAATCCATTGGGGGTCTGCAAGACAGAAAACACACCATGATGCACAGCTCACAGTTACAGCTCCATGCAGCACTCACCACCCCTAAAACCTTACACAGCATCTACTGGCTCTATTTTCCAGTGAATTCAGACACACAGAACGGTCAGCAGCAGCTGCCCATCCAGCCCTACATCCTGTCTCTGGACACCTGCACATTTAATATTCCTTCATATGAAAATTGATTTAATTTCTGTTTGTTTAATGAGATGCACAGTTATTGTCTATTTGAACCATGCTTGTGCAACCGTGTAAGATACAGAATAATACTATGTGTGCTCCAGTGCCTGCCAACACCACCTGGTCTCCTTCAGAATCAGTTTTTACCTTTTGAAGGGCAGCATTTCCTTGACCTGACTGCAGTTTTTGAAGCATTATTGCAATTGTGTGTGGAGCTGAAAGAGTCACTGCTGGCCTTTGGCGTTTACTCCCCTGATGGCACCTCCTTGTAATGGAAGAGGGTTCAAGAAGCTGGCAATGCATAGGCTGAGCAGGGAGAGACAGGTGTATGGGCTGGGTGCCCAGGGGGACTGCAGAGAGCACAGCTAATGGTTTGAAAACAACCAAAATGGCAAGAACATAAAATCCAAGGCTTTACCCAACTCAGAGGTGCCTCCTTCCAGTGCCACAATACACAAGAACTACCCTCGGCATTCTTAAAGCACAATTGGAGGGGAGGTAGAGCTAAAGCACATGCAAATCTTCATACAAATGAAGAATTATGTGAACTACACTGTATCCAGAATAACTTTTATCATGCTACAAAAGAACATGTGAGACTTCTGAAAAAGGTATTTGGCATAATGAGTTAATCTCACCAGTAATCTTGATGCCAATTATCAAAATCAGTCCTATTTAGTAAAGCACTTAATGGAATTTGAGTACACACTTAACAAGCAAGCATGTGCTTTGCTGTGTCGAACAACTGCCTCAGTGCTCTTCTGAACTGGGGCATCCTTTTCTCCAGAGTTTAAAATACATAAAGAGGAGACAGAAGGTAGAGAGTACCTGCATCTCCCTGTAGTAACAAGCAGGTCCTGCATTCTGGTGCTCCCCACCAGGTGAGAAATACAAAGTCCCATGTCGGGCAATTGCAGCTGGGGATCTCCCTTAGCAGCTGCTGACCAGGGCCCATCGCATCTGCTCTCTGCCAGACCCTGCAGTGAGCAGGCTCACACAGGCACTGCCACAGCTCATGTGCATTTCCAGTATCACAGATTCATCTGCCAAGCAGTGCCTGAGGCATCGGCTGCGGTGTCTGGGGCTCAGTGCAGCGCACGGGAACACAGATCTGCCTGCTGTGACATGCTTGCACTGCAGTTCACTACAGGGTCAAACAGTTTGGCATCAGCAGAAGAGATGGGAAAGACAAGGAGCAGCAAACATTAAAGTTATCTTGGTGATTCTGAAAGGCTGTTTAATACAACAACCTTGGCTGCTCTTGAATGGTTTTGATGAGGAATCTCAGATGAAGTGGGAGTTGTGAAGAAATGTGCAAGGAAAGGACCCCACCACCTCCCTTGTGCTGAAGAAGGTGGATCAGAAACACCAAAAGCCATGGAAGAAACCATATTTGTCCCAAGGAGTAATAAACTTGTGGTATCACTGGGAAAGCAAAAGGTTGTTGATGCAGTAAATCAGCAGGCCACAGGAGTACCAGTCAGGGTTGGGATATATCTGCATGCCAACAAAAGGGGCAAAGAGTGGGTGGAGGCCTGGCAAGGAGAAGACCTCAGTCTTGATCTCATCAAGTGACAGCTCTTGTCAAAAAAAAAATCAAACACTTGACAAGCAGGCACTTGTCGAGAGTCATTTACAAACACTCTCTTCCCAGGACCATGGTGCTTTCATGGGGAAGGAAATCAACACCACCAACAAGAGTCCCTTTCCTGTGCCACATTTCACGCTGATGCTCCATTGGCAGGCGGCTACCGGTGGAGATTTATGAGACTGACAACACACTGAATTAGGTCAGGATAAATACTCAGATCTACTTACAGAAGAGCCTACTGGCCTTAAAACCAAAGATGTAAGTAGCTGGACCCAACAACATTCAACTAAAGACACAGTACTGTGGCAACTGTACCAAGAACTCCAGTGAACAGCCTCCATTCTTTATTTTTTTCTCTAAGAAGCTGCAGATATCCAGAAGTCAAAGTGCAGCTCTTGAGGGGGGGTCTTCAGAAAATAATGAGGAAATACTTGGAGGTGTTTATTCTTACCTAGATGCAGCCAAAACAAGCCTTCAGTGAGATATGAAAAACTGAGTTGCCTTCCATTCATCTCTGGAAGCATGCTATCATGCCTAAAACAGGGCTAGCAAAAGCTCATATCCTTTGATGAGCAGAGCAGTAATGTCAGCAAGTTCTGCCAGAACCAAGAGCTAGCCAAAGCAAGCCTCCAAATCTGTTTAATATTTAATGCAAAAAGAGCACAGGGCCTCCCAGGCTTGTTCTCAGTATTGCCATCAGCCAAGCATCAAAACCACCAGGGGAAACCTAAGTGTAAAAAACACCACAGGACTGGCTATCCCTAAATTACACACAGAAACTGATGTGTCACTTAATTTTCTGCCCACATGCAGCCATATATCTTGTATTAGATGTGGAACCCATTGGGAAGTTCCTGCTTTAAAAACATCATTGTAATCTAAGCACAGGAACAGTTTAAATAGAGAGAATTCATTGCACAGAGAGGATTGTGCTAAGCAATGATGCTCATGGCTCCTGACTTCTGTGACAATGTGTATAAGTACAATCTTGTCACTTCCAGCTGCTAGAAAGCGAGCAATTGCTGTCACACGTACATTTCTGCTCTAAAATTGATTGTGTGTATCATGTGCCCTTTCACAGCATTCCACCTGAGGGTTTTCCTCATGACCAGCAGGTACAGTGGAAAGCCACTTGAAATATCCTCTCAGGCAGCAGGACCTTCTCAGGACATACATCACTCCTGGAGCAGACATCCTGTTCTGCACCTGCCCCTGGCAGCAGGTGTTTCACACTGGGATCTGGTAAGTCTGAGAATGTTTGAGATATGATGCATGTTCTTCCTTGGATAATGGGATGAACAGCAGATTTCCAGGCTAAATTAGGGTTTTAGTTATTTTGCATTGTGATATTACAGTATCTGAATACAGCTGCTGTGTAATTTTCAGTTTATATTCACTAAGACAAGTGTTTAGGATGCAGGGTGCTTCTTATCCACACTAGAAAAAGAAGGCTAAAGGAGAGGAATAAAACCTGTGGTGCTGTATAACCAAAAGTTTAAATAATTAGACCTGGGAACTACCCTACACAGATGCCATATGCCTCTTCTGTGACAGGACAACCCGTAAAAAAGATTTGTGATGGCTTTAAATTGGGTAGCACTCATCACAGCCTTAACTACCCCTCCCACTAAAGCAGTGCCACAATCCTCAACACAATTCCCTTCTACATCTTTCAGGCCAGTTAAGTACACCAGTTTATAGGTGCATGGGAAAGTTAAATATTCAAAGAAGTAATTACAAAACGAGGAAACAAATCTCTGTTCATCCTGTGGTTTGGGGCAGCAGCAGATGGGTTTGAAATAACTCACACTGTCACTGTGTCTGGTTGGCATCTGATGTTGTCAGATTTGCTCCCTACAAAAAAAATACTGTGGTTATACCACAGTTAGAGGTTATAAGTTTGTCAATGCATCTCAGTTTTGGTTTGCCACACTTCTGCTCTTCCTGCCAAACATAATTTCACTTAAAGGCTTTATGGTGTCAAAAATGACGGGTGTCAGCCCACAAACTGCTCCTTCTCGGTGACACAACTTTGCATCTCGGTGGCTTACAGGTGTGCCTGAGCTGCACAAACTCGTTCTGCAGCTGCTGACAAGCTCGGGAGAGCGAGTGCTGTGCTGGCTGAGAGCACTTGCCAACACTCTCACTTCTGCCAGGCCTTTGTGCCGTGCAGGCACACAATGCTGCCCACATCAAACACCTCAAACAGGGAAGAGGTGATGGGATTCAGGATACCATGTGTCTTTTAGGCAGTCTGAGGTGAGTGAGAGCTTGTAATACACCTTTGTCCTTATTTAAAACTGTCCGGTTTGCTACATTCAATGCTAGTATTTGCATCAGCTATTACTTCAGGGCTGGGGATCTTGGGGGATATTCCACACTGGGCTAATTTTATTCTTGGATTTTATTTTTGTCTAATTTTGAGGTGGTATTGGAAGACAAAACTCACCAATGAACATACTGAGTCATATCTGTATGATTTTCCTCTTTTGCTCTGAACTCCTAGGCTTTTTTTCATAGACTAGCTTGAAAATGAGAACTTGCTGTTGACATTACCGCAAATATGTTATTAAAAAGAACAAAATAACCTTTTGGTTATTCAGTAGGTCTGTGCTGAAGGGAAGCTCTGGCAAGTACTCTGTGAATTTGTACAACTTCAGAAATTGAAACTGACTTCAGAGCCTGTGTTAGAAACCACTTAGTTTGTTCTGTATTCAGAAATTAACAAAAAGGTCACACAGTTCAAATGGGTGCAACATCTAGTAGAGAAATCTAAGCAAGCATCCCACATGCTCAAGTTGTGACCTACAAAACCCCTGTGGTTTTCTTTTTGGTTTTTTCCTGTTTGTTTTGTAGATCTGGAGGCTGGTTTGAACTGATAAACAATTCACTAATGGCTGCTCATCTCCTTATTCTTTCAGGCAGTCTGTGAACTGTGATGGCTTATCTCACGCTCAATTAGGAACAAACCCAGCAGAAACCTACTTTCTACCCCTTGTTCAGAGCACTGCTGTGTTTCCCTCCTTCCCGTATGTTGGGGGTTCTTTTCCCCATCAGATGGTGACAGACCCACAGCACTAACATTTTTGGGCACATGGAGGGAGTGCCTGGAGACAGGCAGGTCTTACCTGTGCAGTGAAGAAAGCTGGAGTCAGGGATCCTGAAGGAAGCGCGGGGCTGTTGAGGGCAATGGAACCAATGTCGGTGCTGGAGAGAATCATAGGTGGGGCAGAGATTTCCAAGCCTTTGGGTTTTTTAGCCTTTGGAGGAAGAGATGGGGATTTGGCCTTGGAGCCTGAGGAGAGGTTCAGAGGCTCAAGGGAATCTGAGTCGTGGCAACTGGAGTCAAGGAAGAAGCTCTTGTGTTCTGTAGGGAGGGGTGAGGTGGGAGATAGAGATGGTGACCTGGAGGAGGATGATGATGGAGATGAAATGCTGGCACTGTTGGGTAGCATTAAGGAAGGTATTTTAGCTGATACTGAAGAGTTGAGGAAAGCAGAGGCAGCTGCTGTTTCAGAAGTAGAAGGCAACGACACCATGGGCCTTGTAACTTGTTTGTCTGTTTTGTTTGTCACAAATCTGATAACAGTCCGGACTTCCTCAACTGGTGTGTTTCCCTCTGACTTCTCCAGTTTTTCTGTTTTGATTGTCTTGTAAGGGTCTGGCTGGTTCTGCAGAGAGTTGATTGTGAAAGAGGAGTACAGGCCAGAGTGGATATATTCATTACGGCTTGTGCTTTTCAGTGCTGACAAGCTGTGCTTGTGCTGATCCCTGCTCTCCGAAGGCATCTTACAGTCGCTGTCCTGCAGCAAAAGGCTCTCTCTGCTGATCTCCACAGCATGTGGATCCATTTTTAAAATCTCAGGAAAGGAGACAAACTTGTATACAAATTTTTGTCCGATCACTTTCTTGATGATGTTCTGCAAATACAAAGAAGGTGCTAGAAAGATCAGCATTTCAGAGGCACTCAGTACTGCACACATAAGGGCAGGGAGCACTGCTCCCTCGTCAAGCTATGCAGGCCACTTTGTGGGGCTCCAAATGCTGATCACCCTTGGCTTATTCCGAAACCTCTCTCTGCTTAGCCAGGGAGTCCGCTCCTGGCTCCTCATGGTTTCCAACAAAACCACCATCACTTGGTGACAAAGACCTACTGGTGGCCTGTTTGACTTCTGCTTCCTCTGAAGCAGCTTTGGAGTATTTTCTTTCCAGTAAAAGCAGTTCTGCTGCCTTGTGGATTCGTGCCATGCCACCACTTGCATTCCGCAATGAAGGCAAACTCCTTCATTCATGCTCCCTAAAACTGACACCAACTACCCTGAGGATGAAGTACTCTCAGAATGCAAGGGACAAAACCACCTCAGCCTCCTGGCCCCAGTTACTTACCCTCTGTTCCTTACCACGTAAGGAAAGGATTGAGCTAAACTTACAGTGACTGTCTTTCCGTCAGTGATCATGAGCTTATGTCTGTGAAAAATGCAAGGCCTTGCATGGGCTGGAAAAGTCTCCTGCAACATCCCCTGCACCGTCTCCAGGCCTGCATTAGGCTCAGGATGCTCACTGGTGCAGGCAGAAGGTTTTCATCAGTCTAAACTTACTATGGAAATTAATTATTGAAAAAGTCCCAAACCTCTCAAAGGTTTGTAGAACCATTTATTTTTCTCTTGAAGTGTGCCCTTTATGTAAAGAACTGATTCCTTTTGAGACTTTTTATAGGTGTCCTCTTTCTAGTGCTTGTGCTCCTCCTGCAAACCCAGGTTGGCTGCCTGCTATAACACAATTCCCAAGGATGTGTGCACTCTTCCACAAAGGCACTTTATGGTACAGGCCTGCCCTAAGGACTGGAACATTTACCACCCTAAGCCAAGGGCTGCAGAAGAAAAGAAAAAATATAACCTTGAGATTTCCATGCTAATTTCTCTCTTCTTGAAACTCCTGCTGGAGAGTTTAAGTCGCCTCTGAAAAACCCTCTCCAAAAGACTTCCCTGTAGTCCAGCACATCTGCTGCACCTCCAGCTGGTATTCTGCAGACATCTGCTTTGCTGTACATATGGGAATGCAAATATTTACAAATTTCCTAAAAATCTAATTGGTTTTTCATTCTACCACAGCTTCTGATACCAATCATGGAAACATATGTTAAATTGACTGAAAGTGAAAAAGAAAATTAGGAGAAAGGAAAAGAAACATCATCTTTATATAGAGACATCATGCACTGCTGGGTCCTTGTAGTGCCTGCACTGCACCTTGTTCAGTCACAAAAGCAAGGATCATTTTGTGAAAGAAGAATCTGCACTTGGATATCAGAATCTCTTCTGTCTTTCAGCTAAGCTCTACTGCACTCTGTAATTCATCTGTCTGAATGTCCTGGCATTTCATTCAGGCACCTTCTTGAATACAAAACTAACCCTACCAAGAACCCTGAGATGCAGCTTTGCATCACAGGTCAGGAGCTGTGGCACAAATAGAAAATGTTGTTTCCCAAATTGGTAAGAGGGATCTGTAGCAAGAGAAGAATTAACTTCAGCAAGTTGAGACTAAAGACACAGACTGCCCTCTTCCATGCTGAATTGTACACACATCAATCCACCTGCCGGATGCTGCAGTGTCTTTTTTTTGCCCTCCAAAGGTTCAGGACAAACAGCCCACAGAATCTCAATCTGCATGAGCTTTAATTCCCATAGCTTTGGGCTTGGCCTAGATTTTTTTTTCCACTGCTAACTAGGTGCAACATTGGATGATTGCACTTTTTTCTGCACTCACGATATTGCTTTCTTTTTCCAAAGAGTAAAACCTCCAAAGTACTCACATATTAAAAAACCCCATCCCAACTGGATTTTTGTTTTCTGTCTTTAATATACATATTTTAATATAAAATAATTCCTTCCCTCTGCTCCTGGCAACTTTGAATTATTGTTAAATCAAGCACTAGCAACTGAGATCCTCCTTGGAAAATGTGACTCCCAGAAGAACAAGATTAAATGTATTTAGGGATTGCACTTTTACACTGATGCAGACTTGAAACAGGGGAACATTGCTATAAAAAGCAACTGAATGGACTGGTGAGTTTATACTTCCTTTGTTATTATTAAATACAGTTATATTTTAAGAACATTGCAGTGCTGCTTCTCCAACTCTGCCAGCCTGCAGCAAAGGCCCACTTAACGATGGCTGGAGATGAAAAGATTCAAGTGCAGATCCCTCGAGCACTTTGCAGGCTTCTCTTAAATGTGTAGCCTGAGGAAATCTCCATCAGCATGCAAGAGAAAATAAGGACACAAATTAATGAAGTGCCTTGGAAAGGCACTGACTTTTCTGTATGTTTTTGACAAATATTTGAAGGTAAAAAGCACTGTATTTTTACTATCACCTCAGTGATCTGTCAGACTCATTCTGAGCTATGATGGTTCAAACCACAGAAGACAGTGGCAGGCACCACAACAAGCAGTTTGAAAGGGCAAAGAATTGTGCCTTCCTGCATCTGCAGGAAGACTAGACCACTTGCTTGGTAGCAGGACAGTAAGTGTATGTGAACATTTAGCCCTATTTTATTGTCATTGTTTCATTTTTCTGTGTAAATTCCTCCTGAACAGGCTTGCAATGAGTGCTAGGGCTGCTGGCCAGAGCTGCAGGGAGCCAGGGTAGGACTGCTGGGTCCATGCAGCTGCTGTGGAGAAGAAACGAGCAACTGGGACAAGAGCAAGGACTCCAGTCCAACAGCTTTTAAAAAAAATCTAGTCAATAGACAGCACTCTGACACTCAGAGAGAGGGCAGGCAGCAGGGAATGCCCCTCTTCTGTTGGCTTCTTGGATGCTTTACACTTCCCCTCCTCTGCCCCCAGTGTACCAAACAGTGACTACAGCAAACGTGCCCACTCCACCCAGTTGAGAAGCGCTTGGAAGGCTGCTGGCAGGAGCCAAGCAGAGCCCTGCTGCCTGCTCCAGCACATCGGCCGTGCAAGGGAGCTCAGGCTTATTCACACCCCAGCACTTCAGGAACTCGCTTTATGAGCCCTTCCAAAGCCAGCCTCACCCGAGAGCTCTGAATCACCAGCTGCAGGGATGGGTCTCCGCTGCCCGTCCTCCACAAAGCAGCTGGCTGAGCTGGATGCCAAAGGCTCGGTGGACTGGTTCTCCCTGCAGCTTAAACAAGACTATACTGGGCAGGGGTTGTGTCAACTATGCATATGCTCTGCTGAAATCGATCATATATTTGTGTTTTATTTTTATCAGACTCCTACTCTGTGTTTGAGCCACTGAGAGCAAATGTGTAACTATACTAGCAGGATGACTGAAGGATTTTAGTGGCTTGGCCCAAACCTGTCAGCTAGCAAGTTTGCTGGCTGCAGGAGACACTTGGGAGACTGAGCTGGGAAATGGGATCCACCTCCTAGTCAAAGTTCACACTAATGAGGGATCTCAGAAGCAGGAAGACCATTTTTCCCTCTTTCCAGGAAGTGACCTATAACCAGGATGCCTGAGATCTCAAAATTTATGACAGAGCAGAATGAACTTGTCTGTACTAAACATCAGAAAAGAAGAAAGAGCAAAGCTGTAGCTGCTGCTCCTAAGTCCCACTTGGATGTGTTGCAAATTCCCTGGCTCTTAAGAATACTGAGAGGTGCAACACATGTACGAACACAGGCTATGAATTCCCCTCAGAACTCTATCCAGGGTGCTCCCAGCAGCTGGGACCTCCACTCAGAGGGCTGCTCACACTCCAGTGTCTGAAGTACGTATGCTGGCAGGAGGTACCTGTGGCAGGATGGTTTGCTCTGAAAAATGGGAGTGTGTCCACATCAGCATGCGCAGGCAGGCAGATTCAGCTAGCATCACAGGTTATGCAGTTATGCTTATTACACTGTGTGTACAGACACCAGATTTTGTAGCATTTTTGATGCAGGCACAGATGCTATTACACGGTGTACCTGAATTGACCTTTGGAAGATCAAGGCTCCCATTAGGTGGAGTTCAATCTTTCTTCAATCACCTCCATCTTGAAGATAAAGTCTATTCCTCTGGCTGGCACCTATCACCAGGGTCTCTGCTCTCTCTACTGCAGTTCACTGGACATCCCTTTCCTCTCACATCAAGCATCAACTATTTTATGTGTCGTTTTGAGGCAGGTGTTCTTGGGTTTTCTCCTTTACCCATCACCTCCTACTGAGTGTCAAATCCTTTACTCCCATCTTTTCATACAGATAGCACTATATAACCATTTAGGCCATTTCAGCCAAGCGCTTCCTTGACTTAAACAAATCGCTCTTGGATTCTCCTTCCAGTTTTCTATAAAGGTATTTTCTAATGCCCCTTAAAGTATTTCCTTGTAACACCTCTTACCTGCACAACTACATAATGTATAGTTGGTACTCCAGGACAATCACACTGCTATTGTTTCATTGTAGGATTCTATTTCCCCTGAAATGTCTTAGGAGAAGACCTTCCCAAAAGTAAAATAATACTTTTCATTGTCACTTTATCCTGAAGTTCAGTAAGCACCCAAGCAAGGGACCCTTGCCCAAAACAATTCTTCCATGCTTCCACCCACACTTGGACATTAAAAATAAGAACTAGTAACCAGGTTACTGGGTTTGATCTGTTACAGGGGGGGAGTGAATGCATTGGCACCTCTGAATCCTGAGAGCATCTGAGAAGCCCTGTCCCTGCACTGCAATGAACACAAAGCAGCCTATATTATTTTAAGACTATAAATCATACTGCCATGCCATCTAAACAAGTGGGCAGCCATTAATGGAAACTAAAACTGAAACAGACTGAAAAGCACTCACTGAGTAAAGCCTCAGGCCACGTACTGTTCAGAGGATGCAAAAATATTGAATAGCTGTTCATCACAACAGTATGTGACTGTGTAATTAAAGATGCAACATAACTCATGCAAACATTAGGGTTATCCAGGGAACTGTAATTCTTTTATTTCCTAACTTCTGAGGATTTGACTTCCACTACTGATACATCCTATTAATGTTAGTATCAGCACGTAATTTCCTGGATTCACACTCCTTCCCTCAAAAAAAACACTCTTGGGAAAACTCACTAGCTTCTCTCTTGTGGTATCATCTTGAAATATTCATAGGGACTTTCAGTCATCTTGAAACCCCTGGTGACTTCCAACAGATATGTGTCCTTACAGCTACCATAAAAACAAAATAACTGGGTAACTTAAGGAAAAAAGAAACTTATTAACCCTACTTTTAAAGGTATTTTACTTCAAGCTAAAGTGCTCTGTGTGGGAATAGTGGTGAAGCATTTCCTTGCCTGAAAGCATTACAAGAGATTTCTGACTGGCAAAAGTGTGTGACATCTTGGATACAAGCTGTAGGTAGAGTGCAGGATGCCTTTCCTCAGTGTTATCTGTCATCTGCACTGCTGCTTTGTTGAGGCAATAGGGGAAATGCATTAAATAAAAGTAAGAGTGGGTATGGGGGGAGAAATTCGAGAACAAATGAAAAAGGAAATGGAGTCTTCAAATGATCTACAAACATTTAGCAACTATAATCATGGCAGCAAATTACAATCAAGACATGCCATACTCTACATTTCCTGGGGTGCTTTTTGTGTGAATTTAGCATAAATCTAGCCATCAGCCTCAACAGCATGTCATGCTTGCTTTTAAAGCATGCATGCAGGCACAGGCCTGCTTTTAAAGCCAGGCTAAGGAACTTGCCCTAATTGTGTTCTTTTTCTCCAGTACTGGAATTAATTTACTTTTAAATTCAGATGAATCAGGTGATGAATTTTAACAAGCCAGTGTTCTCCCTAAGCAAAAGGCAGAGCTCATAAACCCCAATTTATCCAGCAACAGGTTATATTTCTCCATGGTGAATAATTTCAAAGATAGACCATGAAACATTAGTTCAGTGTCAACTGTATGCAGTAAGAGCAGAGGGCAGTCCAAGAAAGGAAGGTCCAGCCCATTTGCTACCATAATTTCTAAAAAATCACTCACCTGTCTCAAACTCACATGCTGCCAGATCACTTAGGTTATAGGTAGAGAAATTCCTGTCAATAATTCCATAGTGCAAATGAAGTCTTGTCCAGAGTTCTGCCTCATCTTTCCTGCTCCACTCCCCCATCTGCAGCTCAGTGTTTGTCCCATTTGTTCACTGTGCATCCCATTTACCCCAGCACCCCCAGCTGCCAACACATCCATCATTGCACACAACTACAGAGAGCATAAGGATCTCAGAAGGCTCCTTAAGGTTACCTCAGAGTCTAGACTGCTTTTGGGTTTATCTCACAAATTGGTGAATGGTCTAAAGAAAGAGAGCATTAAAGTCTGAGAGTCTCTTTCACCTCCCCAGTCCTTCCTTCCCCTTTTGTTCTGCAGGAGGAAGGAAGAATGTCAAGGAGCCTTTCCTCCCTTTCTTGACTTCTTCCCTGCTGTGCTATGCAGTACAGACTGAACTGAAGGCAGAGGAAGTGTTTAGGATTGAACCCACTGCTGAGCACACCCTGCCACTCTACAAGAATTCACTATCTGCTATCTTATGCCATTATCTCTCAGACTTCGAAACCTGCAGCAAGTTGCTCTGTCCCTCTGCACTGTCCCAATAATCCACCTTTCTCCACTGTCTGGGAACCTACAGGCCACAAAACACAAAACACAGAATGAGAAGCTCCCAGTGTTTTGTTCTAAAGGAGTTACTCTTTCAATTTAAACAGAAATAGCTATAGGTTTGGGTTGGGGTTCAAACCCCAATTGCAGTACATGGGGAAGAAAGAACTTATCTTTCTTTCCATCTGGGAGCTATGATCTGCATCAGACTGCAGAAGGCCTGAAAAGATGGCCAAAATCCTTGTGCTACACTTAGATAAAACTGTCAGACAGAAGACCATCTCTAGAAACAGCAAGCAGTCACTTCAGCCAGAGCCCTGATGAAGAAACTGTACAGCCAAACTGGCAGATGCTGACTGAGCAGAGACAAAACAGGTGACAAAGGTGTGTGTATGCTGGGGGCAGGGAACTGAAAACAGAACAAAAGTTTAAAAAAAAAAAAAGGTGCAGGGATAGAAGAAGCAAGAGAGTTTCAGGTAAGGAGCCATTATATTCCATTACTTCAAAGAGATCAGAGAGATCTCAAAGCATAAGTGCTACAAATATCTTATTCCTTGTTTTTAAGCAACGTCTGTTCAGTCACTAACAGCATTTTTGGGCTCTGCCTGGCTATGCTGTTCATGCACCAGCAGGCACTCTGTCTCCAATGATCCCTGTCAAGTTTATAACCAGAGGGGTTGGAATCTCATAATGAAGCTTCCCCGTGCTGAGCAGAAACCTTTTCAGCACTTAGTGAAGGGGATCCATCACACCAACTGCCTGGAACAGCCACTGTGCTGTCCTCACCGAATCCTTTTGTGCCTTCTCAGTCAGGACACCTTTGAAGCATACTAAGTGGGAAAATCTGACTTCTAGTGGACAAAACACTAACACCTCTAAATCTGAAACAAAAAAAAAATCAGGAGAAGGAGCTCCTGTGGGTCATGAAAAGTCTGATTATCCAATTGTTCATTGTTAATTTGCAGTTAACTTGTTTTTTGATTGCTGTGTTAGATTGACTGCATAGCACTGTGCCCTGCAAGAATTAGTGCACTACAAATAATACATAACAACACTATGCTAAGGTCAATCCAGAAACAGTATCTACTTTCTTCTGCCTTGTGCAGGCAGCAAACATGCCCTAATTGTGCTGAAGACTGCCATTACTCACTGTATAATCTCCTTTCTCTCCCTTTTCTGAAAATCAAGATGAAAATGGGCCACTAAGCATGGCTATGAAGTTTTCCTTTTTAATACATAAAATCTATTACCACTCTTTGTTATTATCTTCAAGAACACAGGACATAGTAAAACCTAATAACTTGGAATTTATATATCATACTGAAAAATGTCTATTTAAGGAGAACAAATCCTGAGAAGATTTAATATCAATTAGTAAAAACAATGTCATATTTATCAAAAAAAGGGTGCAGAAACAGTTTGGAAACTACTTGAATTTACTGGAGTCTAAAACTGAGAAATGTGAATATGCAAGATTTGCGTTCTACATTGTTTGTCTATTTGTGTGCTACAATCTTTTCCTTCTAGTATCTTGCCTAGTTAGAGGAACTTCTGAATAGCTTCCACAGAGAGGAGAAATATTAATTGGCAGCACGTTTATTTTCTTAGTCTGCATGAGAATAACAAAATTTACCTTGTCATAATAGTATCTGAGCGCCCGGCTCAGCTTGTCATAATTCATATTAGTTTTGTTTTTTCTGAGTCCCCACAGCTTAGCCACTTCTTCTGCCTTGAGCAGCTTGAATTCGCCATCATTAGACGTCCAGCAAATGAGGTGCTCATGTTTCTGGTCTAGCAGCAACTGCAAAAGGAACTGCCACAGTGTGATTGCACTCTCCATACCTACAAGGGACAAAGGAGAGCAACAGTGTGAAAAACATTTGGGAGCAGGTGTTCCACCCAGTGCTCATTTCAGTAATAAGCTCTGTGCAGGAGTCATCCTACGTAATTGAGAAAAGGAAGCTACCACATCATTCACAAACAAACATCCACAAGACCTAAAAGTCTTCCCACTGCTTTTCCAGTATTTTTCCCACTGCTGTTCTCTGAAGGAAGACATAAAATAGAGGAAATATTTAGAAAAGCACCACCCACAAAGTTCACATTATACAAGGTCACCACCAGTTGGCATCTTCCATTCATTGTAAGTAATCACTCTTCAAAGGAACATATAATGCAGGGAGAAAAGGACTTAATATGACTCTCCACTGAAATGATATTAAAAACCTGCTGTTTACTCTCAGGAGGACTGTACTGGACTTGTTCAGATATGTCACTGTGAAACAGGGGACGACGAGAGAAGACCAGAGCAATTGCCTTTGATTACAGGACCAGAAGCTACATCCCTTCCTCATCCCACCACCAGACAGCCTTTGCCTATTTTGGTTTTTCCAGGGCCCAAAATTACTCTTGCTGCTTCTGTTTGCCAATTCAAACAGCTCAAAAGAAAATCTTTATTTTTCAGAAAAGCTGGAAGTTCAGTACACTTAAGAACAGTAAAGTAAGTGATGTTTACCCCGAACGTCTCTTTAACAAGGATCTTTTCTTTCATTATCATATGTGCTACTGAGAATTAGGAGTATTTTTGACAGTGTCTGAGTCTCATATCTGAGGTTGTTTGAACATTTTTTCTCTGCTGAAGGTTGTTTGAGTATCATTTTCCTTTGCTAACTCCCTGTGCTACTGAGCCCACCCTTGAACAAATCTTTTGTTCAGGCACTGCAATAAAAGGATAAACTGAAGGCTGGCTATATTCCAACTCAGCACAGATATATACACAACTTAAAAATTGGGAGCATTGTCACTGCTAACAACTTATCATTTTAATGAAGATGGAGCTAAAACTGACCTTCGAAAATACAGAATCATTAAATGAGATTTTCACCCACTTTCAAAAACACTCCCAGCCTGAGCATATTAACACTGGATCAAATAATTTTTTCTTGGCCTCTTCTGATTCTTCACTTGGATATGTCATGTTACAAAGATTGATTGCTGGTATTGATTAACTGACTATGGTGCTAACGGGGCTAATTATTACCTGACTTACCTCTGTGCATGAAACAATGGGTATTTATGACTTTATCTAGACAAGCTCCCGATTTTTAGCGCCCTCGTTCATTTTGTTTCCCAATACATCGTTGTTTGTGCCCTAGCAGATGACACGGACAGGATGCCAGGCTTGCTGCCTGCCGCTTCCCTGGATGTGCGTACCACAAGAGGGCACAAGATTTCCAGCTATCCTCGGTTAAGGAACAGGACAAGCGGGAGGCTGCGGGAACAGCTGCCTCTTCAGGTTCTGCCCCAGCATGAAGGAAATCACCGTGCATAACGTTCACGAGTATTAAAAAAAAAAATAAATTACATGAGCTTCACTAGTGTAAAGCAAGTTAATGATACTAGAGAACGTCGTCAACAGTTTTGTGGAAAAACAGGATTTGGAAGTATGTTTTGGTCCAAATAATTTCTAAGTACCCTGGCAAAACAAGGGTTGGCAGAAGCAATGATGATTTTACTATTCTTCAAAATCCTTCGCTCTCTAATTAACTGAGAGTCCCGTCTGAATGACAAAGACAAAACCACTGATCCCCAGCTGAGTGACACTGTAACTACACAGCACTTTCAAAGGTCCATTTAGGCTCCAAGGACTGCTAGGGATCCTGGAAACAGAACAGCCTATATGGAAGGTTTGGCAATATCAAACGTTTGCATTTGCTTCATTGCAATTTTAAATCCTTTTCCACACAGAATAAGGCAAGAAAAAAAATCATAGCTAGGATTAAACATACCTGACAGTTACCTGCTTTACAGACTTTAAAAGTTTCTTTAAACTACATCCTCCTTGCGGATATTAGCATCTTTGACAGATTATTTATCTATAACTTCATAGATAATAGTGTCCCTATTAATCTGGTATCATAAATATACAGATACACATCATGTATGTATATACTTTCTAATACTTGTAAGTTTTGCAAGTTACTTTGCTAAAAAGTTGTATTTATATACAATCATATTCCTCTCGAATAATCCTATTTTCTGTACTCACATATTTTGCAGCCATACCCCACATAATTTCAACTTGCATCATACAATTCCTCCTACCAAGAAATCACAAACAGAATTCTTGTTGCTCTGGAAAATTGTAAATAATGTATTTCTTCAAAATTGTAGTAAAATGTGTCCCATGTTACAAAGACTTGTCAGCAGAACTTCAGCTGAGAAAAAGTAAAGAGAGATGAGAATTATAGAAGTACCAACACAAACTTCACCACCATGTCATCACCCAAAAGAGTGTAATACCTCAGAGACACAATTCTCACCTGCAGATCTTAAACTACAAGATCAGCAGTAGTGGCTCTGAAGAGAGGTGAGGTGGAACTGAATGGAAGTGAAGAACATTTTGCTGCAGCCTGCTCCATTCCACTCACCTCCGCCCATGAAAATTCACAGGGTAATCTACAGCTAACTTTGTACTATACTTTCCATTATGAACCTGTTTTCTGATGTTTATCATCTGTATAATGTAAAATGCACAAACAGCACAAGTCTGGGCAAGAGAATCCTACAGAAATACTCACTCCACAAACCATATGTCCCAGAGAGCAAGAAGAGGCGACTCCCATCAGGTTATTACATAAAACGTTCCTGCCACCTTTTTGGAAGTGGCTCTGTTATTCCAGCGGAGATCCATGGATAATCTCTGGGGGTCACTTCAGGTGCTGGACCCAAGGCAGACGGCTGTGGTGGGATTAGATTTAGGCAGCTCCTCACAACCCTGTCTTGCCTGACCATCAACTCCCCCAAGCCTGTGGCTCTGGACAGGCTTTATAAAGGACCTGTGGACCCCAGACTTCAGCATCAATGTGCTCAGTTGGTACATGCATAAATCTTCTAATGGTATGACCCAAGTCTGCCCCTACAGAAATGAGATTAAAACAGCTCAATGCTGCATTGTGCTTCATCCCTCCATCTGCCACTGAGTTCCTGTATAAAGCTTCCCATATTGCTCATATAGCAACTGCATGTATGACCCTTACATGAGGCAAATCATGCTTATTACATTTTCAGCTGATCGTTAACTGTATGGCCCTACTCTTCCAACCACCAAACTTGAGGTGTTCAGGTTTGAGTTGCACTAAATATTCACAGCTGTAACTACCTATAACAGAAGCCTTGTTCTAAGTGTATATATGGTGAAGAAAAATCTCAGATATCTTGAATTTGGTAAAGTAGTGTTAATCTCATTTCCATTCTGTAAAATGTGATTTGCAGAGGAATAGTTGTAGCAGGATGCTCTGTCTGGACTCCTCTCTGAGAAGGAGTTTGGAAAGCAAAGGGGTCCCTTCTGCACCCCGTGACTCAGAGAGAAGGCTTCTCTAATAAACTTTGTTTGAAGCTCCCATTCTGCCCATGGCAAATTCCCATTCTGCCCACAACAACAGTAAAAATCTAAGATTCTGCAGTGACAAGATTTTTTAGCTGATACAAAATATTTAATTTCCAAACAAGTCAACAGAAGCATTAACCTGCCTTTCTCTATGGGAACTGTTTTGGATTCCACAAGGCACTAACTGTCCCCTTGGGAGGACAGAAGGGCCACACAGGGCTTAACTTGTGCCTCATTTGAGTGGTCAAGCAAGAGAATCACGACAGATGCATTGGATTTATTAGAAAACATGTAATTCAACAAAAAAAAAAATGGTGCCTGTATTAAAAGTCATAATAAATTATAACTGTGAAGAGTTGGAGATCTTCAGAAAACATTATATTTCATTTATGTATTTTCTACTTCTTTTGAATTTTTACTGACTCAAAGGGCATTCAGTGTCTTGTCTTATTCTGACAGAAAGGGTCTGTAGGCCCTACAGTGACCACATTTCATTCAACCTTTTATTAATATTAAATACTAATAAAAATATTCCTCTTACTTCTGTGGTCAGTACAAGATTGGAATGCAGGGCAAAAAATAATACATGGAACCACATACTGAATTACACGTATTAGAAGAGAAATAGTTTTTAAAAAACCCTTATTTAGATAGTGACATGTATCAATGGTACAGAATGAGAAACACAACCTATGTTAGAAACATATCCCGTGCCATGGAAAGCCTAATCAGAATTCATACAGACAAAAGAGTTGATTTTTTAATCCATTAACTCTGACATGTGATTTTTCCATCTTACCATTTTTAAAATATTTATACAATGCATTTGACAGTCAAAGATGTTTTCTAAGCCATGAAACAAAATTTGCTAGTTTGACCTGACCTAGACAGCCTAGTAATTTTACTTTGTGATCACTTCCACTACCACTGATGCAAATAATCACAGGCACAGTTAGAAGGAATTATACTTGGAAATACTGTGTTAGACAACAAAATGGTATTTCAGGACTGAGTTTTCTGAAAATTCAGTTCTCTGGCAGCTGTGACAGGGGAGCACACTGACACCATCTGCATTAGCAATTTACATTCCTTGCAATTGCTTGCCCCCATACAAACCCTAGCAACTGCATGATCAGTGCGATACAACATGCCCACCACACACCAAATTTTAAGTTTAGGTCTGATGCCAGAAGGCAGCAAATTAGAGTATCTGTGCTGATAATTCTGCTCCTATTTCAACCAAAGTGAGGAAGTAGCAGAAATGCCTAAACTTGGAGCAGCAACAGAGTCAACATCACAAGCTCTCCCTGAAGAGGATAATGGAAATGGACAGAGACATTCATAGAGCAGTGTCCCACCTGAGAGATGATATTCCTGTAAACGGTCTACCCAAATTCCTCACTTAGGCAAGGGGCCTACATGCCAAATACTCCCTCTCCCTTTAGCATATGAAGACTGGCTTTCCAGCATGAAAAAAAACACTATGAAAACATTATGCAAGTTACACCAGAAAGTGTAAGTTAAGAAGTGACAATATATTTGCTGATGGGCTGCATAGGCTTTTTCTTTTTCTAACAAGACAATACATATGAAATTCCATGTGATAAAATGTCAGTCAGTAAGGTGGCATTAAGATCCAAAAATACAGTTATTAACCTGCTGGGCAAAATAAAACTAATAAGCAAGGCATCTAAAGTCGAAGTGGTAGAAAACCAGGAGGCTCAGGGACAAATCTAGCTAACTAAAATCTCAGTGTTGGAAAGATTTCTGACATGAACTGCAAGATAGGCAGGATAGTCCTTGAAGAATTAAGTTTCGTAGGACTCTTGCATAGGAAAAGCCACACATAAAAGGCAAAAAAGCTGGAAAGCAGCTCTGTAGCAATTCAGGACCCCTGCACAGCTTCCACACAACTATGTCACAGCTGTAACACAGCTCTGCTCTGCTCTGCTCTGCTCTGCTCTGCTCTGCTCTGCTCTCCCAAGTAGTCCAGGTTTCCTACTTGGATTTTTTTCTCCATGTTAGCTCCCCTACAGCCTTTGTAAAATAGAGAGAAACTGCTGATCCCGGGCAATCAACATGAACAAGTTTTGAAGGCTAAAACCAGGAATCCCTCCAGGCGTTAGGATCAAAACCAGCCCCTTCTGCTTTAGAGGGTCTGCAAAGGAACAACATCTGTGAGCCTGAGCTATAAACCAGGTCCTGGGACTTGGGGCAGAGGAGGGACAGCTGGGTGGGACAGACTGGCTGGGGTGCCCAGAGGCTGAAAAAAACCAGCTGGTGACCAATTAAATCAGGAAGACATAAAAAATGTTAGCCAGCATAATGCCATATAGGTAGTCATAGAAAGATGGTGATCAGACATGTACATGAAAAGGATTAAGAGGCTGAGTCAGGGCAGGGAAATTAATTTCCCTTAGCAGATGAAGAAACTGCTGATTCCTTCTGTAGCCAAAGGAGCTGCAAAGGATGCAGCTCCTTTTTGTATGCCCCATCACAGCAGGCACACACCTCCACTTACATTTCCCTTACAGGCATGTGGGTGTTTTTGCAAGCACACGCCACTTCTCAGTAACAGATGCCTTTCTTTACCATTTCAAACTACTTTGGAAAACGTGTGTACATTTTTTGTACATCCATTTTCTGCTTTTGTATCCTAATTCTGCCCAGCACGTTTCTGTGAGCAGTGTGACGTGGGGCATTGTTAGTTTCTCATTCACGTTAGCGTTTGGCTTCCTTTATTTCTGCAGGTTGCAGCCAGGAAACTGGAAAATGGGCCACAGGAAACCTGGCCTCCTACATCTGTCCCAGTTTGTAATAGCAGCTCTGGTTTTATTTTTCTAAGTGTCTCAGGTTCATTTTAACCCTTGAGATGACTGCTGCAATTGTGATGTGCAAGAATGCAACTGTTTTGCCATTATTTTTTAACCACCATTTCTCAATATAGAAATGGAGATTTTTACTTAACTAAATTAATCTTAAAGTCTATTAATATTTAGAAAATATTAATTTAGAAAATATTAATATTTAGAAAATGAGTTTTTAAAAAAACTCTTGCTGGAAATTATCTAAACAATTCCATATATAAATTCCATGCTATATAAAATATCAAAGCGTGTATATATAGAGAAAAATATGGGATAAGGTAGTGTCTATACACATCCTAAACATAGTTCTAAAGTGAATGTCCATATGAAAAGCTGAAGAGCTTATAAATCCTCTAGGATAATTTTTCTATTTCACATTTTATTATCTATTAAAAAAAATGAAGTACACTTGTTTTTCATTTAATTACAAAAGCAAGAGTGTCAATGAACAAAAGGAACTTTTCCAAAATAATTTAAAAATTAGTCAGCCATAACATTATGATTGAAAATTCATCTGTATAACTATGACTATACCATGAGAGTTTAAAGACAATTGCCAAATCTGTCCAAATGTTTGCTCAGAACTATTTGAAAGAAAAAGGTGAGTCAGTCCGAACACTTTATTTCTCAACAGAGATGCTTCAAGGGTGATAAATAGGATGTGGTCGGTGAGGAGTTAGTGATTCTGCCAGAAAAGAGAAAAAACAAGTATCACTTTGTTTACTCGGAAAGTTTTCAAATATTCATCAAAGGAGATCTTACCGCTAATTTAATTGGGCTTGAGAAAATAAGCTCTCAACCAGGTGTGTAAATATACCTGGTTTCATTTGATGCAGAACTTTCTCTATTAAAGGTAATAAATCAAACTAGTGGTGCAATCCTTACCCAGGACATTTTAGGGAACCGACCGTGTGCATGATACAGAATGCTGGTAATTTTTCCACATCCAGCAACCAGGACATTTCCTGTCAGAGCATCCTCCAAGTCCTTCCATTGTGTTGAAACTGCAAAAACTTTCTAAATCAGGACTTCCTCCTATTATATTTCAGAGGCGTCTTTCTGGGAAATGCAGATTCAAGTGAAAAAAAAAAAAAAAAAAAAAAAGGAATTCCTGCAGCACCACCCAGTGGAAACATTAGAGAAAGCCACAGGGGTGCCCCAGCGCACAAGTTCCGATTTACTGCACAGCTACAGTAATGTTGCCACACAAACACAGACTGATTTAAGGATGTGCCAAAAAAACACAGAGGGTTTTGCTGGACGATCTACTTAACAGAGTCATACAAGGTATGACTACTCTGCTACTCCGGCATAACAGTCGTCTTTTTACTTTACATTCTAATTTAAAAGATTATTTACAGTAAAAATTTACAAGCTCTCCTTCTCAAGCAAGAATACCCACTGTTAATAGCCCAGCACGTTTAAAAAAATAAACAGACTCCTGTGGTTAAGTGCAACACAAAAGAGACAGCAGCAAGACCTCGCAAAATATTAAGGGATAACATCAAGTTCCACTGCAGAGAAGAAAGCACTTGCACATATATCCAGTAATGCTTCAAGTAGGTACATTTGGTAATATAATGTTTGCAGTTTTTAATTTTTTTTTACCTAAGTCAAAGAAAAGCAAAGGCCTTTCATCCAAAGGTAGAAAGTTCTGCAGTTTCCAGACTAATACAACAAAGGACTGGTTGCCTGCCAAGCAGAGGTGTGATGACACCATCTCTACAACACGAGTGTTTCCACACATTCTGTAAGGATGCAGTTCAAGAAACAGTTTTAATCCCACTGGAATAAAAGCCCTTAGCAGGAGGGGAAATGGCTAGTTGCTTCCCTGTGAAGGCTTAAAAAATAACCTGCTCAATTATTTCTAAAGCTAGCCATAAACAAAACTCCATAAATCTGTAATGGCTCCAACCCTTCACCTTGGGACAGACACAAAATGAGTGCAGATTCCTCACACTGCTTTCTGTCTGTTCATGTGGTGCACATCTGTGGCACGCTGGCAACATGCTACACTGCAATCTGAGGAACTCCTGCTTTCAAAACCAGCCCTATATGTTTATTTTTCCCATATGACTTCCTCTTATATTTTTGTCAGCATCGACAGGACACAGATCATGATTACTTGACCGTCCTGTATAAAATATCTGATGTTTCCAGAGCTGAAGAGGGTAGAGGTTCCAACCTCCAGGAACAGTGGCTGTTCTGAAAGTTTACTTAATATATCAAGAGATGATTACTCCCAAATGTAAATGTTTTATCTGTACTCTCTTCTTTAAATGAAGTATTAAAATTTTCCATTTTGCAACAACAGACCGAATGCTTTGTAACTTGTGCAGTGGCTCTAATATGTTAAATTGTGTACTATTACTATCTGCTGTCTCAAATGCTGCTTTAATACATTTCATATTCATATTCATTAAACTAGTCTTCTCCTTGCCACTGATTTTTCCTAGACTAAACCTCAGATAAAAAAGCAGGTCTTTTTCATGCTCTGAGCAGAGAAGAACCTGGCCAAAAGGACAGGAAACAGTCCTTGGAGTTCTGTTACAGAAACCCAAGGTGGCTGGCAATTTTCACGAAACCTGAAGCACAGCAAGATCATCATAGCTTAGACTGGTAGTCAGACTTGCCTTACTACGCAAACTGGATTTTCAGAATTTGCTGGATTAGCAAAATGAGTCACTGAACTATTAAATAACATTCAGATTTACCTGCATATTGTCATGTTGCAAGGGGAGTCAGTTATAGCATTGTACCAAAAATGGTGTAACACAATTCAACAGATGGTAACCTACAAATATGGAATCATTTAACTGGACAGTTTCTTCCCAAAACATTAGCTCTACTGCGGTAGTTTTTGGAGCACAAGCTGTAGTGTAAGTTCCTTAGCCATAAAAAACGAGCAACAAGTCACAGCACTAGTCAAGGTCTGTATTTTTATTACCTCATAGTAAAAACATAAATTAAGAACTATTCTTACACCTAAAAATCTCAAAGATCTACTATTCTTCTCAGTGCTAACCAAAGTTCTGATATGTGTGTTTATCATGCACTAAGCTAAACCAAAACCCAACTAAAATATTTTAATCTTCTGACATTATTCACTTGCCTACTACACCAACAAGGACTTGCAGGTCACACCTACATGTTTCACCTAACTGCATTTATTAAACACTGGAATACCCCACTGAATGTATCATAGAATACATGAGATCTCAGCCAGGAGATCTGGTTGTCACTTCCCTGTACTGTGTCCTGTGTGCTTAAACTAATTCCCACAGCTGCTGCAAACTATAAATGAGAGACAAATGAGACACTATTTCAACGATTACAGCAAACTTTGCTGTATACAGAGTGCTCAGATTGCACATGTTTAGAAGTGACATCAATGCACCGACTGGTTGGTCAATGTCTCTGCTGCTCAGGACATGTAACAGCCACTGTTTTGACTTGTATCCTGAATTCTGCATAAAATTACACATTTCAGTAAAAAGCAAAGACTCTATTCCCTCTCCCCAGCTTGGATGAGAGCGCACAGTCAGCATTATTGTGCCCTGCTGCCAGGGAATCAAAGTGCTCTGTTCTGTAAGGGTTTTTATCCCAGAGCTTCCGCACTGAAGTGGCAGTACTGAAGGAGTGTTGCAGTCATGCTTCCTAAGCCAGCCCTATTCCACACTCGCTGTTTGCTAAACTGACCACACACGCCACTTGCTCTGAGTCTGCTCTGAGTCACCAGACTTCACAGAGCTCTATATCCAGAACCTAAACCCACATTGCCATCTCAGCTATGTTAGTGTAGCATGGAAGAAATTCTCTGAAGGTAGTCAACTTTCTCCAGATTTCACTAACTGAGCTGCAAAAGGAATTTGTTCTTATTTTCTAAATGCTTTCTAAAGATTGTTTCTTCACATGAATTACTGTTAATTGCTGGGAAGAGATAATGGTGGTACTTTAGTCCATAAATTTTTTGTTCGTGCTGTATTGTGACTTGATACAGCAAAGGCCACTCAACACTACCACAATCTAAACATTTAAAAACAATAACAGACATTAGCGTCCTTCTCAAAAAGCCTAAACCGAAACACATCTGATCAATTTTCATTTAAAAAAACATCAACAAAAAAGAAGAAATATACAGAGACATAGTAAAGAGGTGCTGTCACCACATTAGAGGCAAATGGATGTGGAATACAAATCTGTTTTCCAGATGAACTATCAGCTGTGTTGCAAAATAAGGAATGGAAACTTATAGGAGGACATTTGATTAAAAACATTTAGATCGTTCAGATGAAGGATATAATCTAAGTCTACTCTTTAGTGTACAACTGCAAAAGCATGTTTTACACAAATATTTTTGCTTGTTCGCCAATGTTTTCAGAAAAAGACCCATCATGTAAAATATTATTAATGAGACTTAGTACTTAATACTTAAGTTAGAGCCTAGAAAGCTTTTACCAATTTTGCATGATTGGTAATAACAATAAAAATTACATAGTATTCATTACATAATTTAATAACAGTGAAAAATAAAAGATAATGTGTAAGACATGAGTTCTCCCCTCATAGTACTTCAAATGATCTTCAAGTTAGGAGCCAGGAGATAAGAAAATTGTATACTTTAAAGCTCAAAAAACTAAAACAGGACTGCTTGCACAAGAGCCAAAACACATTAACATGTAGTAAACTGGTATCTCCAAAGATCATCCAAGTTATAGGCTGAATCTTTAAATATTGGGTAGACAATTGGTAAGCAGAGACACAGACATGACTGACGACTCTCTGAAATGGGTCTGGGAGAAGCCACGGAATGGGCAGTATCATTCACACACTCAGTACATCCTGACACTGCAAAATTCAGAACTATGAAAGACTAGGATGACCCTTCACAGAGCAAACAAGAGCCACTGCAGTGCCTTAGTTACATTGAACATGCATCTCAGTGCATTAACAGAAGTGCTGACATACTCAAAAGTAAATACATGCCCAAGTGCTTTAAAAGATCAAAACAAAATAAGTTTGTGGCTTCCTACAAAGACTCTTGTCCCGAAGATCCTAAGCTGTACGTAACTGCTCAGATGTAGACAGATCACACAAAAACCTTTCTTTACACAGTTGATTGATATTTATCTTAAAAGTCCATAGGTGTAATGTCTCTAACTGTCATCGTACGGTTGAACAGTTTTCAACACTCAGCCCATGCACACAGGGGTCAATGGCCTTTCCTCCTGATGGTGAGGCAGAAGCACTCAGCACCACTACTGTGGACACAGTAACTGCTCAGAAATAATTATGGATCCACAGATACAAGAAGGACAAACCCCACTGCTGTACACAATCACAGCAATGCTACTTGAGCAAGCAGCCCAAAATCAGACATGGTGTTGAGAACTCCATAACAGTAAAAACACCCTATCATTTTCAGCTGAGTTGTACCTGCCTAGGGCATGGCAGAATTGGCCTCCCACATTCTTAGCTGCAATATAATTTTAAAATATTACTTAAATATTTAGTTGTCTGGTATAATATGAGATACTGCCCAGGAACTGCACCTATCAAGCAGATCAACAGCTTCAGGGTACATTTTGGTAATGCAAAAAAAACCCCTACCACAGTATTCATAAAAAATAAAAATGCAAAACTGACTATACAGTTATTAACTGGCACTGAATTAGCTGGCAAGTAGTGCCTTTGTGATGTTTTTTGTATCAATGCTTATTGGCAGGTGCTTCTTTAGTTCTTGCTTTTAGAAAAGTCTCCTTCAAGGAGCTTTTGAATTAAAATCCACTCCTAACAATAAACCCTTAAGAACCTGAAGTCTGATATAATTACTGGCACATAAAATCACAGTGCATTAAAAAAGTTTTAAGGACAAAGATACACTTCTTTTTGTGAAGTGCACAGATAAGAGGCACTTTGTGCTTCATCTGCTTTGTTTCCATCCATGCAGCCTTGTATTTTGTGATGCAGTGAGCTGGACTTCCTGTGCCTACACCTTGACATTCTCCTCAAAATCAGGACTAAATTTTTAATCATTCATTATTCAACAAAATACTTCAACATGAGAACAGACACATTCGGTCTTTCAAGAGCTCTCACCAGCCTCCAGAATACTCATTGATTCATTTAACAAGCCACAGATGAAGTAAGCATCTGTCTAATGATTCAAGACGATGAGATTCCCTCTTGTGGGAAACACCGAGGAGAAAGCCATGGTGAATCAATCCAAGGATACACGGCACACACGACCTTCACAGCCTGTCAGTGACAGCCTGTGGCAGGAGCCATTGGGTGTGGTTACCAACACAGACAGCAGCTCAAAACCAACAGGGCTCTTTGAAACTGGCCTAGGATAACTGTCCTATAATCAGTGACACAGCTCCAAAATGGGTTCCAGCAGCAGCATCCAGGCACGCCGTGCACTGGAGCCACCTCCACCAGAAGCAAGCCATGGACTCATAAATCATCTCATTGCACAAAGGAGTCCAACTTGCCCTATCTTTACGGGAAGTACTGGCTAATTTGGCATTATGGCAGAGAACCACTCAGAGAGATAATGGTAACTACATGAACTTGCAAATTTTATATGATGTCACCAAAACACACCAGTTAAAATCCTTTTTTACAAATACATGCATTACAAGTAACTATGTGTCCCACCCTTATCCCGTGATCCCTTATCTTTAGTAGCCAAATGTCTGTTTATTTTGGTACCTATTTCTTTCTTCTGAAGCAACATGTTGTCATGTGATTGCATTCCCAAGGCTAAGATTTGTATTTTCTGTACAGCTCATGGACCTTCATGGCCATGTTGCATGTAGCTACCTTCCTATATGTAAACATACGACGATC
Source organism: Brachypodius melanocephalos (assembly GCA_013398615.1). NCBI lineage: Eukaryota > Metazoa > Chordata > Aves > Passeriformes > Pycnonotidae > Brachypodius > Brachypodius melanocephalos. The sequence goes on along the minus strand of VZSR01003805.1, from coordinate 2,394,298 downwards.
AGAGCAAAGAACAAGCTCCACACACCTTGGTGAATCTGAAAATTGACTCTCATTCTGTGCTAATTCTTTCAGAACCAGTTTTTGATCAATATTTGTGTTCACTTGACCAATAATAGCTAAGAATAACTCCGTCATAAGAATACCTCCATCCCAAGAACGGCATTACAAGGCAAAGTTTACATAATTGGATTTTCTGCACAGCAAAGGGGAAATATTTCAGCCTTTGGAGAGATATACTTGCTTTCTTTCCATAGCTTAAGTTTAATGAAATAACATTAAGTAACAGGAGCAAAGAACCACTGTGAATCAGTAAGCACTGAGAACCGCTAACAAATAAAACAAAATACACTTTTGATTCTACATATAAAAGTGTGAGTGGTGTTATAAACAGTTACAAGGAAGGCTGTAGCTGAGTTTCTCCCCTGAGACTGAGTTGCTTATTTCAGCTGTTGCATCTAGGTGGAGTCAGTGCTATCAGAAAGGATATAAGCCCGTGGGCCTTTTCTTTTTAGAAACAACTCACAGAGCTAATTTGGAAAAATCAAGATGTAAGCAATGACTGTAGCACTTAGCAGACAATATATACTCCTGACAATTTTTAGACAGGTGAAGAATAGAATTATATTTATAATAAAAGCACCTTTAATACTTTTTTATTATTTGAGTGGAAACTATCATGCATTATATGATATCTGGATTTTTTTCCTATTTTAGACAGAACTTCAAGATCTCCAGATGTATTTTTAACACATCTGTGGATTACATCTCATTCAGTCTTTCGAATTTACAGAAGACACAACACAAAGTACACTACTACTACATCTGTTTTCCTGAGGACATCAAGATGTTTTACACTTATTTCGAACGAACACAACACATAAAATTTATATAGTGAGGATAGACTACATATATATATATTTATGTATGCATGTATGAATGTGTGTGCTTCATCTACTATAATTCAGTAGACAGCACACCGAAATTCCAGCAATATTTAAAGCAATAAGTAAACAATTTAATGTCCATATTTCAGAGAGAGACAGTAAGAGCCAGAAAACACTCCTCAGTAAGTTTTGGTGTTGTTCACCACACTAACTGCTCCATAACATATTCAACAGGTTTTTGAACATTATGTTCAGTAGTGTACTTCTTTCTCTAAAATTGAGAATTTTACAAAAGAAACAAATCTCCAAAACTGAAAAATAATCTCTCACTTCCTGATGGCTGCATTTGATTGAGACAGAGATTAGGCATTGTCTGGTTTGTACACTACTCTAAAAATTCTTCACTGCCCAGCTTGAAAATCAAGAGACATCTGTGTCAGGAGATTGTGTCACTAATCCACTAATAGAAGTCCCTCTGTGAAGTGATGTTAATGAAGAATTTTTCTTTGCCACTTGAACATAGGAAGTGCAGGAAACACTGCAGATCCTCTGAGGTAAACACGTGGTGTACTGCAAGCACTATTTTTTTTTGCATAATATTTGCAAATTAGTTTAATGCTATCACATGATAATTCAAGTAAGTAGCTAAGTGTTCCTTCCTAATGCATACCATTTGATTCACATTTATTGACATTTCCTTTAGCTAAAATCCACTTGCAAGCAAGAATCCAGTTTCTTTGTTTGCTCCAGACTTTTTTTTTTCCACAAAAGGTTTTTACTTATAATTTAAAGATTGGTAGGGCATGGTAAAAATCTTTGTAATTCTCAACACAGACTTCTTTCGTGACCATTATGAAAGCAAATCACCACAAAGTAATTACGCAAACCACTAAATCAAAACTGGTATGTACAAAATCACTTGAAAACTATATGTAAAGCACCAATACAGGAAGGCTATGTAGGTAAATATATTTTTTCAAATATGGCCATCACCTCAGAATCTTGGCTCCAAAGTCTTTTAACTTTGCAATTGCATGCAATTGTCAGACATGCATAGAACATCATAACACAGACATCTTGCTACCCCATTTATATGCTTCACCCTATGGAAATATTTAGGCATAAATTAATCCGAAATAATTGAAAGGTCTGTATGAGCAAAATATGAGATGAATCACAACTTTCAGCTTGAGATGAAGTGTAAGGATTGACTTTTGGAGTCCTCATTGACTTGAACGATGCTACATTATATAAAATTGTCAAAACACTACACTCCTAAGTAAATAAAGATGTAACTTGTCTCCCTTTCAACTGCAATGTTAGAAAGGCTGACAGGGCTTCACAAAACCCTCCTGTGTTAGGGAACGGAAACTCCTAATGAGATTAGTTGGTGTGTGTGCAGACATTACTTAGCCATGACTAAATGGGCTCTCTTCCTGCAGCCAGTGGAAAATTCAGGGAACTTTTTCCCCCTGCAGCATCCGAGTCCCTCTAACCTTCAGCAAAGCCAGATCCAACAACAACTCTACACTTTCTCTCCCTTTCTCTCTCTCTCTTTTTTTTTTCCCCTTCCCTTACAAACATTTTTTGTGTTTTTCTTTTTTTCAGTTGTTGGTGGAAACTCCACGTCGGCCAAGAGGGTCTGGGGACAGGGGGTGGCTAGGAAAAGCGGGTGGGGGGAGATCCGGGGAGAAGGTAGAAGACTACAAAGGAAACTGTAAAAAGGAGCAAATACATAAACCTGAGAGGAGAAAACCACAGAGTTTCTTTGTGAGCTGCAGTGACTCATTTTCAAGATGTTGTCTGCTGCCAGTTTCAAACCGGAAGCGCATGGCAATTAGTCTTGCTGTTTCCAGACAAGCCAGAAACTCTCCCGACACTTTTTTTTTTTTTCCCCTTTTTTAAAGCCCCTTCTTCAGTTTCTGCAGGAGCCTTCCCTTCCCTCCCCCCGCGCCCTCCCTGGCCCCGCTCGGCCTCGCAGCTCCACCGGGGACGCCGCGGCGCCCCCGCCGCCCCGACAGGCACCGGCGGCCCCCGCCGCCCCGAACGCCGTCACCGGGACGCCGCTGGGAGGGCGCAGCCCCAGGGCAGCGCCAGCCGGCACCGCCGGGGAGGGGCACACGATACGCTCCGGCACCGCTGAGGGGCTGCGGGCGGCGCGGGGTCCCGGGGACCCCCGGCGCCTCCTTCCCGGCCCTGCCCCTCCTCACGCCCCGGCTCCTTCTCCCACATCTCCCCCCCGCCTCCACACACACGCTCCGTCCCCCTCACCTGCACCCGCAGCTTCCGTGGGGGCGGCAGGGCCCCCGGGGAAACCCTCCCCCGGGGCGGGGGGCCCCTGAGGCGGCCGGAGCCTCCTCGGGCATCCCGCCCCCCGACCGCCGCCCCTTGCCTCGGTACCGCCGCGCTGCCCGGGCCCGACCCCGGGGCAGGACCCCTGGGCTCCCCGGCCCCGTGCGGGGCTCCGAGCCCCCTCCCCGCGGTGCCCAGCAGCCTCACCTCCCTCCCGCGGGCTGTGCCCGCTGCCGCCCCACCAGCGAGCGGAGCGCGGTTCCGCAGCAGCCGCCGGCCTTCCCTCCTTTTGCCCGCAGCCCCCCGAAACTTTGCGGGAGCCGGGGCGGGCGCAGCAGCACTTGTACCTACCCAGCGGCTGAGGGACCTTTCCGCTTTCTCTTGGTAGTCTAGAGGGAGCTGAGTAAAATTCCCTGGTTCTCCATGCTGACAGTCTTCTGTAGGCTCTCTGTTGCTCTAGTAATGAGATCCTGATTTTGTTTTCCCTTTTTCCTTTTTTTTTTTTTTTTTTCCCTTGGGCCGGTGTGTGTGTGTGTGTGTGTGTGTGTGTGTGTGTGTGTGTGCGAGCGCCTGCCCGTGAGAGGGAGCGAGCAGGAAGCCGGGGCAGTCAGACAGCGGCCCGGCTCACTTCCTCTCCCGCACTATTCCCCGGGCGGTTTGCAGTCTGTGTAAACAGCCTTTTCCTCCCCGCGCCCCTCGCTCTGGCCGCCGATGTGCAGCATGGCTGTAACACAAGACACACGCATAGTACAGCGGGCAGTGGGGACTCCGCCGGCTGGCAGGGAGCTCGGCGACTCCCCCGACCGCCACCCCTTCCTGTGCTACACCCCCAGGGAGGAGCTTCCCGCCGGCCGCCCCAGCTGCTTGGGCGAAAATACACCCACGTTTCCCCGGGGGACACCGGAGAGATGCTTAGGAACCCTTTCCGAGCGGTGCTTCGCCATCCCGGAGGATGGTGACGGCCTTTGGCCCCTGGAGAGACAGCCACCTTTGTCCCACCATGCTGGGGCTGAGGTCACCATGGAGGGGAGCATGTGGCACCTATGGTTGGGCTCACTGGGGGCTGAGGGGCTGGAGGGATGCAACAGCTCACTGGAACACGCCGGCCACCTTCCCAAGCTGAACCTCGCAGGTCTAGCAAAGTACAAAAACAGTACAAAAACTGTGCAACACAGTACAACAACTTAAATCGAGGGAAATAACATGTTAAAAGTCAAGGAGCACTCAAATCATAGAATCCTGGACTAATGGTTTGGTTTGGTTTGGTTTGGTTTGGTTTGGTTTGGTTTGGTTTGGTTTGGTTTGGTTTGGTTTGTAATGGAGCTTTAAAGGTCATCCCGTCCAATTCCCTTGCAATGAACAGGGAACATCATCAACTTGATCAGGTTGTTCAGAGCTACTGCTCCAACCCGACCTTGGATGTTTCCACAAACGGAGCACCTCCACATCTCTGGACAACCTGTGCCAGGGTTTAACCACTGTTACTGTAAAAAAAGTCTTCCTTATATCCAGTCTGAACCTATCGTCTTTCAGTTTAAATTTCAGTTTAAATTTAGTTTAAATTTTTAAAGTTGCAGTTCCTATTGCAACTAATCAAATACAAGCTGGATCTCCAGCTTCACATCATATCTCAAGAGTCAGACCAGTGGTAGTTAGCTGATTGAGGTTCAGGTTTTGACCTTCAAGCTGTAGACCTCAGATCTACAGTTGATTTGGATTTATTAAAAGGGACATATTTCCAGCATTGGGAGTTTACATAAATTTTGTCTTTCTCCTGTCTCAGCATTTCTAACTTCATTTGGAAGCTTTCAGAATGAGTGACATTATCTTCTGTCTGCCTAGACCATCAGTGATGTTCAAGGCATAATACTTCAAAACCGATACTGCCATTTCTTTTAATAGTAATGAGATTTCTCATTCCAGCACTGTAACTGCTGTTCAGAATGTTTTTGATGAGCACTGACATAGAAGCCATGATTATCTTTTTATCACTCTGTTAGTTTGTTGCCTGCAATGTCAACAATGGGAACAAAAGTATATTTTGATAGAATTAAAGAGATTGTCACAGTTGGCCACTAAGCATCGGTCAATAGCATCTGAACAGAGGTTTAGGATCATATTCAGTTTCTTGAGGAAGTCCATCAGGGTTCTTCCTTCTTGTCTTCTACCATGCCATAGGGGAGTAAGAATAACTTCATACCAGCACATAAAATAATGGAACTTTGTCATTTCTCTTAAATAATTCCTTTTTAGAAGTCATTCTGAATTTCAGAATAGATATATGAGGTCTGATAAATCCTCATTTTGTGTTTCCTAAATAAAGAAGCATTAAAGTGTTTAATTTCAGATAGTATATTTCCTAGCTTAAATATACAGTGGATAAAGTCCTTGCTGCAAGCACTAGTTTAAGTCATGAGGATGAAGGAATCAACCTTTATTCGGGAACTACAGCTGAAGACCCAGTTTTGCAAACCGGGTAGTCAGAGAAGTTTTTATGGTATCAAAATGAAACACTGGACTGACAGTTGAGAGTACCAGTATTAATTTTTACATTTATCTTTTCTTGTCTTTCTGACCAAGAGGTGAAGCAGATATACCAGTTGCCTTGACCAGCTATTGGTGTGGAGATCTGAGAGAACAGTCACAAAACCAGTACAAGTTCTTTTCTTCTACAAATAACACTATGTCCCTAAAAAATGTTTAAACCTTATTTTTTTTTTCTTCAATTTCCTGTGCCGTACCTGTTTACAGCACCGATTTTTAAACATTTTTTAGCAACACCAGTCCTTTTTATGACTATTGAGGTAGAAACCTAAATAAGGCTGCCATGCTGGAGCTCAGATGACTGCTGGATGAGAGTTCTTCGTAACTACCCTTCAAAATCTGGAGTAAAAAGTGCAGAACTCGTTTAACAGAATAAAGACACCAGGATGTGTTGGAAACACAAGCAATTCAGAAAGCTCTGCAGGAAGTGGAAGAAAATGGGAGCTTTTGGCCAGGGCTACTGATCATAGCTCTATGGATGCCACAGGAGAAGTATTTTTGGAAACTACATATGTGTATTGATAAAAACACTGTGCTTTACATTACAGAATGATTGCTGAAACTCTCCTCTGTAATATCTGCCTGCCTCGATTAATCTATACTTAGAGTTAACCTTAAGGATCATCTGAATCAAAAATACAAGATGATGAATGGGGAAAACGGTGTTTGTGTTGTGTGGGAGCTTTCTTCTGTTTTAGAGAAAACCTGTTGGTTGACATAGTTATAAAAATGCTGGTTTTATTTTTAGCACAGTCACTAGTCAGCTTCTGTGTCTCATTTCACATCCATTCATCAGCACATGATATCATTACAATTGTTAACTGTGAAGCCTTAGCTCTGGCCTCAAGCTATGAAGATCTGAGGGTTTAGCTTTGGAAATTGTTGTTCCTTGCTCAGAGTTGGTCCAGACAACAGCTGCTGTACTCGTAAAGGACTAAGTTTAACTGAGACAGCTCCCCTTCAACCAGTAAGGCAGGTTACTGCTGCTGAAAGTCCTAATCTGATGGGTTCAGGCAATCCTTGAACAAACATATGCACCCAGGATGTCTGTTTACCTAGAGACAGTGTGATTTGTAAAAGGGTCTGCGTTTATAAACCGTTCCTGCCAAAAAAATTGCCCCAAAGCATTCCTAAAAATAGTGACTATAATTCTGCCTCATTTTATTAGATTACATCAATTAAGAAACCAGGCTCTGTCTGTCTTCAGATTGTTTCTCCTGCATTTTTAAACTGTTCATAAATCTCATGTGCTGCTGTAATTAAACAATCTAAGAGAAGGAAACAAAAAAGTAAAGGTAGATTTGCTGTCCTCTAGATCTCTGTTTAAAGCTCTTCAGGCTGAGACTCATAAATGGGTTGGTCTCGGTTTTAGTGTAATTTCACTCAGAGCCTTGAGTCCCTCTGTAATTAAATTATTAAATTAAATTATATAATTGTAATGTCACTTTGCGGTATACAATTTTCCTTAAGTGTATATAGATGCTTATAATTGCATGTAATTATCAAGAACAAAGTTGAAAGCAGTTGGAAATAATTGTTGTTTCATTTAATATTTTAAGTGGTAATATATTTAGTGAATGTATACATTGTTTCATCTTCTCTAATCATTTTTTATTTCTTTCCAGATTACAGGCTCTGCAGTAAAGAGGCTTCAGATTTGTGTCTGCCTTTAGGACAACGAACACAATAGTTCTGTGGGAGAAACACTTCTAACCATTCTTCTCTCTTATTTTCTAGCAATTCTAGCTTGAATAACCACCTGACAGGTTACAGGAGGATTTCCAGGGAATTTTGGAAACTGGGTAAATAGAAACTAATGACCTGAGCTGAAAATCTAATTTATGTAAGATTCTTTGTTGCCCTTCACAATGTATTATTTAAATGTCTTGCAAATGTTGCATCAATACTGATGAATCTTGCTCTAGGAGGTTTGGCTTTTCTCTTTCACACTCTCCTGTAGTTGAATGAGCACAGGCTTTAGAGCCAACAACTTCATTATTGCAAAAAGCCCTGGGGGATCCATACTGCTCACAAAGTGGAAGGGTCCTCAGTTTTATCTCATCTCACAGGCAGCTTCACTGGCAAGAAAAATGCTGTGTGCAACAACTTAGCTCCAGCATGTAACACTGACTCTAAATCCATGGAAACTCAAGGGGCCAGGTTGCACAGTGTTTCCCACAAGTATGTCTTCCTGGGTTTTTTCTGAGCTATCTGGAGTAAAACTGTGAACTTTAGAAGAGGTGATGGCGGACATCAACAGAACTGTGTTTGTTCTTGAGAAACCTCTTGTTCAAAGTTGGTTCAGATTAGTGGGAAAAAAATTGCATGTTGCCATCAAAAGCTTCAAAACTTCATGTCACATTTTCTGAAACAAAGAAATCCTGTAAGTTTTAACCCAAAATATTTCCTGTCAGAGGCAGGAGAAGAGCTAAGTGCTTCTTCACACTGTGAAATAAGTATACTGTACAGATTGTAGGACTTTGGCAAGGAAGCAGGAGCCTCTTCTGTCTTCCCAGAGACTTCTTTTTCCCTTAGGGAGCATGTTCTAGTCCCTCGTGACTGTCTGTGAATGAGATTTGTTGTTGGGTTGGAGTTAGAAATCTGCCTTCAGTCTTGAGATAATGATGTTTTAGAGACCTCAAGGCTTTCCTCTTCTCCCCTATCCACCCCCGGAAGGCTGTGGTGCTTGATCAGGAAGGACTGTTTGAGGGAAATGACTGCTTTTACACTCCTCTTCCTGTGGCACATTTTGCTTTCCTGAATGTTTTGCTTTCCCTGTGTGCTGTGGAAGAAAGCACATGACCCAACATGTTTCAAGTAAGAGCATCATCGCGTGTACAATTTCATTAGGTTTGCCCTCTTAGTGACAGATTTATAAGGAATTACATCCTGTGTGCAGTGTAATTGCCTATGATTTTTTTTTTGTCATTAAAGGAATGTGGTGTCACTGTGTATTGAAGGAGCCTAGAGCATCTAATGAGCAACCCATGAAAACAGGGAAAGAGGATTCCATGAATCTCTACCTAACCATGAAGTCTAATCTAACAGCAAAGATTAACTATTTCAGGCTTCTCTTAAATCTTTCAATCTGTTCTACAGCCATTTCTTTGCCAGGCTAATTAATTAAAGGTCTGAGCTAGAAATTTAGTTGCATTTTATTGGTTGTTTTCCCCCCGCCTCCCCATTTCCCATCTGTCTATTTTATCCAAACCTAATCTCTAAATATAACCGATCCAAGGTAATTCTACTGACAAATATCACCATAGCATCTGAAAATAGTTAAACTGCTTTTACCGTTCTCAAAAGCTTTTGGTTAAATGGAGCACAACTCACTGCCACTTCTGTTCAGCCCACACTCATTCTAAATTTTTAAAATGATGAATGGAACATATTTTACCTTCAACATGTGACCTTATAGTTTTTTTCCCAGTATGACACACAGTTTGGGACACAGTTCTACTTAAAAATTTTCAGAGAGGTGAAAATGACAACATTTTTTTCCTCTTCTAATTACTGCATATTTTATTATAATGTTTCAACTAATGTATTTTTGTATTTTATAGTTGCAAAGTTAATTATGCATGTTCTTGGTGATGTGCATTTTCTAATAAAATAACTGATGTTTTCTTGAAGCCCTTCCTGTTCTCATACTCCGTAGCCACAATTATAAACCTCATATAAAAGACACTTTGAAAAGGCAAAGTCTTCAAAATGTTTGGTTTTTAGAAGTCAAAACTAACCCTTTAACCAGTCATTGGTGCAGACCATAAAGTACCTAGATTATGTATTTCTTATGGGAAATGACAGCTATTAGCATAATTGTAGCTCCATTCTGCTTGCTAGAAAACCCTTTTTTCTAAGTCACGTTACACAAAAAGAGTTTAAAAATTAATGTGTCTTAATACCTTACCTTTATTTTGCATGTTCATGTGCACTCCTTTCTCTTGAATAGTAATGGAGAAAAATTTTGGAAAATAACTCAAGACATCTAAGTTAGGACCCTGGTATGAATGCTCTGGAGGTGCTTGCTTCTCCCTGCTGACCATGCAGGGATCCTGGGGAGCTTATCTAAATAACTCAGCCACCCTAACTACATGCTTAAGCTTAGAAGACATAGGTGTATCTTTGATTCATATTCTGCCTTCTGTACAGCTGAAATGTGGAATCACTTTTCAGCTGCTAATAAGGATATTTTACTTGCTATACATTCTAACTACAGATATGAAAGGTTTTCAGCATAGGCAAACTCCCATCTAAGTAATTTAAAAGTGACAGCATTTTGATCCTTCTAAAAACTCAAGTAATGTAGGCTTGCAGTGCAGACTTGATCATGTTCCTCAAAAGAATTCCCAGTTTATACATCTTTCATATACTTGCTTGCTCTGTAATAGAACATGCCTACTGTCCTACCTGTACCTGAAATGCACACACTGAAAAGCTGATACCCATTATCCCAGCTGATACCCTGTCATCACATGCTTGTGGTAGTTGCAGTACTAAGAGAATTGAGAATGTGCAGCCGAAATTACAGCTGTATGAATATTGCCTTGGCTCTTCTTGTGTGCTCCTGACTGGGTGCTGTCAAAACATGCCACATTTATATGGAAAGCTCTTTTCATGCAAACCATAGGCTCCTTCATAGCCAGACTTAGCAAAAGGCCACAAAGATAACCCGAAGTCCATACTTACTGAACAAATTCTTAGGAGCTAACCATGCGCTCTATGTTTTGCTTAACACAAAACATATTCAAGCAACGACACGTTGAGGAATGCATTTAGTGCAGGTAGCTCAGGGTGCAGCTGCAGTTGGAGCTCTGGGTGGCTGGAGCCCCAGGTGAGGGGCTGGAAGTGTATAACAAAGGGCCCAGGGACCTGTGGCGCCGGATGCTCAGAGATGCAGCAGGAGTGGAGGACCCTCAGACTTCCCTGTGCCTCTGCTGTGAGGGAATAAAAGCAAAGGGGTTCCTTTTCTCGGGGTCCCTCCTCAGAGACGCCAGCTCGAGTTGGTGTTTTGTTAATTAGTTATTGCTCCAAGGTATTTTAAAGATTGTCTGAGACTCTGCTAAAGGAAACCTGGGGTCGAGCTGGTGTGCATGTGGAGGGTGTGGCTGGGAAGGGGCTTCGGTCTTGGCTCAGGTGGTACGGGCGTGACTGCCAGGGTGGCTCCTGGATAGTCAGACTGGGACCTTTCCTTTACATACAAGCCTATGGGAACAGCTAACATGGATGTATCCCACCATCAGCACCATCCCACCACGGCTGGTCCAGGTGATAGGACAGGTCTTTGGCTAAACTCTCTCATACATATTTCAGCCACATGCAATACTAGATTTAAGAATGCTCTTAAGCTTTGCTGAAGCAAGATCTTCCATCCTTCTGTAAAAGGTGTTGAAATTACATTAGGTTGCTTTTGACTGTGGTGAATTCCAGTCAGAGTTACATTGAAGAAGAGGTCTTCAGGAAGACTTTGGTTAAATACTAAGTTTCTTCAAAGTTCTGCATGGATTGTAGTATAAAGTTGTTGGTCTGACACTTGCTCATTCTGTTAAAAGGATGATGCTATCCCACCTAGATTACTGCTTACATTACTCTTATAACACCTTCACAATTCATCTTAAAAATTGCTTTGAGATATTATTGCAAGACAAATTGTAAAAATACTTACACATAGAAATGTGTAGTAAACTATGCTGTAATAGAACTGTCCTTAAACATTTAAAAAGAAAAAGGAAATGTTATAAAGTGTTGGTAAATTTTTTGGATGCTGTTTATGTTTGAACTTTTCTCTGTTTTCCTGTAGAAACTTCCGTATCCTCTTCCTGTGTCCCTACAAAGTTTTGTACAATGCAGTACAAGAAATGCTACAGAGATTGTGCTCCACCTTTCTCCTTCCTGCTGGGATATCCTTTTTGTAGAGAAATGTAAAGTATGTAATATTCAAGTAAAAATGTTATATTATTCTTTATCTCAGTAATTTTATGTAATCTGCAATATATCAAGCTGAGTGGCAGAAGTGCACCGCTATTTTTACATTTTTGTGACATATGAATTTGTCAGCCGAAGGTAGCTAAAATCTATTATAAAGTTTCTTGTTTTCCAGAGTCTTATCAAGGGTTCATGTCTAAGCCAAACAAGACAAGAGTGGGTTGGGTTTTTCTCTTCATTGTTTCTACTGAATTAACAGGAAGGGGGGAGTGCTTTACCTGTCTGACACTGCAGCAATATTCATTAGCTCCCACTTTTCACTTGTCTGTCTGTCCAGACTCTGTCTGCATCCTTGTGGGAATTGTAGGGGAATTTCCTAACTCCCAGTAATAAATAATGAAATTAGTAAAGGCCTTTATCCGAGTTCCAGTTTTAATTCATTCTAAAAGTTAACACCTACAATAAAATAAAGGAACATGATGTGTAAAAAAGGTGGAGGCAATGCTAATGGATAATGCTCCTGAGCAGTCAGCATAGGCTTTAACCATTGTACTGTTCCTCTGTATGTTGGAAACCTGTTTTACAACATAGATAAATGCAGATGTATATATTTATGTTTCTCAGTTGGATCATTCAGCAGTTCTTTCCTATCCATGGCAATACAGCATGATGCTGGGTATGATGGAAGAGAATCATTCCATCGTCTGGTAGACAGGGAAGATCAGAAAACAAACATTTTAACTGAAGTTCATGTATGTTAAATTATAAAAATTCCATGGGGCTGCCAAGCTAAAAACAATGTAAAAAGGCATAAACTTTAAAAAATATGTGGAAGTTTCAGACAATGTGTTAGAATGCATAGCAAACAGTAAGTAGATGGTTCACAGTTTACTTTTAAAATAACACAGAACACAACTCCTACCTCTGCATGGATAAGATCTGCTGAGTTAAGTTCACCTACAGTTATCAGTCGTTATTTTCCCTCCACCTTTTTGGAAAATGTATGTATTTTATTGGGGTGGTTATCTTTTCTTTTTTGTGCTAAATACAAAAAGCAAACAGAAAAAAAGGGAAATGTTTTGACTTGCAGGAAATAATTAGCATGAAGAACAAAATAATAATGTAACCAGCAAAATTAATGATTTCATGTTTGTGTCCTCACTGACTACCAAATGATTAAGAAATATACATCAATTTAACCTTTATTTTATTTATCATACCTATTTATATGATAATGTTCTTCCCTGGTCTTTACTTCTATAAAAATTACGTCTTTAATAATAAGCAATTTAGCACAAGGATAATATGTGGCAAGGAATGGTCCCTAAAAAATCTTTGTGTTTAAAACTGAAACAGTGACACTGTAAATTAGCAAGTAGGTTTTTTTCTGATCAAATCACAAGATCACAGTTAACAGTGGGCAGTATAGTTTTGCATGTGGCAAATATTTCTGATTGTGTTAGAGCATTCTGCTTCTGTGGTTAACGGGTTTGATTCCAACTCCTGTTCTGCTCAGGCTCCCTCCTGTCTAAATTAACAGAACACTACTGAAATCATTGGTGTTACTCTGAATTTTCATTGGGCTAATTGCGAACTATTTCAGAGCCCTGTTGATGTTTCAGAAATAAATACTGGTTTCTCAATCTCAAAGAGACTGAAATAACTTAAACCCATTTTCTAAGAAAATGAGTCTTCTCTGAACACACACCGTGGGAGTGCAAGTTAGAGAACCAATGTGTGTGTGACTGATTTGCACACTTTGATGGGTTTGCATGGCGTCTGTCAGTTCTCCCTGCTAGCAGGTAACCCAGGCTTCCCATTTCAGCCAAACTGACCAACATTAGATTCATAGAAGCACGAAATGTGGGTTGGAAGGAACCTAAAGATCATGTAGTTCCAATCCCCTGCCAAGGGCAGGGACACCTCCCACTAGACCAGGTTGCCCAAAGCCCCATTCAACCTGGCCTTGAACACTTCCACGGATGGGGCATCCACAGCTTCTCTGGGCAACCTGTGCCAGTGCCTTGCCCCCCTCACAGTAAATTCTTAGTAAAGATTTTTTTCCTAACATCTAATCTAAAGCTACTCTCAGTTTGAAACCATTCCCCCTTATCCTGTCACTACAGCTCCTGAAAAGATTCCCTCACCAGCTTTCCCAAAGGCCCCCTTCAGATACTGAAAGGTTGCTATGAGGTCTCCACTCAATCTTCTCTTCTCCAGACTGCACAGCCTCAACTTTCCCAGCCTCCCTTTGTAGGGAAGGTATTCTGGTCCCCTTATCATCTTTGTTCCTTCCTCTGGACTTTCTCCAACAATTCATGTCCTTATGTTAGGGGCAGAGCTGCGTGCAGCACTCAGGTGGCGTCTCACAAGAATGGAGCAGAGGGTCAAAATCACCTTCCTTGACCTGCTGGCCATGCTCCTTTTGATGCAGTCCAGGATTCCACTGGCTTTCTGGGCTGCAAGCTCACAATGCCCAGTTGTGCTGAGTTTTTTGGCAGCTATGACCCCTAAGTCCTTCTCTGCAGGGCTGCCCTCAATCATTTCTCCAGCCAACCTGCAGGTTTGTCTGGGATTGCCCCAACACACCTACAGGTTGGGCAGAGACGAGCATTACTTTAAACTCCATGAAAAATCTGTGAAAATTAGTTTTTAGGAAGAAGACCCTGTTAATGCCATGACCAGGAGGAAGTGCAACTGAACTCAACAAGTCACAGACACCAGTGGGTGCACATGATGATAAGGTATAAATGCCTTTATCATGTGATTAGAGTCAACTGGAGTTTGCACTAATTAGGCAACAAAGAACCCCAGTCAAAACAGGTAAAGCCATATGAAGCCAGACTTCACTATCTCTTCCTTTCTGGAACAATTTGGGGTTTTTTTCACAGCTCCACAGATATATAAATTCCTCTCTTCTTGTCTAACTCACACAAGAGGCTACTAGGAAGACCAGACTGTCCTCAGGGTGTGTTATGCCAGTTAAACATATACAGTCTTTAACCATCTTCTTCTTTCTGGTTGTCTCAATAATCTTGGTTTGCCTATCAGAGCCTCAGGAAACCACATATCAGAAGGTTCAGATAACTTACTTCTGCTCTCTGGATTAACCCCAAAACCTGTGCAAACTGTTCAATACCTTCCCCTAGAGACTGCAGGAGTCTTTTTTCCTTGAGAGCATCAGTGTAAAATCACACATGTGATTCTAACAAGAAAAAGTTTTATTAAAATAGGTGAAAACTCAAGGAAATGTGTATTTTACCCTAATTTATTAGTTACATTTCTGATCAGCTTTATTAGATGAGACAGATAAGACCTGGACTCCACAGAAGTAGAAAGGGGCTGCTCTAGTGAAAGAATCACTGAAGGTGAGAACAGGGTCTTGAATGTTTAACAGCTATTCCAGAGCCTGCATTTTCAGGTTTGTTTGTTTGTTTAAATCTCATTATAAGCAATTCCAAACAATTATTTCTTCACTCCAGAAAAACTGCTTCATCATTTGAGTCAATTAAAGAAAAAAATAGTGTATGTTTCTATATGGAGTTTATTGAGGGAAAGACACAAAGAAAAGATGAGTGCTCTGTGTAATTCTGAAAACTCTGAAGTCAGCATCATGACCTGTGTCTCCTGTGGGAGGTATCCAAGCTGGGCACTTACCATGATGCTGATAGAGTTTCCTTCCTCTTCCCTGGGCTTCTCCAATTAGAATGGTCAGCAAGACCTCCATGCACTCAAGTGCTACATCATTAAATCATGGCTCTAAGTCATATTTAGAGCAGGGCTGCATCTACCCCTTCGAGTTCCACAGTCTTCACTTCCATTTCTCTCCCACAGCAAAAAATCTTCCTTTGAGGCCTGATACTTTCCCTACTTGAGCAGAACAGCTACCAAGGGAGTTTATGTTTGTGAAAAAAAAAAAAAAAGAAATGAGTCACAGGCAGAAGATTAATTTAATAATTTAGAAACAGATGCCCTCAAGGATGTGTGGTATAGGAGAGGAAACAGCAACTTCTATGATGCCTGTCTTTCTCCCGGCAAGAATCGCCTCTGTCTTTCCTCATTGCAGCTTTGCCAGCTACTTTTAAGGCAGGACTGCCAGCTTAGAGATGTCTAGGCACAAAGCAAATCTGGAATTGTAGCATTTTGGCCCTTTTTAATGAGTTTTTCTTCTCACAAGACTGCTTAATTTCTATGGAACTGTATGGAGATAGAGGTGGTGTCTTTTTTCCAATATGCTTCTTGTTGCATTGCCTCTCTTCAAAATTCTGCATAATATTTGAGTGGGTTGAAACAGGAAACTGAGATGTTCTGGGTCTCCTGGCAAGGGTTCCAGGAAGTGATGAACAGTTATTGATAATGGTACTTTGCTTCAGAAAAGGAGAACTTATTCAGCTGTTTCAAGATTTTTGCTGAATTGTGAGAGTATTTTATATCTTTCAGGGGATATTATCTTGTAGTGATTTGTATTGTCAGCCCTCTCAGGTCTGGAGAAAAAGGTAGGTCATCAGTCTGAAAAATACCTGTTTGAGAAGGTAGAGCCACAGATGTTGAAGCTAAGGCTTCTGGCATTATCTGGGGTTTTTTTTCAGTGAAATTGCTTAGAAAGGGGTAGGCACACTCTGCAGATCAGATATCAATCACACTGTCTCTCTGTAGCAGGTATTTGCTATTTGAGTGACTTCAAGAAAGACTTACACTGAGTCATCTGTCTGGAGATGAGGATGGGATTCTTCCAGGGTGTAAAAGAGAAAAACTAACAAAGATAGAAAGCAGACAAAAGACATTTCATTGATTATCACCAGCTTCCTCAAATGCAGAATGAAAAATGTCTACTCTAGAG
>VZSR01003805.1:2358116-2377713 GCA_013398615.1 Brachypodius melanocephalos | reverse complement strand
TGTCAGTGCCACTAAAGAAATTTCTGCAAGTAAAATGATTACTGTTGTCACTATTTTTCCCCATTTTTTGGCAGTTGACATCTTGCATATTATAAACCAAATGAATTTGAAGAATTACTTGTACTGTACCTGTGTGCACAATGTCTAACATATCTTAAAATTATGGAGAAGAAAATCAACCAAACGTCTGTTTTCTGTCAGACACATACCTGGGATTTTTGAGTGAGCCTGTATTGTGAACACCAAAAATCACTGAGAATGAAGATTCATTTCCTAGAGGGAATACGGATTTTAGCTGTTTGTGCTAAGTGTTTATGGATGAAGCCTCTAACCCCACAGTTTTTCAGGTGTGGCTTTTACTGTTCTTCCTCAAAATAGTGAAAAAAAACCCCAGTTCTTGTTATTATATTAAATTGATTAACTTATAGAATTGACTAGGATGAATTTTCTCTTTAGGAGTTCAGTTGTACATCTTTCTAAACCTTTCAGCCTGGAAACAACCCACACACCGTAAGGGAGTGGATGCACTGTTACTGTCTGGAAACTTCAAAGTAGCCTTGATTTATAGAAAATAAACAAACATCCTTTTAAGTAGCATGCTGATCAGCTGCAGAAATGATTTACTACAGCCTGTTTAGGGTCAGAATGTAGGAAATTCCTGATGAAGATAACAGATCATGTTTTGAAGTGTCATCTCTCCAATTTTTATTTTTTTTTTGCTATGATGCAGAGACTATATTTTCCTAGGTAGGATTCTTTTATTTGCTCTCCTCAAGTCCTATCAGCATTTATTTGGCTTCTCCAAGTCCTCACTCACTTTGTCGTTTTCACTGATTTTGGTTTTTTAGGCCTAGAATGCTGTATTTTCACCTAGTTTTTCACTTTTCCACGTAAGTCTTTTCCATGTTTTGAGGATATGTATTTAAAAAATCTGGCTTTCTTTAAAAAAAAACAAATGAACAAACAAACAAACAAACAAACAACAACAACAAAAAAACCCAACAAACCTGGTCTGGATTTTATTTGATATTCACATTTAGGTTTTTTCACATCTGTTTCTTTTTTTGCAAGTATTCTGAGGGAACCACTTTGCTTGACTTTTTCTTCCATTATAAAATACCTCCAATTCTGTTCCTATGGATTTTAAATATTTTCAGTTTCAGTTATCTGCTAAATAAAATTAGTCTTCTACTCAATATTTTTTTTCAAAATAAGTTTTTGTTTTGAATGACTATGGTTTTAGGAGGCAGACAGGAAGTTATGCCCTTTTGACCCAAGGAACTAAGAGGAAGGTTGGGAGGAAGATGATAAAGAAAAAGCAAAGGAGAAGACAAACTGTGTGCACTGGTCATGGATGTTAAAAGTTTTAAATGATCCCAGCAGGAGGTACTTGGGGAGCAATCCCAGGCAGAACATGGAAACGTTGTAGTGCACCACACTTTTGTATTGACTTTTTCTCCTTGTTCCCTGGAACTGTAACTTGGATACAGCTATTCCCAGACATCTCACAGAAGACTGGGTTTTTGCGATCCTTTCAACTGGTTGTGTGCGAAATCAGTGTTTATGAGGACAAAATGCTCCTGTACAGTATTGTCAATCCAGGAAGTGCACATTACTGTGGAAGTGAAAGCCTC
The DNA here is from genome assembly GCA_013398615.1 of Brachypodius melanocephalos. Classification (NCBI taxonomy): domain Eukaryota; kingdom Metazoa; phylum Chordata; class Aves; order Passeriformes; family Pycnonotidae; genus Brachypodius; species Brachypodius melanocephalos. The sequence goes on along the minus strand of VZSR01003805.1, from coordinate 2,376,079 downwards.
AGCTATGCAAATATTTGAGATCGTGATTTCTTTACTGTACCTTTGATTTTTTCTCTTTTTTTTTTTTTTTCCTTTTTTTCCTCCTGTATTCTTCTCTGGCTTGCAGGTTTTTATCTTTTGTTTTTAATCTGTTTTTCCTAAATTATTGATGTTTATGCTTTTTTACATCCCCCAGTCCTCCTCGTAATCTTTCAGTGCCTGTGGGAAAGGAAAATGGGGCAAAGCTTATCTTTTTCCATTCTGCAGATGAAAATCCAGAGGTTGCACACAGAGAGATTCAGAGAGATAGGGGAAGGAGTGCTGTGGCTATAGGAATCTTCTTTGCTTCCTCTCTTCTGCAAGAGCTTATCCTTAGTGAGTCCAGGGGACTCGAGAGAGGAAAGGGCTCTGAAATTCTTGCCAGAAATAGAAAACAGGTAACTTGATCCTCCTTTTATCCCACAGAAACATGAGGACAAATGGGTGTGCCCAGAAAGTGTGACAGCAAGGCAAGAAATTAGAAACAGCCCCGTGGATAAGGAGGCTAAAAGAGAAGAAGGGGCAGAGATGCCAGGACTGCAAATTCTACATCTCCTTGGCATTTTGAAGGATGGGGAAAGGCAAAGAATTGCGCTGACCCCCTGTTGCTACAGCCAAAATGTACAGCTGGATGGTGAGATAAATTACTCCCACTAGCAAGCAGATGAGTGACTGTCAGTGTGCCCCAGTGCTCCTCCTGGCCTGGCCCAGCTGAATGCAGAGTCCTCCTGAGACCTCGGATCAGGCAGAAGGGTCTGGCTAGTAAAGCAAAGTGGCAAATGTATATGGACTTTTCTGATAAACTTGGCAATATTTTCAAAGCCTATGTTGCGACATTTTATGCCTTGCTGTAGATACATGTCAAATACCTTGTACAAGCAGATCATTAGCTGCTGCAGAGTGTAAAACTTGTCTTTAATTGAAAGGTATTCCACACATATTGGACATTTGAATTTTTGACCCTTACATTTATTAAAACAAATCTTCTTACATCTCTTGGGTTCAGATGTTATTGGAGCTTATGTTTTCAGGCACTTACACCAGGCAAATCTGAGCTTAATAAATGTCTGAAGACTGATGAAATTATGATAGAGAAGAATTTGGTCCACTCTCTTCAAAATCAGGAGATCTACAGGTGGGCGTAATAGCCCTACTTCATATTTGCATGAAGAGGTGTACATGAGTTTCTCTCTTTTTCTTAATTACTTCATTGTCTTTATAATATTTGACAACTTTCCCATACATTTGGCCTCTTAATATCTTTCCAGTACATCTAAAAATGAGTAAGAGGTAAAGCTGCTGATAAGCTGAATTGCATGTTTCCACTTAAATCTGCATTCCTTGTTGGGATCTTTTGGGTTTTTTTCTTTAGAAATGTCCCAATATTTTGCCTACCACATATCAAGTATACCTGTACTTAATGCTCTTTCATTTCCTTTGTCTAGCACAAGATGCTGTTATTCCACAAAGTCCCTGGGAGAGTAGGAGAAAAAAACAAAGAGAGAAAAATGTTAATTTAGGAAGTAAATCTCCTCAGTACTTTATCCCAGCATCCTGTCCTCCTGCTGCTTTTCATATGACCTTTTTCACTGCATAGAATTCATTACTATTGTAAAAAGCATAGTTATGTTTCTTAAAAAATGTCAAGAAATCCATGCCCTGTGTTAAAGTAGATGGGATTCACAAAGAACAAATTATGCTCTCTCTGAAATCCTTTTCATTCCACTAAACCAAAACACCACAGCAATAATGCTGTGCGGAAGGAAAGGAGAAGACATCATTATCACTTTTATTTACCATTTTGCTGCAGGACAGCACAGGAACCCAGCTCACAACTACGTTGTGTCAGGTGCTGTACACAATAAATACCAGTTCCTCTTTCAGGAAATGTGGAATTTGTGAATATATTTATAGCCAGGTTTGTGGCCCCCTGGTAACTCCTTTCATGGTTACCTGTACAAACATAGTGTAGGAATCCAGAAATGTTTGCTGCAGGATACAAACACCTGTAAGTTTTTTTCTGGGCTGAAGCCCAGTATAGTTTCACTTCCATGGAAGAGTAATAGGACTGTAGTGTAAACAGAGTGGAATAAAACCCAAGGCACTTTGTGCTCTTTAAATTAAAGATGCTTTATACAAAGATATGTTTACTGAAAGGCCTTCCAAAGAGTCATAATGACGTAGGCATCTTTGTAATATTCCCGGGTCAATGCTAATGTTAGAAAGTACTCATTCTGTGGGTCAGCACTGCTGCTGTTTGCAGCCCTGACCTGTTGGTCTGTAATGAATCAATCTACAGAAGAACTAGACTAACCTGTATCTGTCTCAGCTTTCTTAATTGCAGACCACAAACACTGATAGACCCTAAAATGTTTGCTCAGTCTAGACTGAGCAGAAAAGTGCAGGAGCACATTGAGTGTGCCCTTTGGGAGCACCTTCAGCTCCTTTTAAGGAGGAAAAGTCTACATATGGCATCAGAATTTCAGACTGTATACAAAAGCAACAAGTGCTAATAAATGGCTCCTTAAAAATAATTTAAATTAATACAAAATAATCAAGTTTGTATGTGTTTAAGTTTGGGAGTGCCTGTAGCATCTCTGGAAAGTGCTGGCTAGTTTGTCCACCAGAAATATGAGCAGCAGGTGAGACATTGCCACCTCCCTTGACCCATCCTAGAGGGGACAGGTCCTCTGCTTGCTGAAATGACCCCAGAGCTGCAAAGGGAGGAATCAGAGACACCCCACGTCATCTTGTCCCCAGTGTCCCTTCCTGCCCCTCCATCTGCTGCAAGGAGAGGCGTGCAGGAAGAGCCATCCCAGCTGACTGGCCCACAGAGCCGAACCTGCAGCCTGTGACCACATCACTGCCACGAGGTCTCTCCGTGCAGACAGGCAGGAAGGTGATCCCATTCCTCCAGAGAACAGGGCAAGAAGAGCCCTCTGGGCTGTGGCGGGACAGGGCTGCTGCTTCTCTCTGCTGGGAAGCTGGGCACTCCATTTTACTGGAGCTACATTAAAAATGGCAGCCAAGGCCAAGTGCTGGGATATTAATAATCCACGCAGTGGAAACTGTGCTGCCTTATTTGGAATGAGGTGTGCCTGGAGCTGAGGTTGCTCTGCCTGGCATTCAACTTGGGCACGTATTTTGGGAATGGAGACACACCTCTGGCCACCTGTCCTTTTCTTGGGATTTCCACATGAGGGGCCTTGGAGGCCTTTCCAAGAGTCCTCAGAGCAGTTGTTTTCCCAACAGCTGTGGGGAAGCACCTTGATGGGAGCATTCCACCCAAAGCAGGATGCCTGGAACAAGGATCCTTGCAGCCCCGATGCTCCCACCTGTGCCAGCCACCAGCACTAGCCACGATGGGAGCCCCTCATGCTGCAGCGAAACTGGAAGCCAAAGGCAGGAATTCCTGAATTGGCTGTCCTGAATCCAGAAGTCTGAGATTTAAAATGAAAAAAAAAATATAAAAGGCAGTTAGCTCTTCTCAATTGAGTTAATAATTCATGCATTTTCCAGGCTCGTCTCGTCTGTCAGAGAAGAGGAAGCAATGCCCCTGAAAAACTTCAATTTTCACGTGTTACCTTGGCCCATGAGGGTCACAGAAACAGCCTTCCACCTGGGATAACCCAGGGCTGCTCAGCCTGTAAAAACATGAGCAGCCAAGTCCCCTGTGTCCCTGTCCAGTGCCTGGGATGGATAGGCATCCCTCTGGAGAAGGAGTTAAAGGGTTACCAGGCGGAGAGAGGGAAGGGTGGGGAGCGGAAGGAGCAGGAAGGCGCGGGGGAACCGCAGCTCTCTTACAATCATCAGATCAAGTCACAGGGTGGAGGAGGATTTTCCAGATCCTCTGACCTTAAGGTTGGGGAGTGAAAGGAAGAGGAAGCGCATTTGCACAGATCCTCTGTCAGAGCTTCCTCAGGGAGGGGCTCGGCCCTTCTGGCCCTTTGCTACATGCAGGGCCATGCACACACATATGCCCAGCTAAATAAACACGGCAATGAAGTTCAAAGTAGACCCACGAGAGAAAACATAATCTGTGGGAACCTGTAATTAACCCTTGTGTTCACCAGCCCCTCATATCTTAAATATTAAGTGTGTAACCAGACATAAAAGAAGATTTTTGCTGGGTAGGGGGAATACCTCGCATTCCTATAGCACTTCCTGAGATCTTACAATCACCTTATGAGCCATTAAGCCTGATTATGCCTTTGGGCAGGAACTTTACCAGACTCAGAAAAGTAGGGAAACTGAGGCATAAAGCATAAATTAATTGCTGGGATCATTTGGAAGTCCTGTGGTAGAGTTTGACAGGTGGCAGAGACCCCATAGTTCCCCATCACCTACTTTGTGCCTGAGTCAAAGCCTGTTGAAAACACCAGGAGATTTTTATTGACTTTAATATGTTTGACTGAACCTCTTCTGCCACACAGACATGATCATCTGTATTTTATTGGGCACCTGTCCTGCAGAACAGGTATCTGAATCCTCAGCATGGGTTTCTGAGGCAGTAAGACATACTAGAAATAAGCCTGAGAAAATCTTTTTTTTCTCAAAAAGTGATCATCAAAAGCAGCAATTCAAAGGTTTGTCAATAATACAACCAAATCTCTCCTATGTTTTTCTCTTTTTTCTCCTCTAGGTCATGTTTTATTTTTTCCCCCTCTCCATTTTGTTTTCAAGCTACAGGAAGTTTTAGTATGGACTAGTTTTAGATTAGACACAGGATTCAGTGCGTGAGACCTTTCCTTCAACAGATTTCAAATGTTATCACTGTCAAGAGGCACTCAGAGGTGCAAAATTGACCAGTAGTTTTTGTTTCCTAATCCTGAATAATTCCCCTCCTGAAGAACATTAAAAATAACAACCTAGTATGCAAGCAATTCATCTTCTTACAGTGGCAGGTGAGCTGCCCGAAGTGTGAAATTCAGTAAATGTTATTTTCAAGAAGTTTTTTTTTCCTGTTACACATCATAATTGTGTGTGAGTGTCTGTAGCAGTGTGGTCTACTGGTAAGTGAGCCAGCTGAAGGTAGCTGAAATGTTTTCTAGAGTCACTGAGCTAATTTGTCAAGGGTAGCAGCCGTGTTGGCATCTCCATTGATTCTGTGGCTGGATTTTCATCTTAAGTGGGAAGGCAGTTCATTGTCCTTTGCTGTTAGTCTGATAACCTCTCAGCATTTGCTCATTGGTTGTCCATTTTTTTGGGGGGGTTTGACACTTCTAAGCCATTTTTTTTCCTATCCACCTGTACTCCTACATCTCTTTCTTTTATTGTTCCTATGATGGTGGTACAAGGAAATAATAAAACTCTTCTAGAGGCCACATATTTTAATCTTTTGGCACTGGGTGATGTCACATGGCATTCTGTTCAGACCCTTTAAAGAGGGATTTACAAACCCTTCAATCTGTCATTTTTATATCCAAGAACCACTGGTTCTGACAAATGAGCCAACACATCTGATCATTGGTACATTATGTATTTTTGATGTTTCTTTTCTTCAAATCATCAGCTTCAGTTTAGACTATGTATTTTTTCCTCTTTCTTTTGACTACTTTACTCCTGTGAAATAGATAATGATATTTATTGACTATTACCTTCTGGAAGTCTAAATTTTATTCCTGTAAACTATCAAAGATGGCAAAAGACCACTTGCGATTACATATCATCTCTTCCCATTAGAAAAAAATGCACAATTTGCACAGATAAAGAGACCTAGACAGAAGGAGAGCATTGAATGCTGTCTCCTTCAAAGACAACTAAAATCTCTTGTCTTTCTGGTTTACAGCTGAAAGGGCTTTGCCATCAGGAGGTCTGCTGGTACTGAAACCCAGGTCCCAGCACACCCTGCTCACTGCTGGGTTTCTGTGAGCTGTGGTGTAGATGAAGTACTTGAAATGCTGGTGAGTGGCCTCTCCCAGGTCATCCCCACCCAGCCCCATCTTGCAGAAAGTCTCCAGGGTGTTCAGAGTCATCTTCAGGAGGCTCCAGAGTGAGGGAAAATGGCAAGAATTGGCTATCTTAGACTGAACTCAATGCATGAATGGTGGCATTCACACAATCTTTCTGGAATATGCAGAACAAAAATTCAGCATCATCTCCCAATTCGTGATAATGCCTGTCATAACTTGATGCAATCTTGATAAATGTTGAAAATGTGACTTAAGTATCCCTTATTGAGTGTTTACCTATTTTGACTCCTGCATGCTTCTGAATAACCCCAATATTCAAGACAGCTAAAACTTCATGTTCACTTTGTAGCTGCTGAGAAAATTGCAACCAGCTGGACTTCTGGACACAGTGTCAGAACATCTTTAGCACCAGCAATTCATCCAGTGGCTGCAATTTGTCGTAGGTGTATCTGTACTTGTACACTGGTAACAAGCTTCCCTTCAGTCCTCCCTGACCAGGTCATTCCTTTCTGCCTGTGACATCACCTGGCTTTAACATTTGCATCCTTTTGGAGCACCAATGTTATTTCCAACAGGAGGAAAGAACCAGGACTGGATTAAACCCTTTACTACACCAGAGGCAGGAACAACTGCAGGGTTTGCAGGAGGAAACAAAAGGCAAATCTAATTTCTTTAACTCAGCATTCCTTTAGTGGCATTTTGGGCATATAACAGGGAATTTCAAGCAATAATACCTCATTGCATAGTCCAAAGCTTAGTCCTATGGGTGAGGGGAGGAGGATAGACAATCTTTTTTTTTGGAGGCTGGTATTCCTCCTGCCTTCTCCTGGGGAGGCTGTCCTGAACCTGGTGTCACAAGCTCTCCCATCAGCAGCCTCTGCAATGATGCTGGTGACAGCTTCCATCTCCAGACCCACCTGGAAGGGGACACAGCTGGATGGGGTTCCCGCAGGAGGACTTTGTGATGTGAATGATCTACTGTGAAAACCAAAACCCTAATTTTCTAACTGCAGAGCTGAAAGGAACTTGGTGCTTTCTCCTCAAGGTCAGGAAGAAAAGCTTCCAACTTGTCAGTTGGGTGTTTTTGCTCTGCCTTGTGTGAACGGAGCAGCTTCAAGGCTCCCAAGAGAGGCCAAAACTAAGTTACAACAGATTTTTACATTTCAGGAAGGACATGTGGTCTGTCAAGGAAAAGAATAAACAGTGCTGCTGTTCACATCTTGAGCTGCCACTGGAGCAACATGGCAATGGCTTTTCATAAACCAGCCTCTTTTTATTTAACTGGACCAGTGCTCTCACAGGAAACCAGACACCTTGTGCATTGGGGTCTGTGAAGCTTGCACAACTACCCCACCTTGTCACCTGCAAAAAGCACTCCACTGGATTTGGTCATGGTTCCTCTGCATGGGGTCCTTTACTTTCTGCTAGTTCATGAAGCTTTTAATGCTATCCAGGCAGAGAATTGAGACAAAATCCCATGTCACGTTTTAGAAATTTTTTGCCACTCCAGGGTGAGATGTCTGCTGCTAGCTGAGTATTTTGAGTTACAAAAAGTGGTGGATATGGCTTAGGGGGGTTGTGTTCTTAACTAATTCGCAACAAAACTATTATGGTATTGAATTTTTTTTGCAATGCTTTCTGCTTTCCACCTGATTCCCATATGACCTATCTCAGAAGGGCAGAGAGCAATCTTCTAACAGTGAGGTAAAGATGTAGTAGTATGGTCAAATCTTCTAGGAGTCCAAGATCTGTCATGGTGGTGTACAATCAATTATAGCTAACAATCTGGATAAGCCTTAAAATTTATTTGGGCATGATTTCTGAGAGGAAGAGGGAAGTGCCTGGGGAAATCCACCTGTGGGAATCCTCATTACTCCTAAATTTTCTACTCTTCTTAGAAAAAAGTATTGTGACCCAGCCTTGACTACAATTTTCATTTTCAAATTTCCACTCCTAGTAGAACACCTGGCTGGCTGCCTACCTCTCAGGAGTGGCTTGAAGCATTTAAAGCTGCTCCTGAAGAAGTGGCAGTGCCTGGCACCCGTGTCAGTGGGTAGAGCTGGCTGGAGGGGTGTGAGCAGGAGTGCAGAGGAGGGACACAGGGCAGCACCGCTGCTGGGACACGCTGCTGAGTGCACCAAGGCGGGAGAAGGGAGCAAGAGCCCCAAACTGGGGTGTGCTGGCACACTGCCTTCTCGCCCAGCTGCTGCAAAGGTGGATGTGATGAAGAGAACTGCCCTGCCTATTAAACCCATTGGTACAGCAACTGCAGGCTGAAGGTCAGCCTGAGCCACAACTGCGGGACACTTGGATGTCGTGGATTTGTTCACCTCATCACAGGAGTGGAGGCTAGTGTTAAAATTTGAAGTGTAGTGGTCTGTACAAACATTACAGCTCTTAGCTTGTGATTTCTGTTAAAAATATCTTTCATCCTCCTGTTGCTGAGTTGTTTGTTGATTTGGGGTTTTTTAACAGATGGGAACATCTCTATACTGGCATTGGAAAGGAGAGGGAATTATCCTGTATCAGGAGCCAATAATGAATGAATTGATCATTTTTTCTTTTGGAGAGGAGGGAACAGAGGGTAGAGAGATGTGGGAGGAAGTGCTAAATGTTCAATTAATCAAATGAATTAGCAGGTTCAACTTTGAGGAGTGTTTTATGTGATATATTACCACGCAATTAAATGCAATACAGTGTGTTTCAGGTAATACCAAATTCAATTTCATTTCCTTTTGTGGTGAAATGAAGGCAAAAGCTGATTCTGTTGATCTCTTTTGCTCTAACCTACTGGACAGCTCCTCAGTGCACAAATGGCAGTTTTCCTTAGGATAGCTATGTATGAACATCATCCAAACTGTGAGGGAATGACTTGCTCGTGTAAATGGCTTCATTGCAAGCCTTTAGGACTTATTTAGGATGTCATCTGAGTGCATGCACTGTGTGTATAGCTTACTATGGGATGCTAAATTTTTGCTGCTCTTTGGGTTTTTTTTCTTTCCTTCCAGAATTCCCAAAATCAATGATGAAGACTAATAATTTTCCAAATGCAGAAGTGAGTCACTTTTTAAAGTGGTTGAAAGCTAAAGATGGGATGGAGGTGTATGTGAGTGTGGGTGTGTGAGAAATTAGTACTGCGGGCTTAAACAGGTTCATTTTGCCATTTTTCATCAGTCTTCAGTCACTAACACGCCCTTCATCTAAGGACTGAATCTTAGAATCGCATTCCCCTAAAGCAAAAACAACTAACATGGTGTGAATGAGGGGGCTTGAACTAACGTAGGAATGCATTACGAAGTAGGGATGTACCTAAGTATATTCTAAAATACTGGTGGCTTTAATGAAATTCTTGGTTGTTGGCCAGTTACTACAGCACTGAAGTATTATTTTTTCATATTCCTCCCATTATAAGAAACTCGAGTGGGTTCACTTGCCTTAAATTACACAGCAAGTAATTCTTCAGTTCTTGTAGCATCTGCAGTTTCCACAGTGCACCACCCCTGTCAGTGTGGAAAGGAGCATAACCTGGAGAAGGGAAGGAGCACAGCAGGTCAGGGTCAGGCTGAGAAGTAGACAAAGTGGGCAAAGACTACCCGAGATACACTGAGACCATTTTAGGTCCTACTTACTGATGTTAATTTGTAATTTTCATGAGAGCTGTGATCAAATAAATCTACAAAAACATAATCCAGATTGCTGGGGCAGAGGAACACTGAACACAGGGCTGTTTAAACATCCTGTGTGTTATTGGCCCAGAGCCATTGCCAGCTGCAACATTCTTCTCTTAGAGAGATGAAATTGCTACTCCTGAATGCATACAAGTATTTAAACAACCAACACAATATAAAGCAATGGATATAAGGATGTAAAAGTAAATCAGACTTTTGGCAATATATCTTGACAGGAGAGCAACAATCTAGCAAATCCCATCTAACTTTTGGCAGAGCCTTAGTCCTAATGCTGGCCTCTAAAAATACATTTGTGTATAGATTTGATAGCAATCCCTTGGTTTTCTTTTCACCAAGTTATTACCAACACAGCACATTTGACATTACTGTTCCACTTCATCCGAGACCTGCAAAATAAATATTCTCTTTCATTTACATTGAGTAATACCTATAAATAATTTGCATTTACAGCACCTTCTCTTGAAAACTGAAAGCATTTCATGAGTAGGAGGATCAGAGCCCTTTAGCACTTCTGAGAGGCAGTGTACTATTTTCCCTATTCAAAACTACAGAAGCTATTGCAGAGAAAGTGTCACATTTGGTGTTATGGCTGAAAGAGAAAGGCAGAGCCTTGAGGAGACGTCGAGCACCTTGAGTGCTTTTGCCACAAAACCACCCAGCAGTAAATGAGAAAACTGCACGCACCATAAAAAGCACAGCCACTCTGAATGAAATCAGTAGCAGTACCTCTGAAATGTTAAGCCATTTTAGAGTCAAAGCATTTTTATGAAACCTGTTCATTTGAAGTGCTTCTCATGAGGCATTTTGAGTCAGATTCAGCCTGATAAATAGAGGGAATAAGTGCTAACTCACATTAAGGGAAAGGTCAAAACTGCACTGACTAGAAAATGTTGGAAATAACCAGGCTATCTACAGCTCAACCCAAGGAATGCTGATAACTGGAGATCTCAGTCCTCCCACCCCGTGTGCCTCAGCAGACTCCTGCTGACTTGATGCTCCTCACAGCAGCAAAGATCTTCTCTCACCAAGGCACTTTATGGTCCCAAAGTGTTCACAAGGCTCCCTCTTCTGCACCTCGAGGGTGGAGGGAGCTGGGCTGATATGAAGCCGGGTTTGTGCCATCTCTGTGTCTTGTGATGGGAACTACAGCAGTAGATTGCCTAGTAATGATCTTTCCAGGGACTCAAAAGGCTTTATAAATTTTTAATGCTCCAAATTCATTTTCTGATAGCCTTAATACAGGCTTAAGATTTTAGTCTGTGAAACAATAGCTGGTGCATGATCCTAATTATTAAGGTCCTACTTTTTGTTTGTTTGTTTAATTTCCAGTAGTATCTCAATTTTGTGTGAAGTCGCTTTTTGAGCAAGAGACTTGGCAAGTTTTATCAATCTCAACTCACTGTTCTGTGCTGGCTACAACACAGGGTGGCTCAGGTCTTGTGTAAATGAATTTTAGAGTGGGTTTAACTTCTGAGCTCCCTGTGGAGTGGCTCCTCCTTTACACCATGGTAAGTGCAGGATAAGGATCAGGCTATCGATATTTACAATTTATGTTCCCTAGGAACCATGCACCAGACTCTACTTCTGTCATATGAGTAGTGAATGTCCATTCTGCTCCACTTACAGGCATGCATTTCTTGTAATATAATTTTTAAGATACTTCAGTGAAAAGAGATTTTTTTTTCCTATTCTTTTTGGTCTCCCTTAAGGTCCTATTACTACTTTTAATTACTGTTGTTTGATTTTTAAGGACAGAAGGCAGACTTTTTGAGACTGCTTAAGTCTCTTATTAATCACTCCCAGTTAGCATGGTTTGTGTCAGCTGCAGGTCTGATGCAGGAGAGGGCAGCAGAGGCAGGGACCGTGCATCTACCCACGTGTGTCTCTTTGTGGCATGCTTGTACCTGTTCTTCCCTGTGTTTTTGGCATTTTAGTCCTGCTCCAGTTGCATCATGGACACATTGGCACCATAAGGTCTGCAGAATCAAGAGTCTTTGCCTCTGCCTGTGGTATGTCAAGACCCCAGGGTCTCATCATGACCCAGCATGGGTCAAGTGAGCAGCGTTAGATACAGTGCCAGAGAGCAGAGTACATGGTGGGGAAACAAGGGCTTGTCTTCACCTGCCTGGCTGCAGCAAGCTTGAAGCAGGTGAGAACATTGGGAGAGCATTGATGCTGCATGTCTGCAACACAGCAGGTTTGCTCCTGCCTCCTACACAAATCACGTGTGGTGACAGTGTGCCCTCTGTCACCAACAGCTGCTGGACATCATAGATGAAAACTCCTTCTATTCTCCAAGGAGGAGCAGTTTGGATACTCTGCTGTGGGCAATAAAATGTTCATGGTCTTCTGTCTGAAAGGGGTAGATAGGGGCGCACTGTCTGCAGCTTTTCCCTTCCTTTGCTCCTCTTTTTTTACATTTTTTCCTTTCTCTGCTTAAAAAAAATTTACAGAGGAAAATGTATGCATTAGGCAACTGCTCACTTCCTTCCAGTGCTTCTGGAAGAGCTCATGATTCCTCGTTACTTATCTTGCTTGTGTAAATTAGAATGTGGCACTTGTGTTTGAATGGAGAGAACAAAATAAGTCATGGCATGATGCATGAGGCAGTTTTTCCTCTTGAAGACATAATGAGGCTGTTTACTGCTGGGTCATTGTTTCTTCCTGCAAGGTCTGTTGTAAAACCTCTTGCTGCCACCATCAGGATATCAAAATATAAAATGCTTTTCTTTTTTTTTTTTTTCACATTGCTTTTTTTCTCTTTTTTTTTTTTACATTTACAGCATCAAATAAGTCAGTAGAATGAATAAAGATGTCACTGAAACATAAATCTTTGAATGTACACAACAATATGTACTGGATTGTTGTCTCTCTGGGGAAACATCCATAAGGAAAAGTGTGTGCGCTTCAGGGGTATGTCTATAATTTGTGCAATAGTCATCTGGTAAATAAAAATATAATAAAAATAACTTGCATTGCACATATTCATGGACACGAATTAAAGGGACATTTAATTATAAAATTGAATATTTTGCCTTTACTTCAGTACATGATGTATAGCTCATTGAATACTGTCTTCTCTCCATGTTGATGCCAACAGCATTCATGAATTCTCAGAGAGCTTTTGCATATAACCTGGAAACCTAAATTCATAAAACATTCTGTCACTTTGCAAATTCAGTCACTATTTTCTATGAAATATTCAACAATCTGACACCAAATATAGCCAGGAAGTACCACATCTACATGGTGTCACATGTCTATCATCAGGAAGTGTTGGTGGAGGCTGGACAGGGCACGGTGTCAGGAGATAGAAATGGTCTCTTTCTAATGTGATGAATATTAACAGAGAATGGGGTATTCTCTGTGTAGATTTCTGTAGTCCAAACAAGGAACCACTAATACAACAATAAATAATAAAGTCTTATCAGAGTACATTGCAATGCAACACACCAGACAGCTTTTGGAGCCAAGCATGTGGAAGGGCATGTGCTCTACTGCCCCATCTGTGTTAAATTTTTGCTCACTCCAATTCACTTACAAATTATATCCCAATCCAGGGGAATATGGTTTGAATGTTTTCAATTAAAATTAAATCAGCCTTAAATCAAACTGTCTTTCCTGGAGAAGTTAAACTATCCAGCTTCAAGGTCTGTAGGTCTCTACCTACCATGCAGTTGCTCCAGTCCACTGCTGTGCTCTTGCTGCCAAGGACCCCAGGACCCCCATGGGTGTGCAGGCAAAGCAAATACAGAAAGAATTTACAGGCACACTAAAGGTAAGTAGATATTTACTGTTGGCAATTATACGCATACTTGCATCCTCATTGTCTGATGTTCTAAGGAAAGCCCTCGTGATTTCACTGCTTTAACATGTGTAAGCCAGCACTGAAAAATTTGTAGGAAGAACCTTTGCTTTCCTGAATGAAGAGGGCCTAGTCTTTGACAGCAAGTTGTTTTGGGACAAGTTTGTTCTTTGATAGCTGTCTCAAAAAGAACTTCCTGTAATTCCCAGTAACTCCGTGGAAAGGAGAGGCACATTAAAGTGGAAAGCAGTGGGAGTGGGAGTACCAAGGGAGTGAAGAGCCATTCATTATGGTCATTTACAGGAACAGTTTTGAGAACACACAGGGGTTTCTCTACAGCTCAGAAAAGGGAAGCATTTGGCCCTGATGGGATTAGAGAAGAGATCACAGGGAACTCCACGGAGGAAGAGGCCATGGGATATGAAAATAGATACAGACTGAGGACAAGAAGCCTGCAGTCTTGTACCTCACAGCTGACAATCTCTTGTGGGACAGATGGGGATTTCTTCTGGACTACATCCCTTGAAGTGCTGGGAAAAATACTCTGGGTCATCAAGGAGGCTGGAAGAGCAAGAGACTACAGGCTACAGAAGAGCTGGCAGATCTGAGACTGGCAGAGGTCTTCCAGGCTTAGGAATGGGGCAGGAAGGTTCCTGAGTAGGGGACTCCTATAGCTGAATTTTAACTTTGGAAGAACCTTATACCAAAGGAGCACAAAGAACAACAGCAACTTCCCAGTCTGCTTCAGGCAGCTGATTAAAATGTGGAATCAAGGCATGGTATCAGCTAGGTATGTGTTACTGCAGTAACACAGTAAGGACCATCAGGCTGCTGGGAGGGTGGTGTTGCACAGCTGCAGTCATGCTGAAATTTATTCATGTTCTGGATGAACCTTTACAGACTTTCAGGAAAAATACTTCCAATTATCTGAGATTCCATGGAGGTCTGTGGAGGAAGAGGTGGTCCTTCAAGACCAGCCTCTAAACCATTTACCATCCATCCAGTTTTATACAACACTAACAGCTCAGATTACATCCAGATGGGGAAATGGTGTGGCTGTGCCATTCCTTCAACCAGTTCTCCCCACTGTGGAAACATACTCTGCTCATGCTCTGCTGCTGGAACAGGTGACTGGCTTTGCTGTATTGTCACTCACACTTGCACCTGACATGGTCTGTTCAGTAACTAAGTGCAGGAGGAATAGTTCTGTGTGAGGTGGAACATGAAGGTCTGGTACTGTCTCACATTTGAATTATCTGGAATCTAAGGAGACATGAACTCTAGCAAATGATTTTCCTTCACTTAAGAAGAAATGGTTAATGATGTTTCTCCTCCATGATGCCTAAAGAGGGCAAAATGTCACAGTCTTGCTCTCAATAGAGGCACTAGTAAGATTTTTCTTCCCTTCCCAGTTACTTATTTTAATTTAATTATAATATGCATCATTTTTTCAACTCACAGTAGCAGGGCTAAGCAGACTTGGTTGTTACTCCCCTGATTGTGACCAGTCTCAGACACACTGAGAATGGTTTAATCTTGTAGGTGCTCACCTCCAAAACAAATAAATCGGTCTGCCTGCACCAGCATAATATCTGCTAGCCTTCCAGTAAAGAGCTAGAAGAAGTCAAAATTAGAAGAAAGCTGTATTCGTGATATAGCTGAGTAACAAGAGCTGTAAGCAAGTGTTTGTGACCCTCTAAGGGTGCTCTTTGCCAGAAAGGGCAAGTAATCAGAGTACTGGGAGTCCCACTCTCAGCTCTGGAGAACACACTGGGGTTGTACTGAGAGTAAGGCTGTGGAAAGATGCCACTCTCTGCACTGAGAGCAATACAGGACAATCTGAAACAAAATTTTAGTGGGGACAACCACTCTTGTTTTGTGCTTTCCAGAACCAGAGGTGAAATTTCCTCCTTCTTTTATTAATGCACTGGGTATGTGGATGATTCCCTTTGCTCTCTTTCCACATTTCGGGTATGTTTACATATTGTATTACAATTATAGGGACAGATTCCAGCTCTGAATATTTAAATAGTCAGAGTGGGTTGATGTATCTCTTTGTGCAAAGATGAGATTCTCCTTCCTTTCCACACAAAGTCATAAGAAGGCAGCAGGGGGGAGGCGAAGGGGAATGTGGGAAAGGCATGAAAAATAAGGAAAAAGGCACCTGGAAAGGGCAAAGGGAAATGGAATGCACCCCACACACAAGCCTTCCTTGGCTCATGAATTTAACATGTGTGTAATGTTTCTTATGAGAAGTCATGTGAGCAATTTAAACTAGCCCCTAGGCAAGTCTAATCTGAACAAGCTGCACTGAGACAAGCTACAAATTGCAGGATTTAATAAAAAGAGTTAGCAGAACAGAGGACAACACAGGAGGGGAAAGGCTAGTATAATATCAGAACAAGAAATGAAGTCTCTATGAACAGATCTTAAAAATACATTACACTGAGGTAGCCAAGGCTGAAAAGGAGATATTGCATCAAAACTCTGCACAGTTTGGGGTATAAATTGCATAAAGTATCCTGACATTCCTATCCATGAAGAGTAATACAGTTCTTTTATGTCATTTTCATCCCTGCTGTGTCCTTGTCTTATATTGTGTCACTACCATTAGGTGTCACCACTCCACAGCAGCAGATTTCTAAGGAGGTAAACTAGAAACTCATCTCACGTGACAGATGCAGTCTTTCATTCTTAAGGGTTTCTCTACTCCTACAAAAGGATTTTCCTGGCTAATGAGCAGAGTTACTGCAGCAAACAGCAAGAGTGGCACTGGATGAGCAGATCCTGAAAGTCCCTGGCATTGTTGGAATAGTTTGCTTTCAGGCTCTTGACATTGAGGTTCAACTTCTGTGTAGGTTCAGCCTCAAACACGGCAAAGCAAAGCTCCCAGGCAGGCTTCACAATGCCTCGCTTGCTTTGCTGGGGATACATTTGGCTGGAATGAGCTGGGTCTGAACCTTTGCCTCTGCCCCTGCACGTGGTGCATCTTGGCTTCACATCATCCCTGCTTGTCCAACAGGCCAAGAGCCTGTCTGTGTTCACAGCAGCCAAAGTGGCAATGGGGCTACGGTGGCTAATTGTGTTTCATGAGGAAAACAGAGCTGGAAATGTGTTCTTTCCTCTTTGCCTCATTTATCATAATGTTCTACACCTTCCCCATGACAAGAGATTTTACAACAGGGCATTGAACAATGGTACAACACCACTCCTGGGACATAAAAGTGTCATCTGCTTAGCAAAACAGATTTGGGAAATATCAACATTATTTGTTAACTGATCACAATTACAGGGATGGCCAGCAAACCTCACTGAAATTTTCATGGAGTTAAACAGCTCTTTAACCAGAAGTTTTCACAATAAACTGTTAACAGTGAGAGAAGTGCCTCGTTCAACCAATTTAGGTATGTGCAAGCTTGGCTTCCAAGCAAATCCTCAAACAAAGACAGTAAGTTTTTGGCTCCTAGAGCTGCTGCCTGACCCCACTGTTGGAGAGTGGGAAGGCTCCAGACCCCCAAGCACAGTGGCCACAGCAGGGCATGAATTGCCAGACTGCAACCAGCAACACCTTGCCAATTAATTCTATATCTTTGAAAAACCAAGAATTTTCCTGGAAATTGAAAGTTCAGTTTTTCTCCTGCAACTGATAGTTCCTTAGCAACATAAACAAGTGACTGAATGAGGGAACATGAGTCACAATGTGAAATTAATACTATTTGTAATTTTTTCTGGTAGGTGAGTGCTCTGTCACGCTGGCTGCTGCCGCCAAGTTCATTTTGGCCAGAGACTGTGCAGACACGTTTCTTGGATGTGACAACCTCTTCTGTACTGTTGGGAGAGGCACACCAACTGAGCCAAGTGTGAGGGGTCTGTGGTAATAATCTTCTCTTCCTCCCTTTCACCCTTCTCCCATCATGTTCTCTTGCTCCTTTATTAAGTTGTATCCAAAGAGGTTGCAGGGACTCCGTGATGCTAGGCCCTGCAACCATATGCCTGCCCCAAAAAAAGCTTTGTAGTCAAAATCACAAGTGAGATTAAGGGGAAACTACTCTCATTTAGCAAAACTTTTGAAATTAGCCACACAAAAAGCCTGTGACAGAGCTGGATGAGCATGATATGATGTTCTCTGAAATGCCAGTCGTTGTCTGTGACAAGATCTGCACTGAGCAGACCCATATCCTTCCAGTCAGACACTACAGTCCTGAGCGGGATATATGGCTTGCCAGGGACAAAAATGATACATCTATTAGGAATACAATTGATTAAGAAAGTCCAGAAGCAGGCTAAACCAAGGGCTCACCTCACTCAGTACCTTCATCTGGTTTAAGGAGAACAGCATAAGACATTTGGAGTGATTTTTACCCCTGCTGTAGTCTCCCAGGTCATGGAAACCTGCACTTTATAGATTTCAGGAGTTGGAAGCTGTCTAGGTTTGAAAAGGCAGGTGTCTGCTAAGGAAGGTAGGAGCTTCCCTTGAAATGGAAAATGTAAACACCTTCCTTCCAAATTATTATAATTTTGAAATTAAGGGGCTCTCAG
>VZSR01003805.1:2200284-2358016 GCA_013398615.1 Brachypodius melanocephalos | reverse complement strand
GGTCCAGTCTTCCTCTGGGAATCCAGTGGAAACAGGCTGCCTGTGGTTTTCCAGGTCTCAGATTATATCCAGGTAGGAATGCTTGGCTTCTCCCCCTGGATGGAACATCTCACAACGGGATGATGTAATTTTATCAGTCATGTAGTGAGCCTTAATGGCCCATTAGCAGAGGATATCCCCCACCTAGTTATGAGGGATGGGATATGGAAGAGATAAAGAACACTGCTCCACCTGGTTTCAACAGACAGTGATAGCATACATACTTCTGGTTACATCTTGCATTGCAACCTAAGACAAAGCTGCATCCACTCAGAAGTGTTTTAAAACACTGTTAGATCTAGACTTCACAATTGTTTAACTCTTTTGAATCTGTTTATAGTCCCAGTGTCCTGTGACACATCCTTTGACAATGAATTTCATAGTTTAAATGGCTGCATTTAACTTAACTGGATGGAAAAACTGCTTTCTTTTTCATATCTACTTGCCAAACATTTCACTGTATGCCTCCTAGTTCTCCTTTTATGAGGAACAATAAATAACCATTCTCAGTTCATCTTCCCCAGACCACTTGTGATTTATTTTTTAAACATGTTTAAAAATACATTCCCTGAGCTTTCATCAGTGTCTTCACAGAAATATAAAACCTGTTTCATATTACTTGGGTTGAAGCTTGCTGTGGCGGTTGTCCAGCTACATATTTTAGCAACAAAAGTAAATATGTTCAGCTCAGCCTCTTGCATAATTTTGTGTGTTTGTCTGGCAATATTGCTTCCTCTCTTTTAGGGTTTGGTGTGAAGTGTTTATTTAAAAGCAAGACTGGATGAATACTTCTTTCATTGGACTGTCTCAGACACTCAAGGGTACTCCAGGGATCATCTGGAAGAAAATCAGGGAGATGGGGGGAATCCCACTGGATACTGGAGGTGGAAGAAGGGCAAGAATTGCATTTCCCATGAGCTGGACTAATGGTGGAAAAATATTACCTATCAGTGGGCACAAGTCTCCAAAGTGTGATTTAACTTCCAGCACATCTTTGTGTGCATGGAGATTCATCCCATGGTTTGAGGTTTGCTCTCAGCTGGGGGGAATAGGAATGGGGTGCAGTTATACATTAAGTGCAAGCAGAAGTCAAAACCAGGTGTAGCTGCTTACTTCTAATAAATTTTGGGAGAGAGGCTGGGCAGTGCAGAAGGTCATACACAGGATTTCCTTTCCTTTTTCCCCTTTCCTTTTTCCCCTTTCCTTTTTCCCCTTTCCTTTTTCCCCTTTCCTTTTCCCCCTTTCCTTTTTCCCCTTTCCTTTTTCCCTTTTCCTCTCCTCTCCCCTTTCCTGTTACTGCCCTAATGGAAAGAGAGACTGCCCAGCATGTCTGTGCTCACTCGCTTGTTCATTTCTTTGAGGTACTTGGCACACTTTTAGCTTCCTTTTGGCAGCCCATACACTGGTGTAAAATTTACCCTGCCAGGAGATGCTGGTAAGCTAATAAGGGCAATCAGATATGAAACAATTAAAAAAAAAAAAATAAATACCCCATTACTGAAAAGATAAATCTGTTGATTCCTGGTAGAAATGGTGCTTTTCATATTCTATGAGTGGGATTGTGTTGAGAAAGCTTTATGCTGTGCTTCGTGAAAAGCAGGGGAGAATGGATGTTGGGAAGATTTAAGCTGCTATAGCTGCACCAGACTGCATGTGGTCTGTCTGCACTGCTTCTGAGAACCATCTCAGTGGGGATGGCCAAGACTCAGAGGGTCCTTGGCCTCCTTGGAAAGTGGCTGGGTTATCCCATCAGCCTTGCACAGTGCTCCTTATAGCCCAGCCCTGGCTAATGGGGGGCAAGAGGGCTAAATATGTCAGTCTGGGAAGTTGGGGTGCCGTATTCCTCACAAAATCACAAATCCTTCATCCCTGACAGCTGGCTCTCCTGGCTCACAGAGGGCATGGCTGAAGGAAGATCTTGTCACTGATTCTGGTAAATCCCAGGATGGGATGCAGCCCTGTTGGCCACCACTGAGTGCCTGAAATCAGATTCCAGAGAGCTAAATGTGCTCCCTGGGACTTCAGCCAGAAACCTGCAAAGGTCAGGCTCTTGCAAAACAAGTAGATTTGAACGTGTCTTCTGCCGAAATCTTTCAGATTTATCATTTCTCCTTAATGAGATTATTTGAGCCAAAATTACTTCAGCTTCTGCTAAAGAGAGCTATCTATGCTATTTCTTCAGTCCAGGCTGTGCAGTGTTCGCCCAAGCACCCTGGTGTGTGTTCAGGATGAGAGGATCCCACTCCTCTGAGGAGTCCCAACAGCTACAGCAAATATTTCTTGACATACCTGAGGGACTGCCTGTATCTCAGTGTGATCCTTGCTCAGGAAGACTTTTCAGCTCTGGCCTCTTGAGCCTTCTTGAACATTTTTCTCTGCTGAAGATGGCCTTGGACAACTCATCAAAGCCTTTCCTTGTGACAAGTGAAGTGAAAAATCCACCCCTGGTTATCTGAACTCAATCAGACTCAGGGAGTAAGGATGCAGCCCCAAGGCTTTTCCTTGTGCTGGGGACATTCCCCACCTATTTCAACAGGGGG
Organism: Brachypodius melanocephalos; assembly: GCA_013398615.1. Lineage (NCBI taxonomy): Eukaryota > Metazoa > Chordata > Aves > Passeriformes > Pycnonotidae > Brachypodius > Brachypodius melanocephalos. Next base: position 2,355,437 of record VZSR01003805.1, on the reverse strand, counting down.
ACCAAGGGAAAGACATGGAAAGGTCTGCAGTTCATGACCCTGAATGAAACCTGCACAGGACCTTTCCTCTTGGTGTGAGGCCTTTCCAAGAAGGTCCTGCTTCCCAGGTCTGGAGCTCTCTGTGCACAGAAAGGGCAGGGCTGCAGGCATTGTGCTGTAGCAATGTCACATGGCTGAGGTTATGCACAGTGGGCCAAGAAGAGTAGATCAATGCCCCCACTGAGAGCACTACATGTATGGAAACCTGGATCTATGGGATGTTTCACAGGTTCACTTCCACCTGAAGAGCATATTTAATCAGTTCATGTATTATGTTCCATGTTATGCAATAAATTGTGGGAGAAGTAGGAAGACACTTCTGCCTTGTGAAATATCCACGGCAAAAAACCAGCTATGCAAGAAGTATGGAAATTACTTCCTGTGTTTTGAAAAGCTGGCTGTGCCTGTGGTAAGGGTCTCCAGTTGTTCTCAGACTTGGGGCATCCTCATACAGACAAAGGGGAAGTCTACTAGTACATCTATTTAGGGACACTTCACTTTATGGCCAGAACACTGTGGGCTTTGAGGGTATTTCTGCAAAGGAGCTGAGATATCCGGAGCAAAGAAAAAGCAGAGACAACTGTTGAAGAACATTGCAGGGAGCAGCTCATACAGAGTAAACAGTGGTACTTATTGACCAGCGACTGAAATGAGGATAAGCAAAGGCTTTCCTGGGTTTGAGAAATGGAAAACAACAAACTGTGAACAAGCAGTTGCTATTCACACCCTTACAGTGCTTCACTGAGGAGAAATAAAGATTCCCATTATCATTCAGTGATTTTGGAGAAAGCATTTGTCTTTGATTCTTTTGATAATTCTTTTGCTTCCTTTTTTTCTTTCTTCTCCTCTATAATATTGTCTGATTAAAATTCTTCCATTGTTTATTGTGAAAAAGCAGAGTTTGCTAAGTACTGGCATAGAATAATTCAATTTTTTCAGCTTTAACTCTACAAATTGAGGCCAATGCTGCTGCCAGGCAAAACCTCCCAGAAAAGTCACAGAGGGAAATTCACGCTTAAAAATATGAAATTCTCATGCATCTGACACAGAGCTTTTGAAATTTGGAGAGATTGACAACATCACATAGGGCTGCATAGTAATATAAACATTGCTCTAATGAGTAGTCTTCAGCTCACAAAGGCTATGCATAAGAAGGGGCAGAAATATAATATAAAATGGTTTGCAAAAATTTCCATTGGTTGGTGCTGTAGCAACAGCAGAATGCTGCAGGTGGTGTGACTGTAGTAAACCAGGCAGAAGAAATAAGCAATGCCTCTGCAGCATCCAAAGTTAGAGACTATTGCCCTAAATGAAAAGAGGAAAGCACATGACTGAACTTTTCTATTCTATATTTTCTGAACTATTGTAATAGAAACTTGCGGTGTTTAGTACATATTTCTTCTCTGCTCCCCCTCTTGAATAAAGGACATCTTTAATTGAGATGTATAAAACTTCTGCTTTTTGATTAAGTCTTTGAGTAATAATGTATTTTTTCTGCACAATTCTTTTGTTTCTACTTGTGTTTTTGCTCTGGTTTGCATTCCTGCTCTGAATATGGATATGAGGAACAAATATCCAGATAACTACTTGCACTGTTTCCCTGAAAAATCAAAGAAAGGTTCTAAGAAGTCGATCTATGGGCAAAAAAACATCAAGGCTAGTTAAGGGAAGTCCAAGATGCTGATCTACAGAAGTAGGCCTGACAACAAACTCAAAAGCAGCCCAAGTGCTGCATGTAACAGTGACCAGATGGCATGGACTGGTGCAGAAGCAGGAGGTGATGGATGCCCTTCTGTGCATCTACTGGTGAAAGTCAGCACCAGATCTAGGTGCAATTCCATGGCACTCCTGTTAAATGAGGAGCCACTGCCCAAGCACTCTGACACCTTTCCAGGAGTTGCACACATCACCTGAGATTGTAACTCCTGTGACTGGAATCCCATCACAGTGAGCAGCTCCATGAGCAATGGGTGTCTCTTTCAACCCATCACTCACACATTCCCCCACTCCCAGATGCACTTCCTTCTCCTTTGGGCTGGACCCTAGATTTCTCGTGGAAGAGTATCAGCCACCAGAATTTACAAAACTATTTCATAGAGTGGTACAGCAGCAGATCAGCTTGAGCTGGATGCCTTTGGGGACCACCCCCATGCTCATCACATGCCTTGTAATTTTTCCAATTATAATCCAATTGTAATTTTTGGTCTAGGGTCTTCTAACACCTTGTTGGATTCTTTCTCTGTGTCCATGCAGGCAGGCCATTCACTGCTCCTAATCTGTCAAGCTGTGGCTTCTGCTGAGTGGTGTAGCCTCCTTATCTTGTGGTTTACATTGTGGGGCATCTGCTCACTGGCAGAGCATGAGAAACAAAAAAGTCCTACACTTGGGATAAACATTACTTAGCAAAAACCAAAATATGGGTGTGTTATCAATATTCCTCTCATACTAAAGACAAAACAAAGCACAGTACCAGCTACTAGCAAAATAACTAATAAAATTATCAACAATTAGTATCTTTCAACACTCCTAACTCTAAAACAATACTACAAGTTTATGGAGAGGCCAGTTTGTATTCATCTCCAGAGCAAGGGTCTCTCAAAGCTGAATCCTAAGTAAATAAGCATGAAACCTTCTCTTGGAAAGCTTTAGATATTAAACAACAGAAAAAACCCATCATTTTTGTGATCATTGAGTTTATTCTGCATGAAGATAATTATCTGCAAACTACTCAAGTGAGAATGCTTTGTGGGAAATATATATACCATCTCTTTTGTTTCAGTGTTAGTTCTTGGATGCCTAACGTTAGTATGAGCTTGTTTGTTTGGTATCTCATGGAACAGAAAGGACCCAATCACCCAGAAGTAGAAGTTTTTTAAAATTGATGACTGAGAAGATTGTGAAGATAGCAACAGCTATAGATATATGTAAAACATAGATGATTTCTTCATATACCACAATTCTGTCTGTGTAAAAACTTTTGTATGCACTAGAGTTCTCAGATGAAGAAGGATGTTGTAACCCACTGCTGCTACATGCAAGTAAAATGACCCGAAAGAAGAAGTGCTGTCATCTGTGGCATTTCAAAATATTTAACGGAGGAAAAATTTTAGAAAAAGCAAATGCTGAATAGGCAAAATGGTGTATTAGACATTTAGCATCAAATAAGCAGAAGAGTTAACTGTGCATCATCTAGATTTTTGGGTTTGGGGCAGGAATTATCCTTACTTGAGCCAGTCATGATGGCACCCTGAGGCTGCCAGATCTCCATGCACAGTTAAATAACATCCTCTGGAGAAAAAAACACACCGCACATCATGAAGTGATAAAAAGGAATTGTGCCATAACTGTGTAGAAATATAAATATAGTCAGTTCAAGTAGCAATTTTAAAGTTAGTTACTTAATAGGTGTATTCCAAACTTTATCAAATATGTATTGTGATTTTCGGATGCTTTCCTTCTGAAATAATATGAATGAATCTGAACATCAGATCTCTCTTGTAGTTTAAACATATCCTACAAAACATAACCTAAAAGCAGATGCTATTTTTTCTGGTGATGTATGTATTTCTGTGCATATGTCTAGCAATATGGAAATTATATCTAACAGACCATCTGATAGATAGAGATAGAACTCTATGAAGTGTTCGCTCACTTCTACAAAGAAGACGGCACTGAGGAACTTGCTTGCTCAGGAAAAAGAAAAGAAATAGAATAGACATTCTCAAGCAGTGTAAAAAATAAATAAAAAATAAATGGAGAATAAACTAGTATTAAGAGATTGCTTTAAAATATTTTCCATCTATATGTCCTAGGAAACTGGATCCATTAATGGTCATTTATGTACAAAACAGAGCAGTTCCTTGTACGTCATTATGCTCAAGTATTAAGTGCTTGTCCTGGTTTAGGGCAAATTTGGGAGAAACCCCCCAAATAGGGTCCCTCTGGGAAGGAGATCCAAACGGACCCTCCACCCAACAGGTCCGGGAAAGAACTTCTTCGGAGAAAAGTGGAGAAAACTATTTATTCAACAAACAAACTCTGCGCTTCTTCTTGCTCCCCCTTCGCTCCCACAGCCAGTCTTAAAGGCACAGAACTCAACATACAGCACACACAGACTGGAGATGCAAGCATCGTAAAGTCACCCCAGGACAGTGCTCAAGATGTTGAGAGCTACTGGAGAAAAAGTGGACATCTAATTTACCCTTCTTATAAGCAAATGTGGAAAGATGCCGGGCTAGTCTGGAGAAGCCATAAAACCATAATGCAAAGGGGTTGAATTCCTGATGGTGGCCTGGGTATTTTTTAATTGACAGGTAGGTCAGCATCACATCTAGTTTATATTATTGTTCTTCCAGTGGCCCAAGTGGAGCTGCAGGAGCATGCATCACTTTAATGCCCAGACCTGTGTAAAGATGCTGCAAATTCTCAACGAAAGGACTCAATTGCCAGCTCCTTGGTGGCATTCTGTGTTCACAGACCCACATCTGCACTGTGGGCTGCTCCCTGGGGGCACTGGGGCCATGTTGCCACCAGCAATGGTACAGCTCACAGCACCTGCACATGGTGAGTGGGCCAGGGATGGCAGCAGAGACTGGGGACAGCCATGGCCCAGCTGTCACCCTCACACAGCTCTTTTCCCAGGAGCTGATCCATGGCTGGCACCATCACAGAGCTGGCCAGGGCCACTGGCAGCCAGACTGCTCAGTGGAGAGAGAAGACTGCAGAGCAAATTGGGGTCCTTGGGGCCAAAAGTTTGTGGATACTAATGATGACAAGCCAAAACTTCTCCAATGAAGATTAAATTCTTTTACATTGCTTATCTTACTTTTAGGATCAGCTGGTTCAGGGATCTGAAGCAAACAGCAGCTATTGTTGCAAAGTGTTTCAGTACCTTCTGATGGGCCAAGATTCCTCCCTCCTCTTAGCAGCCAAAAGGTTTAGCACTGGGAGTCTCTATAGGAGAATCAAGGTGGAGTAAAGGGCTTGTATCCTCCTAAACTGGCAGTTCATCATGTTTACATTGGATGTCCTGACCTGCAAGAAAGCAATGACAGTTTGTCATTGTCTATTCCTGCTATTACCCCTTGATGAGCATTTATAGTGACATTTTCTAATCTCTTCTACTTCATCTCCCTGCTTACTGATTAGCTTACTTCCAAGTGATATGCAATTAACATAAGTTATTAAGTTTGAGAAGTGATCCTGTATTTTTTGCCTTGTCCTTAGAGTATCACCAATATAAAATTTCCAAGATACTCCATTCTCCTAAGTTTCCATTTCATCATTACTAATGACATAAAGTGTTTTTTAACATTTACAATCAACATTTTGCTTTTCAAAAATCACCTTGTCAAAGGTTAGTTGAAATATTGGCAGAGTTAAGGGTGCATAAAATGCACTTAGTTAAATACACATATGAATACAACCCTCAGAGGGCAGAATACTTGAAATTACACAGTTCCCAGGGCTTGAACACACTTAGATATTTTAGCAAGATGCCATTAATACACTTATGCTGACACTCCAGCCCACACCTCCCCACAATGTTGCTTTGCTACCAGCCTATGAATTCAGCAAGGCTGGAACTGGTAATTTACTCTCCAACCTGCTCTTGTCTTGCTGGTTTGGCCACAGACCAGCCATAATACTGGCTCTCCATGGGCTTGTGATAAATTGAGGGTAACAAACACACACATGATGGCAAGCTAAGTGGGAGGACCAGAAGCATCAAAAGACATGAAGGTTAAAGCAGTGTGTGGATAACTAAAGAGGCATTTGAAAAAAAAAAAATCTGGGCAAGAATTCTACCATCAGTACTGAATTGTTTGCTCCTCCAGATTTCATTAGTGCTCATTCAAATTGAGCTTCTGCAAACAACTGCAGAAGTCCTACAGCCAAGTGATCCCTCACCTTGTGCCTCCTGTGGACTTTGCCCATGAGGAAGCCATCCTGAAGTGGGCTAGAATTCTCAGGAAGGCCTGGAACATGTCGGGAGCTGTGTCTGGGCTCGCTGGCATTCCAGCTGTCCTGGCTCCACACTGCCAGCTGGGGAACAACAGCACTGTGGGGGTGTGTGGGGAGGACTTGGTAGCACAGGAGAAGGGAAAGAGGCCGAGCTGACCCAGATGACTTAGGTGAGAACAAAGTACCCCGCTGGTGGAGAGAGGCTGACCCAGTAAAACCCTGCTCAGTGCCCTGAGCTCCTTGTTCTTCTTCCTTTCACCTTTGCCCATGCACCAATGAGAATGCCTTTCTGGAACTTTAGAAGCTGTATATTTACAGCAAAACTTTGCCTCTTGGGTAGTGGCTTGAGCACTGTGAAAGCTAAATCTGAAAACAAGAATCACAACTAAGCAGGTATGAAATTGCTTACAAGACTATTTTTTTATGACTAAAGCCACTGTCAGCAGAGTTCTGTTTTGAATTAATTACTTTTCTTATCCCTTATTGTTTTATGACAGCTGAAATTGCCTGACTGGATGCCAACACACACGAAGTACTAAATGATTCTTGCATCTTATTTTATGGTCTGACCTCTGTTATGAAATAAACTGCCTACTAAACAAAATAAGTTCCCTTGATTTTCTGATGACATATATATGCGGATTTTAGAGAGAGGGAAGTGAGCGTGGCAGGAAATTCAGAAATCACGAAAGGAAAAATGTTACGGTTATTTTTTCTCCCTTCTATAATACAGACCTACTGAAAGTCCTTCCCTATTCTGACCTAGTTTGTCTGGGCACGTGGCTCTAGTCTAGGAGTTTTATATAAAGCTCCAGGATCACTGTGGATGGTGCTCACATCCCCTCTTCTTCATGTGCTTCTCATATTCCCATCTCAGATTCACATCTAGATTGGACAGCTGGGGCAGTGGGATGCTCTTGAGAGGCCCACGGGCCTTGCCATCAGCTGATGAGCACATAGAACCATCCCTTGGTCTTGCATAGTACATCAAGCCTAGCATTCCTCTGTGCTCTCATCTCTCCACAGCTCCTGGTGTGCTGCTCCCATGGCTATGCACACTTGGGCTGAAGGTGTGCTGCTTCAGAAACCAATTTCTGAGGGTGACAGGGGTTAGATTCTGCATTTGCCATTACATGACCATGGTTTCCAGCAATGCTGTGTTAAGAGTAATTGCCCTTTCTTGCCAAACTTTTCTGTCAAGTTGCCTCTTAGCCCTTGTTACACAGAGAAAACGTCTCTTGTGTATATTCTCACTTGAGTGCTTGCTGGTGGTTGGGTGGCTGATGTAAGGTTCCCCGTGGTACAAAACTATTTGCTTTCAGCGTGTGGTTCAGCGCATCAAATTAGTTTTACTGAAACTCTTTGAGTGCACGAAGCCAGGGCCAGAGCAAGGCTCACCAGCCTCCTGCTCTGAACGCCAGGCACATGCCTCCTGCACCCCTCACAGCTGGGTGTCTTGGCCTCCTGCCTTGGGTCCTAATTCCTTACTCCTTTTATGTGCAATTGGCCATGGAGCTATTTCCTGACTTGGAAAAGGAGAAATTTGGGCGATCATATTTACTGCTCAGCATCTGCTGACCTCCCACAAACAGGAGGAGATCTCTTTTAATATCTTTGTGCTGAACTGTGTAGTAAGTAAATAAACAAATTTGTGGCAAAAGGATTAAAAAAGAGGGGGTGCCTAAAAAAGCATTTTTCGTGATACTGAGTAAAGGTAAGCAGAGATGCTGGAGTGTCACAGCTGTTCTGCAGGCTACTCTTAGCTAGTGCACATACAGGCTCCTCCCAGGATCCAGTGAAGCCTCGAGCCTTTTGGATCGCTGAAATTCTCACTTCGAGGACAAAAATGTCAGGTTGTGTTACTGCAAGCCAGGACACGGCCTCTGGCCTTCCACCTTCCCTTCTCCTGTGCCTGGTCGACCTGTCCCCCTTCCTATTGTTTCTGACTCAGGTGAAGCTGGGTTAGGATTTTTCCGTCTCGGTTTAAGAAAAAGGGTGAATGTTTTTGAAAGGTTTAACCCCTTTGTTTAGCTGTTTGATCCATTAAACTATGAAAAAACTTTCCCTGTGCCTGCTCTCCGTTCTGCAGCTGATCTGGTAAGACCCTGCAGCTACCCCAGCCCTGGAGGAGGTAGGCCAGACCCGGATGGGTTTTGCTCTGTTCTTTGTGTTTCAGAGCCGGAACGCCTTTCCTACGGCTATCCGAGAACAGCTTTGATTTCACAAAAAAATTGATTTAGCCTATGGGGTACAGTCAGCCAGGAAAATAAAAACTTCTTGTACCTCCCCGTCGGGGAATCGAACCCCGGTCTCCCGCGTGACAGGCGGGGATACTTACCACTATACTAACGAGGAACTGTACAAACACTTCTCCTACAGTAGGGCTCAAATTCTGTTTGGTTGCTCGCAAACTGGTGACAGCGATGGCCAACCACACTTTTCGACTCATCCGCCCCGCCTCTCTCACAATGCACCATGGGTTTTGTAGTTCTAGCGCCGTTCCCCCGCCCTCCCCGTGCCGGCGGTGGCACTACACCTCCCAGGGGCCTCCCCTGCCCTCTCCGCGGCAGGCTCTGTGCTACCCGCGGTGGCACGGCCGGGCAGGGCGGGCAGACGGTGCGAGAGCGATGGCGGATCCGAGCTCGTTCGCGTCTCCCGCGTGCTGCCTCACGCGGCACCTCCACCTGCGCTGCCGCGCGGACTTCGGCGCGCGGGCGCTGCGGGGCACGGCCGCCCTCACCGTGCGCGCGGAGCGCGAGGCGCTGCGCTGCCTGGTAACTGCGGGGGGGCGGGGGGGGCTGTGAGGGAGCGGGGCGCGAGGGAGCCCCGCAGACCGTGAGGGGCGAGCCCGGAGCCCGCGCCGGTGCCGCCTTCCCTCTCCCATATCCTTCCCTCGGCCTGCTCCTTCCTTCCGTCCCTGCTGCCGCTTGGTCCTACCCGGACCCCCTGCCCCTGCCTGCTGCTCGGCTGGAGCCTGGCAGCGCCTCGTAGCCCCCGGTTCCCGCTTAGCCGCCCAGAGCCCGCGCGGTGCTCAAGGGAAGGGCAGGACTGTCTCTGTTCCCTTTGAAAGGTGAAGAGCATGCTGCCGAAAAGATGAGAATAAATCACTGGAAATCTAGCTTTAGGGCTTTTTCACCTGTGTGTTTCGTTACGTCAGTTTTCTTCTCTGTTATCTCTGCAAATAAGCGAACCTCTTAAGCTTCGCATTATATCCGAATTTTGGGGGTTGTGGGCTTTTCTCATGCTGACTCCATAGAATTCTTTTGTGGTTGTCTCTTATGTTTTTTAGGAAAAAAGCTCAGTCCTGTTAGTAATAAAGAGTAATGGCTCGTTTGTGCTAAAAAAGAGTAAATGCTCTATTTAATTCATCTTCCATTTCACGAAGGTCTGGAATTGCGGTTGTGTGTTCCAGGATGGAAGCCTTAGCAGGGGCTTTTATGCCGTTCTCCTCACTTCATAGCAGTACTGTGGAGTTGATTACCTTTGTAGCTTTTCTTAATAAGCTCACTTCTATGGTTACAAGTTGGTTTTCTTCCTCTTTCCCCTCCATCTTTCCCAGTTCAGTGCTGCTCTCTTAAAATTCTGGTTCCCGGTGGTCAACACAGTTAGTCAGCTTTTCTGGTTTTACTTAGAAAATACTTTTTCCTTCAGAAAGACTTGTGTTTAAGATTTCATAGTGCTGCATTTATTATTACACTATTTAACTGGTATGCAATATGTTCTTTATCACAGGTCCTGGATACAAGAGATGTACAGGTATTTAAAGTGACTGTAAATGGACAAGATGCACAGTTTGCTTTTGGAGAAAAGCACAGTTTCAAGGGGACCCCCCTAGAAATCACATTTCCAAATGAGCTGACAAGGTACACAGTTTTGCCTGTTCCTTTAGGTGGTTTTCAAAATGCACTGTGTAAGCTGTTTGTCTGCCTATAGTGTTGTTGAATAAAGCTTGCAAAGGGACTTAGAATTAGGGTATCACATTCGTTTGGTATGATCTTGTAGATTAATGTCATATTTGGCTTTCATCAGTCAAAACTTTGGGAGTGATGGTACCTGTCCCCGACCTTGTATCATGCACAAAATTACTTACTAAACTGAGTAGCAAAATGCTGTGTAATATATCACAATTTTTCCAGTGCTTCTCATCAGTAATATTGTTTCTGCTTTAACTACCTGGTTCAGAATTGTTACAGCATAGAGCACATGGAGCTACAGCCCATGTTGGATCTTCTTTTATACAAGGGCTGATTCTGCATTTCTGTAAAACTTCAGGTTACCGCTATGATTAGATAGAAGCATGTTTTCAAATAATCAAAGTTTTATTTTGTTGACTATGCCAAGTCCAAGTCTCTGAAAACTGGAACTTCAGTTTTGGCAGCATGATGGAGAAACCATTGAACTAATGTGGTCTGCCTCTTAAGGTGCATGAATTAAAAAGCTGTTGCCAAATTACAATAAGTTTTTTGGGAGTTTGCTTTGTATGTTGTAACTCAGTGGTATCTCAGTTTTCCATGTGCCAAATTTGAAAGCTGTGATTGCATAAGGAAGTTCCCTTGTTTGAATACAATTCAGTATTAAGTTGCTTCTTAGAACTTGTTGCTGCCTCTGAAAACTCTTTCAGTTTAGTCTGGTTTCCATGGTTTTTTTGTTTGTTTGTTTGGGTTTTTTTGTTTGTTTGTTTGTTTTTTTAAAATGCTGTACTCTGAATTAGTGCAGTTAAAAACCACAAATAGAGGAAGAGAAAGGAATGTTATAAAATAGCTGGCTCTTCTGGAGAAGCACTTCTGGTCTATTATGAAATTGGACAAATTAAATACTTGAGCAAACAGGCCACATCAGAAATGTAGCCCTGTTTCTTTTGTTTGACTTTTAGCTGCCTTTTTTTTTTAACTGCTAAATTTCCTGGTAAGGAAAAAAAGAGGGAGGTATGAGTTGTGATGGGGGACTGTGTCTCACACAAGATTATGAATTCTTACGATCACAAACAGCGGTAGGAAAGGGTGGGAGTTACAACTGAAAGTCTGGTTGTTCAGAAGGCAATGTGCCTTATGGTAATACCAGTGATTTTCTCTTTGCTTGTCGAACATGTACTTTGGAATACTGGTTGTAAACCAGATGGGTACACCTGGTCAACTTATCTAGTGTCCAGCTCCTCTTGTAGCTGAAGTTTGTTCTGATTTATGGCTGGATTGTTTATTCCCATAGTTGCATGCATAATCTGGAACTTTCTGAGAACAGAAGCAAGTACTTCCATGTGCTTTTGATGTCAGTGATGGTTAAGATATGTTTTTAATAAATAAGAGTATGAATGTGTCAGGTTTATGTGTGTTCTCTTGTTTGCAAACTGACACCTGTCTTATGCATAACTGCTTGTTTTAACTTGACACTAGTTCTGAAACCCTGAATAAAATCTGAACATTATTTATTTTTCTTGTTAACACCTACTGTTAATAGGAATTTTCTGTAATTACTGATAGTTTTCAGGGTATTTTTTCTTTCTTAAGGATAATACTTGCAGAACATTAACATCAGATGCAAGATCTATTTTTTTTTGTCTACAGAATACTTATTCTATGTTATTCAGTCGTGTCTTCATATGTCTTGCATTTCTTTTGTTTGTGTATTGCAGAGGGTTTGTTATACTTACATGTACAAGGTTACTTAGCTGTAACAAAATCTTTTATATGTAGCTGGCTCAAATAGTAAACAAAAGGTCTGTGCTCTCCTTGAAGAGAGAAGAGGAAAAGTTTCTGATTAGTAAAAATGATAATAAAAGTGTCTTGGGATGTAAAAATGGAAATAAACTAGCCATTTTTAAATATCATAATTGAAAAGGAATCATTGCTTTTAATATTATACTTGTTCTCATTTTTAATGCTTTTGAGACAGTGCTGCAGACCTATTTTGCAGACATCTTTGCAGAGGAATTTCAGCATGATCAGGATTTGTGTCAAAACTGTGTTCTTTATTATACAGGGGACAAGAAGCAATTGTTGAAATCTCTTTTGAAAGCTCTCCGCAGTCTTCAGCTCTCCAGTGGTTTACTCCAGAGCAAACCTCTGGAAAGAAACACCCATTTCTCTTCAGCCAGTGCCAGGTGGAGTTCATTTTTTCCAAACTTTTTGCCATACCACTGTAATTTCCCTTGGTTTCTGAAGGACTGGAGAGGAAGGCTAGAAAGGGGAAGAACAGTAGCCTGTAACTTCCAGCTATATGTGTCAGAGGTCCTAAATGAAAACACTTAATGTCAGGGCATAGTTGAGATTTTATTATATGTTCATAGTTTAGTAGTTCTAGAACTACTTTACCCACTCCAGTATTCTTGCTAAAGAATATGGAGTCCTTCACAACCAATACATGTGTCTGTTGATCTGCCTTACCTGCTGTTAATCCTTTTACAAAGGATAATGATAGAAGTATTGGTTTGTAGATAATGAACTCTCTGGAGGAGCTGTATAGACTTCCGCTACAATGTATTAGTTGATTTATTTCTAGTCCTCTGTACTTGAAAGACTGTTTTGTTTAATCTTTTTTTCTTTTCCTTTCTCCTTCTCTAGGCTACCCACTGCAGAGCCATTTTTCCGTGCCAAGACACACCTGCTGTGAAACTGACCTACTATGCAGAGGTAGATGAACCTAGTCATGTGTCTTAATTAAAGACAGTTGCTACAGTGGGTGAATTTATATTGGTCAGGGTGTTTTGGTAGCTGTCAGCATGTGGCCTAATATGAAAACAGAATATTGACTTTTAGCTTCATGTGGGAGGAAAGAACTGCTGATCTTTCCTGTGGCAATTCTCTAACTTTACCATTTCCTTTTTGTACATATCCACTCTTGTCATTGATGTGTATCTATTTCCAAAAGGAAATAAAAAAGAAATATGCTGTAAAATCAGGAAAAGCTGACAGTAAGACAGCAAAAAGTGCTGTAAAGTAAAAAATACTTGAAAAGGCTGTCATGTAGGCCTTAAGTAATATATTCCGGTATATAGTTAGGGGATATTTGCAGTCCTGGTGTAGTTTTAAGGAAGCAAAAAGCAAGTTGTGCACTGTGACATTACAGTTCCATGTTTTGTCTGAAGAAAGTGAGCCTTTTAACTTGTGTTGGGGGTACTCCTCTGATTAATTCAATATTGCCAGTCTTCAAGACAGTATTTTCCACATGCCTTATGTTCTACTTGACAGAAATGACCTAACAACAGAACAAATTTGGGCTACTCTTTGTTATCATCTGCTTGTAGTATGGAGCGTAATGCTGGGTGCCAGCTGCGTTGCTCATGGTTGGGTGCCCTTTCAGATATCCGTCCCAAAGGAGCTGATGGCTCTGATGAGCGCTAACCGTGATGGGGAGGCACCTGACCCGGAGGACAGCACTCACAAGATCTACCGCTTCAGCCAGAATGTGAGTACTCCGGGCTGGGAAAGGGCTGCATGGGTCTCATCCTGACCTCATACCTGACTACAGCTCGCAGTCGCCTCAGGTGTGGGTTTGAGGTCACCGGTAAATCGTGTGACTCACGAGGGCTCTTTGCCACTCTAGAAATATGAGGCGTTATGGAACTCCAGCTGTGAGAAGACAACTAGTACATGCTGGTGGTGTTTACTGGTCTTTTTTGGCGTTCTCAGAAAAGGCAAATTCGAGTTTTGAAAATGTCTCAATACTCAAAACTAGTCCTGTCAAAACCCTTTCTGTCTGCACTGATTCTTGGAAAATAGTGCAGATGCAAATAATATGGGAGCAAGTTTTGGAAAACAGACCCTGCAAATTTTAAGTTCACCAAGATCTAAGCAGTGAAACTCAGCATCAGAACCAATTTTTAACTTGAAGTCAGGCAAATTCTGACAACAGATTTTTAAATTTTTTTTTGGAATGTGAAAACTTTGGTTTCTATGGAAAGTATCTCCAGCCAATTAAAGACTACTATTCTCTGGAAGTTTTATTAAATGGTACAGCTGGTCTAATGATTCCACTGCTCATGAAGCAGCAGTCTTGATTTATTCTTCTGGCATTTTTGTTCTTACAGATTTTTGGGTTACAGTTGTGGTGTTCATGGGCTGTTTTGATGAGCCCAGTTTATTTTGCTGAGCAAGCAGATAAAATTAACATGAGATCTGGGCTGTTGAGACTGAAGGGATGGGATGATGTGATTGGAGGAGAGGAGGGGAATCTACTCTGAACTGCAGCAGCTGCCGGGTTTGATTTGGCTGCTGTGGGAAACCTGAGAGAGGGGTAAAACCAGTTCCCTTATGTGTGAGCTCATCAGTAGGCAGTGCTCTGCCCTCTCTGTGGAGCCAAAACATTTGCCACTCTGTCTAGTACAGAAGACTTGTATGTTGTGTGTAATCCAGACCTGAATGCTGTCTAGGAATACACTGTTGATAAGCATGGTGGACCAGGACTTGAAATAACATCTAGTGTAATTGAAGTTATAATACACTTTCTGATATAGAAAACCATTACTTTTTTTTTAGGAAAGACATGTTTTTCTTTTAAAAATAATGCATTAAGCACAAAACACATAAATGAAAAAAGACAAATGCATGGAAAAAGAACACATACGTCATCTGATGTACAAGACCATGACACTGATTTGTTGGAAGAGGTATCTGTTTCCTTAGATGAAAGAGGCAAATATATCAAGCTCTTGGATATGTATGTGAGCTTACCTAAAACTACTTTTTCTGCTCCTGCGTAGCCAGGCTGGAAAGAAGGGTAGTGGAGAGCAACCTCTGTAAAAACAAGTTTACAATCCAACAGTCACTGACATTTGAATTTCAAAATAGCAAATTGGACATCAAAATGTTGGTCTGTATTCATAGTCTTTTAGTAACTCATCTATAACAGAAATCAGTGGAGTTTGGTCTTTTCAAGAATGCGTTCTGTGGGTTAATAGGTAAAATTAAAACACAGATGATGATATGGGTATTTTAATAAACAATATTTAAATGGTTTTTGGATAATGGTGGAATAAAATTTTCTGAAATTTTGTCTGCAACTAATTATGATTTCAAGTCTTGCTTATTTAACATTGCTTAGTCAGATAAAGTGGAACTTTTACAGGGATGGCTGTATTATCCTCTTTTCTTTCCAGAGCACTTGCAGAAAGCAGTTCTCTATAAAGATACTTCAGTTAGGAGTCTTCATTAAAATAACAAATATTTAGAGTTTATTTTAATCCCAAACATGGAAAATATACATGTATTTATTTTTCCTGAATCTTGTCTTTAGTGTTTTTTTATCCATAAATATTCTTGTTTACTTCATTAAAGCTCTTCCTGCCTCATTCCACGTGATAAAACTGTCCTTTATCTCTTAACTTCTCCTTCCATAAAATTTAATGGACCTGAAATGAATATGGAAAACTGACTTCCTTTTGAAGAGAAACCAAACCAGCAGGAAATGTGTATGCAGATTTTTTTTCAGAGATGATATTTAGAGTTTTGTGGGTTTTGCCTGAAACATCTGTGAAGCAAGTACATCCTGTAGATAAAGGAGTATCATTTGGAGAGAAAGAACAATGTTTTTGAAAAAACAGTGCCTGCCTTCAAGGCAGGAAACTGTGGAGAAAAGTGTCTTTATTTACATACCTTTGTTCTTCTCTGAGTCAGTAGCCTGATAAGTGACATTACAAATAAGATTTCTGTATTTTTCTTGTGTTCTCCACTAGGTTCCCATACCTTGCTACTTGTTTGCTTTAGTGGTTGGAGCATTAGAAAGTAGGTGAGTGAATCTGTACAATGTATAAATATTAATAACCATAATAAATCTTCAGAGTTCTTTAAAAATTTGATTCTGGGTTTTATTTCTAGTTTTAAAGGGTCTTAGAGGTTCAATTAACCTGTTTATTTGTATCAAACTGCACATGTCTTGATTTGCTCTTGAATAATTTTTTTAATTTTGTAATTTAGAGAAACAGCATAAAGAGTTTGGAACTGGAGAAGCCCTTAGTGGTTACAATTTAGCACAGGGAATAGATCTTTCTTAGGTAGTAGATAAGTCTTGTCATGTACAAAAGGCAGAAAACTATTGCTTCAGCTTCATTTCTCATTGGCACAAGGCTGTGTTAATCTAGGCCACAATGATGCTTTTATCTTGGGCCTTGATAGCATTTTAAAATCTGTAAGAAGTTTTCCTGGTTTATGCTAACAATGCATGCATGTTGTTTTGTTTTGTGAGGCTTTGCTTCAGCAATGGAGAGGAAAAGCAGACAAAGATTCTCTAATGCATTCCTCTGCAATGTGGGTTACTTAAGAGCAGAGTTACACATATGCTGTCTGTATTAGTTCCCCATAGAATTACTTCTGGTTTGTACTGTCTTATTGGCATTTATTTTTACTTTCAACAGAAAGATTGGCCCAAGGACACTGGTGTGGGCTGAAAAGGAACTAGTGGATAAATCAGCCTATGAATTTTCTGAGGTGAGTAGTTAACAACAAAAAACAATGTTGTAAGATAACTATTTCACATAGTATTGGAAAAGAAACAGACTACAGTTCACTGTTTCGTTCATCTTTGGTTCTCCTTTCTCTAACTCCTATCTCACAAAATGCTGCTATTCTATTGCAGTACAAACTTGGTATTGAAAATACATATTGATACAGTCCCATTCTTGTTTTACGTGTGAGACTTGCTAAGGTGAAAGAGAATGAAATATGTGATTAATAGCTTATTATTTATCCAGTGTTTGTAGTCAGAAATCATCTTAGAAACTAATGTGAATTCTTGTTTCAGGCTGAAGCTATGCTGAAAACAGCAGAAGATTTGGCAGGCCCTTATGTGTGGGGCCAGTATGATTTGTTAGTCTTACCACCTTCTTTTCCCTATGGTGGTATGGAGAATCCTTGTCTTACTTTTGTAACACCAACACTACTGGTAAGTATAGCAGTAATAAAAGTCAGCTTTTCCTTGGGGCTTGCTTATCAGTCAGATGATGGATATTAATGCACAAATTGGGTTAGTCTTTGTCCTAGAAAGACCTGTAAATGTTCCTGCCTCCTTTGGAGGTAGGGATCATGCAAGAAACTGCATGAACTGGTCTGTTTTGAGGTTGACTTGAACCTAACAACTAACTTGTTTTTGCCTTTTTTTTTTTTTAGGCAGGTGATCAATCTCTATCAAATGTAAGTCAAAAATACGTTCACCTCTTCAAGTAGAACACAACTTGAAGTTGTATCTGAATTCCTTTATAATAAATACATGAAAACTTGTTCTCTTTCCATTGGGGAAATTAAAAGTTAAGGCAGTAACTCAAGAACTCTTACAAAAGTGAGTGTTAGTTTTAAGTAAACTCTGTAAAACTGGAGACATATCTATTTTGTATAATGGACAGATGGAAATAACATGGGTGCCTGTATATGTAGGGGGCTGACTGAGGTTAGCTGCTCCATAACTCTTTTCCTGTCCTGTTAAACCACAACACCTGTGTACAGATATGTTTAAAAATCATAACTGAATTGGCCTCATCAAAATTGTTAGGAGATAACTTCTTCCTCTGTGTGTCTATGCAGTAGAATTCATATTATATACAGAGTCCTTCAAAGTGGAAATAATTAGTACAAATTGAGTAAATCCATTTTTGTTCTGCAAAGTTGAATAGTCTGAATAAACTTGCCTGTGTCTTTTTACTGGACTGATGTACTGCTAAACTTAAAAAAAAAAAGATTGTCTTAAGCCAAGAATACTAAAGTGTTTCATGTGGATACTTTTTACTGTATCATGCATCATTAGCTTTCCCCATGCAGAAGTTGCTTAAGAAGATGGGAAAGCAGTACTAGTCCATCACTTAGTATTCTGTACTCTGAAATGTGACTTCATAAACAAGTTACCTACACCAAGCTGCCACAGGAATTATTTTTGTTGATCAGAATGGCTCTATGGTTTGCAGGCTGGACATTGAAAATTGTTTCTGTCAGTAGTGTTTGTCCTCTGCTTAAAATTTATATGGATAGGTCTACAGAACTGTGAATGCTAACTGACTTTGTGAACATAACATGGTAAATGAAATCCCATCAACATTTTATTCTTTCTGTTGGGATTTGTTGCTTTTTTTCAGAGGAGTCTAAATGGTGGATCTGTTTTTGTGGTTTAGGTTATTGCGCATGAAATCTCTCATAGCTGGACAGGAAACCTGGTAACCAACAAAACATGGGAACATTTTTGGTGGGTATGATGTTCAGTGCAATGCAAATCATATTTTAAATTGAATCTGTAAACTGACTGACTAAATTAATTTTGCCATCCTACCAGTGCTGACTTCATCAATGTCTTTCCAGGCTGAATGAGGGTCATACTGTGTACCTGGAACGCAGGATTGGTGGTCGGTTGTTTGGTGAGCAGTTCAGGCACTTTCAGGCCCTGGGAGGCTGGCGGGAACTGCAGAATACGGTGAATACTTTTAAAGTTACCATACGTGTTTCCCACAAATAAAATTTGTCGAGTCAGCTTTCCTAATGCTTTCTTATTAGAGGATGAACAACTTTGATTCCAAGGTGTTTGATTGCTACCCAAGGTAATAGCTTAATATACTCAGATTAGATAAAGCTTTTTGGAATTGTTTTAAGCTTTTCTGTAAGGATGAACATCTTTACAGCATCTTCTGGTTGTTCTGGATATGACTAAATTGCAGAATTACTTGCAAGTTTAAACCTGAAAGTTTATCAAAATTATCTGCAGCCATGACAATCAGAATTTCTAGTGCCTTATGGAAGCAACTGATTTCTTACTGTCCAAGAGGGTTGTTTAGTTTTGTGTTTTGGTACCACAGTCAAACTTTAGTTTTCAAATTTCTAGTCTGTGACATCTTACTAGTTCCCTGAGCAGTCTGAAGTCTCTTCTGCTCATAGCCAGAGCTGAAGTTTCACTGGCACTTCTCCTTCTGGCAACAAATGTTTAAATTCAAAGGCCTAATGATATAGTTCAAATAGTTTGTTAATAAGGGGATAAATATAGCCAGACTAATAGGTGCTCATGGTAATGACAGACATGATAGTAATGAACTGCTTTGAGACAGCTGGAGCACAGGGTGATTGATTCTAAATTTTAATAATCTAAGGTTTGTGCAGATTCAGAACTTCAGGAAAAAGGAGAATGCTTTGAAATTAAGCTGTCTCAGTTTTGGATGGTTTATACCTTTATAAATAGATTTAGTACAGATCTGCAGGAGTGCCAGGTTTCCTAGATTAATATGTGTTCTTGTGTCTTTGACACAGATAAACACTCTTGGAGATAAAAATCCCGTAACTAACCTTGTCATTAATCTGGATGAAGTAGATCCTGATGTTGCCTATTCATCTGTGCCATATGAGAAAGGCTTTGCTTTGCTTTTTTACCTTGAACAACTCCTTGGAGGACCAGGTAAGCATTAGTCAGATTTTATGTTTTTGTTTTTCATCTTAACTTCATACACTAAAACATTTTCTTTTTTGTTAGATATCTTCATTGGCTTCTTGAAGGCATATGTTCAGCAGTTTGCTTATAAGAGCATCGTAACTGAGGACTGGAAGAAGTTCTTGTACTCCTACTTCAAGGATAAGGTTGGGTAATATTTAAAACTGCTTGCTTGGAACCTTTTAATTATGTGAAATTATGGCTTAGGTCAGAACTTGTTTAAACACCAGTTCTTTATAATTCTTTTCTTTATTTCAAGAACTTAATATGATGTAATCTGGCATCTTATGAAGACAGGTTTGCATTATGATGCCTTTTATTTTTTTTTTCTTTTCATAGAGGGGAATGTTTTGTTTTGAAGTAAGCTGTGTAGGATTTTTCAGGGTAATTGGAGGAATGTTACCAAATAAAGCAAATAAGCAAATAGATTGAACAAATAAAAATATTGAAACTAGATTTCATTTTCTAAAAAAAAAATCCTAAAACCATATTTGAAATTTAATAAGGTTTTGTCTTGTTTTGTAGGTAGATATTCTTGATAGAGTTGACTGGAACTCGTGGTTTCATGCTCCAGGAATGCCACCAGTGAAGCCTACGTAAGCTGCACTCTTCTGTAGTTCATCTTTTCCTTCCCCAGATTGCATGTGATTTTCCTAACAGTCATGAAACAGTTTGTAAACAGGGTGAAAGTCTTATAAATGTTTTATTGGAAAATTCCCTAGTACTATGTAGGTGTATATAGCAGTAAAAATAGCCACTGTTAATGTTTTCAGTCTTTTATTCTAGGGTTATTTCATTATGTGAACTTTTGTTTCTAACATTTGGCAGGTATGATATGACGCTATCAAATGCTTGCGTTGCCTTGAGCCAAAGATGGATCCAAGTGAGTGGTTAAAGAATGCTGAAGTGTCTCTGTCTTGAAAAGCTAATTCTTTTGTTACACAAAGTGAGCCGTTCTGAAATCTCTCATGTCTTGAGAGTGTGTGTATTTATAGTCACAGTGTGGCTGCCAGGGATTTCGCTTCCCTAGACTAGACCTTCATTGTAGAGTCAGGGGATTAGCTGTGACTTCTGTCTGTGAAATGCAGTCCATATTTTAGCAAGACACAGAGCCAACCTCTTGTTATACATATGTGATAACCAAACAGAAAATACTCTTTTTGAAACCCTGATATTATGGCTTGATTTAAATACAAATGCCAGGGTACCTCTGCATTACTGATTATATTGTATTAGCAGTAGTTCGTCTATGGTATACTGGAGTTAGTATGCATTTCCCATCAAAAACTGGTACATAAAGTATATTAATTAATACCACATAATTTTCTGCTAGATTGAAGCATAAAAGTCATACAACGAATAGAGAATTCAGCATACCTTCCTTTTGTTACTTCTGTGGCTTTTCACTGTACTTGCATCCTATCTTTTAACTTCTTCTGAATGTTACTTTTTATAGAAAAAGTATTTGATTTTTCACTTAACTAACAGAAAGACAGTGGAGATAAAAAGATAAGTAGAGAGAAAATAAGTGAAGAATACAAACATCAGACAGTAGCTTAAGTCTCTCCCTTCCCTTTATGCACAGATAAAAATCAGTATCTTCTTTAAGTGAAATGGCTCAACAGTAAGTGTGGATGTCAAAACAGAAAATTACACCTGATTGAATTTTGAAATACCTATTAAAATTAAGTAACTGTTCTCTTTTAGGCAAAAGAAAGTGATTTGGGCTCATTCAGCTCAGCAGACCTGAAGGAAATGTCATCTCATCAGTTAATTGAGTTCCTGGCACTGTTGCTTCTGGAGGTAAATGCACATCTGGGATGACTTGACTCTGGTATCACAAAAGCAGACATAGAAGCTCTACTGTGCTTTGAAATGAAGTTACTTTTTTTCTTTTAAGTTGTCTAAATTAATCTGCTCTCACCATGCATAGCTGTTGAAACCTTCACCCTTGCCTCCCTTATTATGGCTCTTCAGCTAGTGAACAACATACAAAGTATTTTGGATTGAAAGCAAAAAACTATGAGGTGCTTGAATTGGTCTGTATTGAATATTATAGCAAATAAGCTATAAGTAAAATTGAACAAAAATACTTTGTTTTGAATGTTTCAGTAGTACAGAATGTGGGAATTAGGTAATATTTATTCCTTGCCCATTTCCATACACTGAAAAAATGAAAGGACAAATAAAATATTTGTCATGATAGGACTTCAATTTCCTTGTAGCATCAATCTTCTTGAATTACTCTGTTTATTATTGAAATGTCTGGCTTGAAGCCTTCTTCTGGCTTATTCTGACTGTGCAATTTCTTTATCAGGCACCTCTTCCATTGTCACATGTCCAACGCATGCAGGAAGTATATGACTTCAATGCTGTAAACAACTCTGAAATAAGATTCAGGTTTGTTCTAGTATGGGTACTTTTAAAATCTTAAATGTTTTCATTAAACAAGCTGTCCTGCTTCACCTGAGACATCCTGTTTTACAGAACTGGGGCAGGGCTTGTGTTTGGGGTTTTTGTTGTTGTGGTTTTGTAAATGCATGTGCAGGCATCTCCACATTACCAGTGTGGTATCCTGTTATTCATGAATTGGGCAAATTCGGTCTAGTAGAAGACCTCAGTGGACAGCAGATAAGCTGTTCTTTATTTTAATCTGGCATACTAGCAGAGGAACCTGATGACCTGATAACAAAGTATTTTAAACATATTTTATGCTTTCTACTTTTTGTAACAAGATCCAAAATAAGTACATGCAAGTAGCTGGTGACATTTCAGTTGGTTGGTTGGTTGTTTTATCCATTGGTCAAATGGGACAAGTGCTGTATAGTTCAGATCTGAGTGATGCAACTGGACACTACTGTAATATTAAAAATACATAGCTGCAGAAAATAATCCTCCATTTTGGAGGAACTTGGCTGCAATTTTTTCCAATTGTTGTACAAAAAAGTTGTTGTTTGTAATGTGCTAGGCAAACACTAAATATTTTATGTTGAACTTAGCTAGAATCTCATTCCCATGATGACACAGCAGTGCTCAAAGCATTTATGAAAACAGAATTGTTAGATAACCAACCACCACACTACCACAAATGAAATTTTAACTGTAAATTTTTTATTTCCACCTCCAGATGGCTGCGCCTCTGTATCAGGTCCAAGTGGGAAGAAGCTATTCCTCTGGCTTTAAAAATGGCAACAGATCAGGGCAGGATGAAGTTTACTCGACCATTGTTCAGGTAAAAGTAATCTTCATGCTGTTGGTATTTCTAGTATAATGAAATATATAATGCTTGAAATGCATTTATTGTACATGTTGAAGTGGCATAATACAGAATTCTCTGTACGCTGTGAACAACTTCAGAGATGCTTTCTACTTGCTGACATTTTTTTGCATAGAAGAAAGCTTAGTCCCAGGATGCACCTTAATGCAAGGCTTTTGAGGGAAAAATAAAACCTTAGGAAAACCTCTGTTGTATTATTTTCCTGGATTTTTGTAATGGCACCTCCCCCCACTCCTTCTTTTACAGGGACCTTTACAGTTTTGACAAGAGTCGAGATCTGGCTGTCAAGACATTTCTGGAGCATAGAGCCTCTATGCACCCCGTCACTTCAATGCTTGTGGGCAAAGACTTGAAGCAGGACCAGTGACAAATGTACTGATTGCTTTGAGATTTTTGTGTTGCTGAAAGAAGAGACTGATTGCCCAAACCGTTAATATGCGTGCTTGATTATGCCATAAAATGCTCTGCTGCTTTGGTACTTATGTAATTTAAATTAATTTTCCAAATCAAGTTCAGGATTTTCTATTTTGCATTTCCAGCTAAAGCAGCAAAATTGCTACATCTCTGAAATGGAGAGAATGCTTTCATTACAAGCAATTTTTAGAATACATAAAAACTGTTCTGAGATGTGATCATTTGTCAGTGATAGAATTGAAGAACTTGGAAAATTAATTGGTGGATGGTATGGCTCTTTGTGCACAGCATTCTTTTCCATAGCACAATGGTCGAAACTTCAAGTACCTAAAGACTAAGAAATAAATCTTTTCATCTCCTACTTGTCTGTCTTGTCTGTGTATTGATCTCTACAAAAAGTTTTGATTTAGTAGTTTTCTTTTATTTATTCTTCTTTGTTGTGGGAGAAATTTTTATTATAAGTCCAGGAGGAAAATGAAGACCAAAATAGTTTTCCAACCCATTATTTATTTTCGAAACTTTTTATTGTGGCGGGGCGGGGCAGGGCTAAAGCCCAAGTCTTTCCCAGTTTGACTCTTTTAATATTTGGGGTTTTTAACCAGTTCCAGGCAGTACCTGTCAGGCCCATATAACAACTGGAGATAAGTTCAAAAACAGTGGGAGCACTGTTTTTCCTGTATTTGTTACAGCAGTTCCAGGCAATGGCTTAGATGATGCAGTGGTGAATGCTGCCATCTCTAGGCTGAGTCTTGCAGTGATTTTGAAAAGAACTGCTTTTCCTGGAGATGATCAGTTTACATAAATTAAATCTGTTGACATAGGCATAACCCATCTGAAGGGGTGACAAACAAAACCAAAAAGTGCTGGTTTAGGGGAGGAGAGTGGCAATATAATTGTGGCAAAAGGCTTGGTTGAATTCTAGCACTTAGGATGAGAGGGGAGCCTGTCAGCTGATTTACTTCTGAGTTTTGATCCGTATAAGCTTTCAACCCACGCAGTAACTAACCCCCATGCAGCCACTTGCTCTCTCCGCCATGGGATGGGATGGGATGGAAGAGTAAAAGTGAGGAAATCCCAGGTTGAGATAAAGGCAGATTAACAGGTAGGGCAAAAGCTGCATGCACAAGCAAAGCCAAACAAGGAATTCGTTCACTGCTTCCCATGGGTGGTGTTCAGCCGTCTCCAGGAGAGCAGAGTTACCTGTGGAGAAAAATGTCATCACTCCAAACATGCCCCTGCTTCCTACTTCTTCCCCTAGCTCTATATGTGAGCATGAGCTCTGGTCAGAGGAGGGGATATCTGATGTTAACAGGCTCTGGTTTGAGTTACCGGATGCAATGAAAGTTGTCCTTTGTTTATAAATGCCTTATGTCACTAGTTTTGGGGTAACTTGCATTTTATTGTAAAAGCCCATGTATCGTACACAGTGCTTTGGCAGTCAGAATTCCTGCTGCCAGATAATCCTGGTTTCTTGCTGTCAGAGTCAGAAAAAAGAAAATTGTGTCAGGCACGGCTTTCTTTAGCATGGTCCTAGGTAGCTCTGCTGGGACAGTGTCTCCCACCAATGGATCCCAGGTTACATTCCCTACAATAATTAAACCCTAGGTAGTCCCTTTTTTTAGGAACACTAGTGTGGGAAGCTTGGACTGAGTGGTTGTTAGCATTTTGTCTTTAAAACCAGAGGTATTTTCGATTCTGTGCATACATGGTTATTGCTAAACTTTTTTTTGTCACCATCTCAACGATTGTCTCTATATCTTTTCTTCTTTGCATCTTCTGCCTGCAAAGGAAGCATGACATTGCAGAACCAGGCTTGATAGTGTGCAGCTGTGGCCTAATGTTTGTTGATACCTGTTCTAATAACATCTTCCAGAGCGTAAGGGAAAAGGTGGTGGAAATTAATTAATCTTTTTCTTACCTACAATAAACAATTATGTTTTCAAACTTGAGCATGGGACCGATTAAAGCAGGCTTGCTGCCTCTACCACCTGCTTTAATCCTGCTCTGGATAGACCTGTAAAAGTATAATACAATCTACTTTCAGTCCTAGCAGCCATGAGCAGTCCACATTCCCAAGGTGCCTCTCTTGCAGCCCTGTCCCTCATGGAGGTTTTTGTTAGTGTGATTTACTGCCGGGTGATAGCTGTTAATTCTTGTTAAACCCTTATATTTTTAACAGTTGCACTGCATCTTAGTCCAATTTATCTATTCCTGGTACATAAGCTTCAGATCCTGGTTTTTCATTTCTATATGCCTGATGTGATCTTTGGAATAAAATTCCTGTGGCAATAGCTGGGAGTGTGCCTTTCTGTGAAAAGGGCGTGTTCCCAGGGTTTGGTTTGATTGGATGAAGTCAGCCAAACACATTGATCTTATTTATTTACAAAGGTGAGGATTTTGAGGGTGGGGTTTTGCCTCTATCCAATTGCAATGCTGGGCTCTAGATAGGCACAGCTCTTCAGGCCATTGCATGGTAAATGCAAGGCTGGTGCACGCTGCAGCCCTTCTTGACCGAGGAACAATTTTTGGAGAGAAAGCATGCCGAGGTACACGGTGCACGTCCGAGGAGAATGGCTGGCGGTGCCATGCCTAAGCACCACGAACACCATTGAGTGGCTGGGAAAGGAAGCTGTGAGACGGTACATGAAGAACAAACCTGACAATGGGGGATTTGCCTCAGTGGAAGAAGTAAAGTTCTACATGCGAAGGTGCAAGGGACTTGGCTTGCTGGATCTCGATGATACCGTGGGGGATGCTCTAGAGGACAATGAATTTGTTGAAGTTGGTAAGCAAAGCCTTAAGCATTGCATTGTAGAGTGACTGTGTTGTCATCTGGGTCAGAAAACTGTGGCTTTATCTAGATTCATCTAAAATTGCACCTGAAAGATTGTCTACAGTTTTTATGGGAAAATGCCCAATAATTTAGGAATATTTAATTTTTAGGAACAGAACAACACAAAAGTTAGATGGTACAGGATTCTATATGCATCTACTGTATCTGCTGTCATATATAGTGTAAGCTGTTCTGCCTTAGCCTTTGGGATACCTTAAATAAAGACATACTTCCTTGTTATTTTCCCAGTTCAGGGCTGATAACTGGAAATTAGAATTCTTATTGCTATGAATTGTAATAAATAACAAATTAACTTATGTGAAGAGTGCAATTTAATCCTGTATGTGTTTATTCTGCGTATTTCTTGTAGTTATAGAGGGAGATATAATGTCTCCAGATTTCATACCATCTCAGCCAGAAGGAGTTCATTTGTATCCTTTTTGAGTGCTTTGTGAAGTTTTTACAATTACAGACTTATAATTTCCTAGGTTGCCTGCATTTTTTAGAGTTCCTTCATTCTTAAAGCACATTGCCAGCTGTAATTAAGTGGTCATTGCCTGTGAAATCCTGTCTGCCCTTTTTCCTTTACAAAACTTTCAGATACAGCAAATACCGAGAACCAGAAGAGGTAGGAATCACCAATGATTTTAAAACTCAGTATCAAATCCTGCTACTCACCAGAAAATGCTGAGAGTTCAGCTAGAGCAGCATTCACAAAAGCAGGGGCTATTAGACTGGCTGGGTCTAGGAAACTAAACTACAATGTGCTTATTATGTTTTTGTTAGCTGGGTTCCTGTCTTATGCATAAGCATGAAGAAACATCCTGTTGTTGCTGAGTTTTGACTGTATTTTTTATTTATACTGATTATTAAGTAACTTTGTGTATATCCCAAACTAAAAGGTGGTTCTTTGGTGTAGTATATTTCTTTAGATGGCAACAGCTTAGCAACGGAGGACTTGGTGAATTTAGGAAAGGGACTCTACAAGATAAAGGTAAAAATTTTGAACAAATGTGGCTAAAAATTACATGTTTATTTTTCTATGGCTAAATAATGACAAATAAGCTAATATTTAAACTACTTACATTTTAGCTCACACCTGAAGCTGAAGTTAAAGTCAAACAGTCACGAGAAGTGATTGAAAGGATTGTAAAACAACAGACAGGTAAATATTTTTGGTTTTAGCTAGTAATTGTTTAGAAGACTTCATCAGGTTCCCTCCTTAACCAGCAGTGTACATTTCTTGCAGTTGTTTATGGAATCACCACGGGTTTTGGAAAGTTTGCCAGGACTGTCATCCCAAACAGTAATTTGAGGTATGTTGCATGTGCAGCCTTCTCTGTCCTTTCTTTGCAGGAAAGGAAGACGAGGGAGTAGTTTGACCCTGTAGCTGGGGTTAAATGAGAGAGCTGTTTCAGGAATTCCTTCTGCTTTGTGCAAAATAAAACCTCATGGGACTTTTTTTTGAGATTTAACTTTTTTTTCTTCTTCTGTAGGGAGCTTCAAGTGAACTTGGTTCGTTCTCATTCTGCAGGTAATGAGAGGTTGGTGTTTCCCTTTTCTGCCCTTGTTGGTAGTGGGTGAGTAACCAAGAGGGTTCTGTTACTTTTCAGGTGTGGGGAAACCTTTGACCCCAGAGAGAACTCGCATGCTGTTGGCACTGAGAATCAATGTCCTAGCCAAAGGATACAGTGGAATATCCCTAGAAACCCTCAAGCAAGTTATTGAAGTGTTTAATGGTAAAAAGATGTTTAAAGAAAATCTTCCTTTCCCTTTTTTTCCCCTTTTAACTATTTTGTTAGAGGGTGTAGCTCAATGGGTCAAGATGCAGATGTTGGTCTTTCAGCCTCGTAGTTGTGAGAGATCAGGACTAGAGGTTGCTGCCCTTGTCCATGATTTTAGGCTGTTACTTCTTTTTTTTTTTCTAAGGACTGTATCAAGGGAAGGCTCTAAAAGGAGTGATTTTTGTTTCTTTCTAGCATCCTGCCTTCCTTATATCCCAGAGAAAGGGACAGTTGGAGCCAGTGGAGACTTGGCCCCTCTCTCTCATCTTGCTCTGGGATTAATTGGAGAGGGAAAGATGTGGTCCCCGAAGAGTGGCTGGGCTGATGCTAAATATGTAAGATTCGTGCAGCTGATAGTTTATGGGGTTTTTTCTGCTTGCTGACTCATTTTTTAAATTGCATGTAGCTTTGACAGAAAGAGAGCTTTTCCTCAGATTAATACCATGTAAAAGTATTTGGATTTTCTCTACCAGTTTGAATTGGGACTAGGTTGCCTTTAGCTACTAATCCTCTAATTTGAAGAAGGTGGATCCATGGAGTATGCAAGAATTGACCCACACATCACTGGAGCAGCATGTTATTGAGCCCTAAAGAAATATCATGCCATAGTACTGCTATACAAGATACCACAGTGACACCATTTATGAACTGGAGAAAGCAACAGGATATGATACCAACTGTGAAAGAATTATTACTGTATCTTCAGCTCCATGACCATCAATGCTTTTCTAAAAAATCCAAGATCACCCCTCAAATGCTGAGGGTACCTGGAGATTCACTGGAGGCGAGATCTTTGCAGTAAAATTTCTACTGATTTTATAGTGGCTTTAAGTAAATACACAGGTTTGGCTATTTCATTTTTGATAAAGTAAGTAGGGTTACAAGGAGCCTATATATCATTCTCCTTCCCAAGATGGGAATGTTACAATGGAATTAGTTTTTAATCCATTGTTATTCTGCCACTAACACATTAACAGATTGATATTGTGTTAAGTACCTCCAAGTCCAGCTTCTCCACTGTCTTTTATGGTAGTTTGTTCTGCTACACCTATAACTCCTATCCATGAGTATTTGAATACCAGACTCATTGGATTGATAGGTGTCCATCACTAGAGACTGGAGAAGGATTCAGAACTGCATGGGGAGATGAGGAAGGAGGAAGCAGACCAGTGTGTCCTGGACCTTCAAGAGCAGAAGTTACAGATGTACACTTCTGGGATGCATTACCTCTTCCATTGGACAGGGTGAAAGGATTAAATGAGAAATAGGTTGTGCTGTTTCTCCATTTCCCACAAGACCTATTGCCCTATAAAACAGACACGTACAGAATAAACACATTGGTCTCCTCCTGTCATTAGAGATTTTCTATAGAAAGGATTAAGGATCATTTAAAATGGAATAATTTATGCTAAGCCGAAATGCTATGAGGCAGGGTGTAGGCAGAACTGCCTTCCCAAGAGGTTTCCAGCCTTCTTTCCTATTGCCCTCTCCCATCATCTAGAACACAGTAGATGTTAATAGCCTGTGACAATGACATATATCTTGCTTCAGTGCTCCTGCTACTTTCTTGTATTGGCACTAGGAAATGAGATGCTAGTTTGGAAGCCCTTTATTTAGCCTAGCAAAAAGATATGTTATATGTTTGTGATATAAAGCTCTTTTTCTCCCATCACTTAAGAAATTTGTTAGTATTTCTCTTCATGGAAACCTTTAAGTTTCAATGATTTCATTTTGGGATGTAGTGACTGGAAAGTATTTTTCATTTACTGCCTTGGCATTTAACTCCTTCACAGGTCCTGGAAGCCCATGGACTGAAACCAATTACCTTGAAACCAAAAGAGGTAATAAATTATAATAATGCCAGTTGATGAAAACAAGCATAGTCAATCACTGTTTGCCTTATATGTACAATAAAATCATTACATGAATTAATAATAATTTTAAATCAGCTTCAGAAGGATAATGATGAAGTGTTGTCAGGAGTGGGATTCATACTTGTTACCATACTTGACTTGAAATGTCAGACCCAAGGCTGATGTTCAGATTGGCTCTGTGGTCAGTGGAGACAGACAGGCCTCTTCAGAAAGTACTTTATACCACCCCGAAACAGCTAAGAGGCACCTTCAAGGTGCCCTTCAAGGTATCTATCTGCCCTTTGGCCATAACAGGAGATCAGATGACTGACTTGAAGCAGGTATCTGACTTGCTTGAAACTTCTGGTGCTCCAAGGGTGTCTGCAGTGACTTAATAGGGTCATGAGCATTGACACTTTATGTAACAAAGATGCTCAGTCAAGCTGTGCATTTTATGATTTCAGAATGTCTAGCCAAAGATCTTTAACTCCTTTGTGTGAGAATGAGAATTATCACAGATGTGGGGAATTGCCACAGCATGGAATACCTGCAATGAATTTGCTTAACATCTGCTCTTCCTTTGAAGGGTCTGGCCCTGATCAACGGGACACAAATGATCACCTCGCTGGGCTGTGAGGCGGTTGAAAGAGCCGGGGCTATAGCCAGGCAAGCTGACATAGTTGCTGCCCTTACACTCGAAGTCCTGAAGGGTACAACGAGAGCCTTTGACAGTGGTGGGTACTGGGCCCTGCCTGTCTGTGTGCTGAACAGCTCCTGACAAGAGAGGCACAGCCTGACAGTCTAACTTGTCTTCCTAGATATCCATGCGGTGCGCCCGCATCGAGGGCAGGCTGAAGTGGCCTTTCGATTCAGGTCCCTTCTAGATTCTGACCACCATCCATCAGAAATAGCAGGTGAACAATCTTAACCTTCGCCCTCTCAGGTTACCAGGACAGGCTGGGTCCTTCAACAGGACACAATGCTTTTGTGTAAGCAATATTTGGGTTTTGTCCTCCTTGTGTCTTCTAGAGAGCCATAGATTCTGTGACCGAGTTCAGGATGCGTACACAATGCGCTGCTGCCCTCAGGTAAAGGCTGACTTTTAGATCCTTCCATCACTATAGATAAATGATGGTGAAATTTCCACCTCAGAAATAGTCAGTTATGTGCTGTCTGACACTGTTAGAGGAAGTGGCTTTATTTTTCTTCTCCTTTGCTTCACAGTAGTGTTAATGGAGACATGCAATTTGCTGATCATGTGCATGTACACATCAGGCAGCATCTAACAAAGCTGTGTCCAGATCTGGAAGAGGCCAGGGGCTGGAAGCAGAGGGAAAGTGCTGGTTTCCAAGCTTGCAGATTTTGTAGTGATTTTCTTCTGCAATGGTTTTAATAACATGCACTGATGTTTCCAAAAGCCAAGAGAGTGTGGTATCTCAGTCATACTGGAAGAGCTCAATTCTGTGTGTTTGAACAAGAGCAAAGTTATTAAATCAGTGGAATCAATGGAAGTTAATTAATTAATAAGAGGTTTTGTTTTCTGTGAATCTTTGTAAGGCTACTTCTTCCCTCATAACACTTCTGCCACTGAATAAATATCTTCCATTTAGGTAAACCAACCCAAATAAGTAAAAAAAGGCCATATTCAGATTGCTCTTTTGGCAAAACTGCCACAATAATAAATACCATCTTTCAAGTGTCCAGGATTGGCAGTGATGCTCCTGATGTTAAAAGCAAATCCAAGACCATCTTCCATGTGTGAAAGTTGAGTGGGATGTGGGGAAAGAGGGTCCTTGCAGCTCCTCAGCATCCTAAAGGTGAACTAAGTGCAGGTACTGAGCTCAGGCACTAATGTGTTTTGTTCTAGGTCCATGGAATTGTAAATGATACAATTGCTTTTGTGAAGGACATAATAACAACAGAAATCAACAGCGCCACGGACAACCCTGTATCTTTTGGATTGTTTTATTACTATTTAAAATTCTGCTTGGCCTTTTAAATTCGTTTCTTCTGTATAATTATTTGCACAGGGGGCAAAAAGTCATAGCTGGCTTTGGTCAACACCTGCCATTGTTTGCAACAGCAACCTCTCTTCCTTTCCCTATGACTGCATTGAAGGATTTCTGTCAGCACTGTAATGCAAGGCTGCATTTCTGCCAGCACCATAATGATGCTGTACATAAGTGTTATTGCTTCTAATCTGTCCAAAATTGTAACTGTCATGGAGAAAATCTATCAAGGGACTGAAAATCTATGCTAGGAGCTGAACAGATGGGGTTTTTTTGCACCCTCTATCAAAGACCTCCCTTTATGTAGCTTATTTGAAAAAAAATACATGCCAAATTGTGCACAGAAATATGAAGAACTGAGGTTGTGTCTTCATTTCCTGAAAAGTGGAAGTGTGGATGCAATATAATGTGCTTGCAAATAAAAGCCTACTGGCACAAACACTCCTTCAGTTAAGATATTCCAATTACTAGCAGATGTCACTCACGTAACCCATATTTCATTCATGTGGGCCTTAACTTCTCCTTAAAGATGGTGTTTGCTGAAAGAGAAGAGACCATTTCTGGAGGAAATTTTCATGGTGAATATCCTGCAAAGGTAATTCAGTATTTGAAGAAAGGAAAAAACAATTCTGGTTTGTTTTCTTTTGCTTGTTTATTTTTGTCATCTGGTGTAATGAGATCATCTTTTGTAGGCTTTGGACTATTTAGCAATTGGTGTGCATGAACTCGCTGCAATTAGTGAAAGAAGAATTGAGAGGCTCTGTAACCCCTCACTCAGTGAACTGCCTGCATTTTTAGTCACTGAAGGAGGTCTGAACTCAGGCTTCATGATTGCACACTGCACAGCAGCTGCCCTGGGTGAGTGCCTCAGCAATACCATAGAGAGCAAGCTAGAAAGACTGACTTTTTTCAAGACAGATGTAATCTAATAGTAGATACAAAGGTATCCGGCTCTTGTTTTCTGTCTCTTCTCTATGTGTTCCGAGCTGTCTTGTAAAGTATGAGCACTGGGTGCAGCTGCAATTACTTCAGTTCAAGCTTTCTTATTCTGCACCAACCCTTGGGCATGTTCAGTGCTCTGACCACGCTAATTCTTAGTGGACTTTGTTGGGAAGGCTTGTCTCAAAGGTGGCCTGATGCCCTCAGTACTGGGTGTCTCCATCTGACAGCCTGCTCTGCACATCAGTATCACACCCCACAGTCCTCAGAAGACCGGAGTTGGCAAGGGGAGCACACTGGAATTAAACATCAGCTCAGCTTTTCCTCTAGAGCTCTAAGGCAACAAGAACCCTGCTGGCTGCTGGGATACTACAGTTCATAGGTTCAGGGAAGCACAAGACAATATAAGGATAAACATGCTATGAGAAGAGAGTAAATTTTAAATGTTACAAACAAACACAGGAACAGAGAATATCAGATAAATGTGCAGATAAACATTCTGCAGAAAAATAAGTGCATTAAGTAAATCAGTGTGCTAAAGGAACCCTACCTAGAGGCTGGTTTGGGAAGTGGGTCTGGAAGAGGAGCTGAAGTGCTCATCCCCATGTTTAAGGGCTGGAATCTTTACCTTTTAGCTGGGGAGAGTTTAGGACAGCTCCAGGCTGGTTGCATGGCATCAGGTTTCATTGCACACTTCTCCAATCTGGAGTAATAGATTCTGGGCTGTTTGTGATTTCTGCTGTGGGAAATGAAAATTACAGCCCAGTCTCTGCTGAACTAGAAGTCCATGGGTCAAAGTCATCTCATCCTGATCAAAACAGCCAGGATTTTATATGAATTGAAGTTTGAGTTCCTTTTATTTTTCTTAACATTTTTTAAATCGCCAATATTTTTCAAATCACTCTGCCAGTTTCTGGGTTATTTGTGTACCAGCTAACGTTTTTCGCTCCCAGGGTTAATAGATAAATCTGAAAAAATTTGCATATATTTTGCAACACCACTGGATATGTCTGTCTGCCTCTGCTCCAGCAGCTCTGTGCCTGCCAGACTGAGCTGTTTGCAGTGGTCACATGCAGCTTCTCTGGGACCTGCTGTCACCTGCCTGAATGTGCCAGCTGGGCTCTGGTCCTAGACTGTCACTCCAGCCTATTTGCAATTGGTGTCACCACCTCCCTGTTGCTCCTGTTGCTTTTCTGAAGCCACTAATTTGGCAAGGGCCTTACACAGCATCCCGCTGGGCTTCAGAAAGAAAAGGCCAAGTGCAGCCAGACTGCTGTGAATGCAGACTTGATTTTTTTCTCTTTTAAGGAGCAATTCTCAACCTCAAACTGTCACTGAACGGTGCCTAAGCTCTTTCCTGCAGCCTTATGCCTGTTGCTTTTGGATGCAGCACGAGAATTTACTCCAGACCTTCCACCTGGCTTTCAAAGCTGGAGTGTGCCACCCTCAGGGACACGGGCAGCCTTGTAGTGAGGTGAGGGAGGGAGGGAGTTTGCATTTCGTTCCCTCATCTTTCTAGAGGAAGTTCTGAAGTGCCTCGGCTGCAATGAGCAGACCAGATGTTAATATCTCTGGCTGTATTCTTGAAAGCAGGGGAGGGGTGATATTCGTGACCAAAACCAGAGGGAGACAATGCTCTTTACAGAGAGTTGCCCTAGAGCAACAGGCAGGACCAGGCTTGTGTTTCAGTTGTGCTGTCTGCTCTTCCTCTTCAGTTTCCTCCAGGCCTTTGAGCCATAGCAACTCAAACTGGAGATGAGGGAGTGAAGAGTGAGCCATTGTTCCATATTTGGTTAATGTTTGCATCTAAAGACTGCTGTTGGTTTCTGTTTTCAGAGGCAATGGTAGCTTTCATGGTGGTTATTACAAATTACTCAGTCCAGGTAGAATACTGATGCATCCTTGAAAGAGGAGCAGTAGCTGGACCCAAGGTGCTCTTCTCTCCATGTTGTCTGTTGCTTCTGCTGTCTCATGCCTATTCTGTCCTACATTCATTGTGCTGGGTTTTTCGCAGTGTCTGAGAACAAAGCCTTGTGCCACCCCTCTTCTGTGGATTCTCTCTCAACCAGTGCTGCTACAGAGGATCACGTGTCTATGGGAGGATGGGCTGCAAGAAAAGCTTTGAGAGTTATTGAACATGTGGAACAAGGTAAAATTAAAATTCTGATTTCCAGACAGACCTTGGATCATGAAAACGAGGAGCTAATACCAATAATGATCAGGTATGAGGTAGGCAGGTACAATGCAAACTTCTCCAGACAGAAGACTCTCTTCCAAAGCTCTGTCATTTTGCTGTTGTTTTTGGGTGGGCTCTGGCAAGCTTCAGAGGGAGAGCTTTCATTTTTAGCTCAGGCTCCTCTTTTCTCAGTGCTAAAAAAGTTTTCTGACTTCTGATGGACATTAATTTGAGTATTCAAGTTACCCTGGAAAAGATTCCTAGAGATTTAAGACTCTGGTGACCAGGAGTTCCTGGTACACTTGAATGGTCTGTACAACAGAGCACCCAAAATCTGCTTGCTGAAATGCTGGATACTGCCCCCAGCATCATCCATGCAATGATCCTGCCACTGGGCTGGCTCTCTGGAGGGTGTGGATCCACTGGTTTTTCACATTGCTGAACCATATCATATTAGTGAGAACAAAGGCCAGGGACAGCTTTACACAGCAAACCTTGCCTTGGGCTGTACCTGCCAAACATCCTTTTGCTGTCCTGGTTTCCCAGTTCTGGCTATCGAGCTGCTCGCTGCCTGCCAGGGCATTGAATTCCTACGCCCTCTGAGAACGACAACCCCATTGGAGAAGGTCTACGACCTTGTGCGCTCCGTGGTGAGGTAAGGGCAGACAAACGCTTGCCCCAGAGGTTGCCTGCCTGGAGAGCAGCTGCTGGCAGTGGGGGTTAATGTTTGCCCAATGTCTCGTTACAGACCCTGGATGAAGGATCGCTTCATGGCCCCAGACATTGAAGCAGCTCACAGGCTGCTCGTGGAGCAGAAGGCAAGTGCTGGCTTTGGGCTTGTGTGTAGGGTTGTCTAGAACTCTTTTCCTGTGTCCATGCCAGCTGCTGTTTTTGCTGCCCAATCCTCTTCATGGTCAGGTGGTTTTGTAGCAAGTGGCAGTGACTGTGTCCCAACGATTGCATACAGAGCATCAACCTGGTAACAAGACAAAGTATTTTTGCCTTGAGTCCTTTCATCTTGTTGCCTTGGAGCTGTATCCTGTCCCATCCCTTGTCAATTCCCTCCACATGCTCTTCCCTAGACCTTGCTCTATCTGCTTCTCTGGTTCTGCTTCTCCCATACAGCATATCCCACCCAGTAAATTTCTCCAGTGTTTCGTGAACGCACGCATTGATGTCTTAGCTGACCTTTTCTCTGCCTCTGACTCTGCTGTTTCACATTCTTGTTTCGCAGGTGTGGGATGTGGCTGAACCTTACATTGAAAAGTACAGGAGGGAACACATCCCTGAATCAAGACCCATTTCACCTACAGCTTTCTCCTTGGGATCGTTGAGAATGAGTGCAGATGATAGCCATGACCACAGGGAACAGAATGAACTTTAAGAGTTGTGATGCTTTGGAAGAGAGCAGATCCTTTCCAGAACCTTACCTGAGCATAGCTGTTCTACTCAAACTCAATGTGGTTTCTCCAGGTGACATAGAGGACCTGACTGTCTAGCTCAGAAGCACAAAAAGATAGTAAAGAAAAGTGTCACTGCTTTCCTCATGTGTAAAAGACAACTTTGTCATCACAGTGTGGCTCTGACTGAATTTCATGAACTTCTGAATACAAATCATTCAGACTCCTGCTGAAACCAGTATTTGTTTTGTCAACTTTTCGTTTGTTTTCTCTTAATCTGTGCCAATGATACCAAACAGACTAAGTTTGATATTCTTACCTTTCTTCTCCCCCTTTGTGTAACTGCTGTGATCCTCTTTATTTTGCCACAAGCAAGATTATCTTTACACTTAATTCTTCTCTCTTTTGCAGATCACATGTGAGATACAGGCTCTTGTATAACAGGAGCATTTTTAGAGCAGGTGCTTCACAAATCAGAAAAGCTGTGTGCATAGGAATGTGCTATGGAGATCATTGCTCCGGAACAAATACATTAGATTCTGGTGATGGACTACATTTAATGCAGCTTTCCAAGAGCTGTGGGCTCACACCTGCAATCAATAAACTGAGGCTTCACATAGGGCTGTAGCTATGTGAATCTATTTTCCTGTCATGTGTGTGATGATGAAAATGTAAAGCAAAAGCTTAATTTGGAAGCAAGTAGGACAGGTGACACAGGGGCGAGAGGAGGTGTAGGACTAGTGAATGTGAAGCAGTGCTGAGGCAATAGCACCAAGATCTACACTCCCATGGGTCACCAGCTCTCTGCCAAGGGCCCTGTCCCCATAGATGGAATCATGACTGAGTGTGCTCTGCGTCACAACACTGACCTCTGGCACACGCTTTATTTTGTAAGGGAAGAGTCAGGACATGGATTTCACCTCAGGGTGCAGTGATGGCTGTACTGATGTGGCTGAGGGGCATTCAGCACAAGCTGAAAGCCTCCCCAGGCTAGTGGCTGCCCTGCAAGGGACAGTCAAAGCACCAGTGTGGGGCTGCCTTTGAGTGTCTGACACCTGTCGTGTTGAATGTGCCCTGAGGAGACGGCTCAGGCCTGCTGGCAACCTAGCATGTTGCCAGATGCCTTGGGCATTCAGAGAAGAGATTCTGGGCCTTGCTTCCCACTCACCTCTGCTTTTGGCTGTCTGGGACCAAGGGATCCCCAGCACACACTGCAGCACTGTGGACTCAGGTTTTGCACCGTGCCTGTGCAGAGCTGAGGCACCACTCTGCCTGAACCCTGCATTTAAGAAAAGAGCCTATGCTCCTTCCCTGACAGCCTTCCCAACTCCCTCTATAAACATTATTTAAGAAGGCTGTCTTGGGCAGAATGGACTGTGCAATCACATACTTGAGATGTTCTTTCAAGCTTTGTAAAAACAAAGTTCCACACCCACATCTGGTACAACATCTGCTTGCAGGAAAACACGTCAGATGGCAGGAATGCTATTACATTGTTTTAAAAACTGATTTAGTTGGCTAGCCTGGATCAAATACAGCATG
Organism: Brachypodius melanocephalos; assembly: GCA_013398615.1. NCBI lineage: Eukaryota > Metazoa > Chordata > Aves > Passeriformes > Pycnonotidae > Brachypodius > Brachypodius melanocephalos. The sequence continues at coordinate 2,317,821 of VZSR01003805.1, read as the reverse complement.
AATAAAGATACTACAGGGGATGGCTTCCAGATTTTGGGTGTTAATATATGTGCCCAAGGCTCAGAGAGATCAGAAGGTCATAATAATGCTCATACACGTTTGTGATGGCTTTCAAATATCTATTAATCAGATGAGACCATTGTCCTTCCTCAAGAGTCTGGTTCACTAAAGCACTCTGCTCTGTATCACAGGTTATGTCACTTGCTTATATCAATAATTATTTTTGATGTGAAGTTCTTCATGTTTGTCAGGTGTGAGGGAATCCCTCACCCTGAGGGTCCAGCCGGCAGGGAAGTGGCTTAAAGTCAGTGAGACAGCATGATCGGGTGTGTCTTGAAAAATCAAACTGTTTAATAACAAAATAAACTGAAAATAATACAAATAAAAGAGTTAAGTCGAGCACAGCAGTGAGATAAGTCTGCCTGCCTGTCACAACACCCCAAAAATGCCGTTGAGGTTCTTTGTTCCCTCTCTTTTCTACCTAATGGTCGGGGATGGGTCGATTGGCAAAGTGCCAGTCGAGACAGGTACAGGGTTTGACAGCCAGAGACAGGGTCCAACAGGTGCTGGTCTCTTGGCATGGGGCCAGTAGCTGTGCAAAGGTAACACAAAGTTCTGGGCAGATTTCCTAAAATGTCCAAAGGTAAACTGAAACTTCTTTCCTTATATAGGAAAGCCCACCGAGGTGTGGGGGGTGCATTGCTACACAGGTGCAATTTTACGACTTCACCTTCAGAAAGTAAATCCCTTTTGCTTCTGCAGCCACCATCCATTTGAAAATTTGAAGAAAATGCTTAGTCCGTGGGCATTCAGAGACTCTCCTACCCCAGACCCTCTGCTTAAATTCTGCAAAAACCTAAATTCTCCAGAGCTGTATCATCCTTTTTTCTACATACTGCATTCCTAAATGATGTTTCAAGCTGTCTGGAAAAAAGGCAGTAGTTGAAAGATACATGAAAGAGTGCTTTTAAAAAATTAGGCTCCTAAGTTTCAACATGGCTTTGAGTAAAAGTCATCATACTTAACTTACCAAAATCACATCCAAACTTCCACAAATACCTGTCATGTTATTTCAGATTCAGCATAGAATAAATTAAATTAGGTCTTTTCTGGAAGATCTACATGACACTGCCTGTGACCTTCTCCCAGCACAGCCAAGGGCAATCCCAAATGTGCATACCTGTGGGCCCTCTGTCACAGGTTACTTAACATCACACTCCCCAGCAAATCTTACTTGGATCCAAACTCTGTTTATTCATTGCCAGTTTGTTTTGGTTATTTTCAAGTATAATAATATTATGGATTAATTGTATAGGAAAATGTTTTTGGAAACTGTCTTATTTAAGATGGATGCAATTAGAGATTATTTTATTGTGCTGGAGAGAAGAACAATGGACATGGAGATGCACCAAAAGGGTAATGCTTGGTAAGGTTTATTTGAGTAAGAGTAAGGTGAGCAGGCAAACAATTTACTGGTAAATACAAATCTGATTTGTCTGTTGCTTTGAAATACTCCATGCTAATTTGATTTTATTAGCTTACTAAAATACTGCCATCCCTCAGTAACTGCTCATTGCCTCACACCTCTCATTTTCATAGATGACTTTTCCTTTAACTATAACATAGTTGATCAATGCTTCATGTCCACCAAACTGGTAAATCAAGTGCTCCCACCTAAAAAGACAAGATGTTTAAGAATATATAAACTTGCATAAGAGCAGGTCACATGCCCAGCATACCTGGCAATTTTATAAGTTTTGCTTGAAAATGCAAAAACACTATTCCATGTCTACATGAAGTTGTCTCTTGCTGCATGAATACAGTGAGTCTATCAGTAAAGAATTTATTCCCCAAAATAAACACATATTATCTCTAGGTAATTTGTAATTAGGCATGGATTACTTGTAATAACAGCGCCAAAAGTCTTAGGCTTTATTTTCTGCTGGAGTAATTAAGGAAAATTAAAGTGGGTCTGAAATGCTACCAGTGTCCCTTTATTCAGTGAAGGTTAAAGTACATTTCAAATGCCAATGGAAGAACAAACCTTGATGAATTTATGATAAGAAGATCCCCCTGCTTGCCGACCTCCAAGGAGCCATGTGTGTCTGATTTGCCCAGAGCATAAGCTGCATTAATGGTGGCAGCTGCCAGTGCTTCATTCATTGACATCCTCATGTTTACACAGGCCAGATGCATCACCATAGGCTAGTAGGCAAGGAAAGGGACAATGGGAGTTACCAGGAACACAAAGCTGTTCATGCTTCAAATCCCTAAGCACTCTCTTTCTTCCTTGCACTACAGAAGGAGTTGTTTCATACAACACAAACTTTGCCAAATCCAAAACGAGAACTCTAAAATCAGCAGCTTTGAGAGCATTTTGAATAGGCCTCTCAGTGCACATGAAGGATGGAACCCATTCTAGTTTCAAGAATTTCTGGCAAAAACTACTAATACACACAAACAAACACAGGCAGCTGTCTGCATGGGACACGCAGCTCTCCTTGTGCACGTGAAACCAGCTTGAAGTGTGCAAGACAAATACACAAGTTATACAAGTCAGAAATTTCATAATTCTATGGTTTCAGTATTAGGATTATCTTACCATTGAAAAACAGTATGCATTAGGATTAAAGTCACTGCCAAGAGCAACTATAACACCTTCTTCCAACATTTTTCTAGCTTGAGGTTGCTTCAGTCTAGTGGGAAAAATAAACTTATCAGTATAATTTGCTTAGTTATGATACAATAATTTACAAGGGCAAAAGTCATCTCTCTGTTTGGCTACATCCAGTTACACTGATCCTTATGGAGATGAAAGCCCAAATTCTCCTCTTGCATCCCCACCTATGGACAACATAAATGGGAAGTGTGAGCCACAGCTTTTGCAGTAACAGCATGTGGCAGCAGCCAGTGTCAACCATCAGGCTCTAGACCACTGAAATTCTGGTATTTATTCAGACCTCAGCCACTTAAGAATTTACAAGATGAAAATCTTCATTTCTGAAAAAAAACTAATATTCTAGTTCTTACAGCTTCAAAGACAGACTCCAAAATAAGAACAGTGGCACATGCAATGCAATAGTCCCTTCCCAATTTTTGACTCTGTGAGTTTAGTCTGCATAAATTAGATATCTTTTTTCACTTAGCAATTTCAATGCAAAAGATGTTTTCAATAACATCAATATCTGGAACAGCCATTTCAAAATTGTTCAGCCCTTGGATTAACCTGAGTAGATGTCTGCAGGGCGGGCACTTGGGAATACACTCTCTAGGAAGTTTCAGCCATAGCTGCTGTAAAGCCACTCTGAGTCTACTGTGAGACTTCTCATCAATCTCACAAACTTTTGAGGATTTCCAGCAGAAATAAGACATAAGGAGGGAGGCTCATTCAGTTCTCTGCACGTGTGATTACCTTCACTGACCCAGACTGATCCTTCAGGCATAGATACTTTGCTTATGCTTTTGGATTAAAAGACCCTCAAACCACACACATGGATTTGCAGTTACAGAAGTTTCTCTTCAATCTAGTGGCCTTACCTTAGCATGTAGGCTGTTGTTGGCAGAAGGACAGCAGCACACTTAGCTCTTGCCATGGCCACAATACCTTCATCAGTAACTTCTTCCAGGTGGCTGATGGCCCGGGCTCCCAGTTCAGCTCCGAGCTAAGAAAAATTTTCAAGCAAATTACTCACTATTCTCAATTAATGCAATTTAAAAAGTTGTTTTTAAACAACTGGAAGAGACAATTCACTATTAATGCAAAATATATCAGAAGATAAAAAATGCTTGAAAGAACAATCAGAATACAGAGACAAAATATTTGTTGATTTACTGCACCCACAGAGCAGAAGCACACCTTCAGTGGTGTTTTTAACACTTAACACACAAACTGTGAGAGCCATGGATGAAAGCATTATCAACTCCTGTTGATAAAGAATCCCTCAGAAAACAGTTCACAAAACTGAACGCTGCCTTCAGCGGGGAAGTCAAATTGGCTTTTATGATCAACCAAATTTTTGTTTTGGTTTTTGGTTCGTTTTTTTTTAATATATACAGCTTGGGCATACTCCACAGGAAGGAAGCAATATTTAAATGATGGTGAAACATAGTGTCAAAGGGACTTTCTTTACCAAGATATTTGAGAAGCTAGTCTTGACTAAACCACCTCTCTGAGTGTGCTCAGATATACCGATGTCTGAGTAATGAAACCACTGAGTGTGCTCACTGCAAGTTGACTTGTTGCTTCCAAGAGGACATTTAACAAAATAATATTTTTCAAGTTGAGTAGAAACCATGTTTTGTCATTCTTGGGTGCGTGGATATCCACCTTCCCGATCTGTATCCCATGTGGAAGATAAGCAAAGTCAATGTTTGATTAGCCAGTGCACGTTAGTCCCAGAGGTCAAGGCTTCCTCCCATGTCCCTGACTCCAAAGCTGCACATGGACTGCTCTCCCTGGCATCTGTTTCTATCAGATGGCCTATTTCATAAAGTCTTAGAAAAGACAACCCCAGTTTTGAAAACTGCAAATCTTTCACAGGTTGGGCTCTCACAGGAGCAAGAATGAAAGTCAAGAAAGATGTACCTCAGCAGATTTCATCGGATGCAGCTCATCACCATGGAAGTTAATCTGTAACCCTATATCTTTTCCAGCTTGAAGTATTCTCCTTGTAGATTCCAGATCAAAGACTCCCTTCTCACAGAACACATCTATATTGTTAACATGTATTTCACCACTTAGTTTGAGTTCTTTCAGTTTAGGAAGGTGATTATTGATAATGTCATCTGTGGCTTCAGTAGCAGTTTTCCCTCTAATGAAAAGAAAATGTTACAGAGGCACATGAGTAACATCCTCAAAGTCTGGCACACACTCAAGCCATACATGCAATTACCGAATTACCTAGGAAATGATGTAAATATGAATCCCTCAAAAAACTTCAAATTAAAAAATTAAGCCCCACTGTAATTCATGTACTCTCCAACATGTGTTACTTTCCATTCAAAGAATATTAGATTGTATTACTGAATGTTTTTAATAAAGTTGGCATCTTGGATGCTAACAAAGATATGGGATACTTTAAAAGACTTTTTTTTTTGCTTTCCTATACATATATTGTGACCTCTTTATACTGCATTCTAAAATATAACTATTAAAATATGTAAATGAGTATTTAAATATGTTAAATTGTATTCATATAATATTTTTATGCAAGTATCAAAGCTCAAAGGGGATATGCAGTATAAGCCATTATTTTTAATTTACCTCTCCTCCTCTTACATAATTCAGAGTGATGAACAGATAGCTGTGTCTAATCAGAGGGGCTCCCCAAGATTTGATTTGCCAAAGTCAGAATCATTTATGAACCCTCTATTACATAAAGATAACCCAGGAGAGATCACTAAATGCCTTAGAACTAGCAAATAATCCCAATATATGCAGTTGAGTTAGCATTTTCCAATTTTAATATCTAAGGCCAAGTGATGTACAGCAGGTGAACGCCTGAGAATCTCAATGCTCCTTTCAGGCACTGCAAGGCACACAGACACGGCACTATGGAGCACCACACATGGCTGAGTTGGGAGCCACGCAGTGGCAATAAATTCAAGAAGCCAAATTCTGCCTGAATTTATAAACAGGGTTATAAAGCAGAGCCCTTCTTCCATTGCCTTGTCACTGAAACAGCCATTGGAGTTGCTCACCCTCTGCCTGGGCCAAGGCTTTTCCCTTTTCTCTTTCTACTCAGCAGCCCTTGGAGGAATTTGGGCTGAAAGGTTAGGGCCAGAGCCATGACAAAACACAGGGAAATGGTAAGAAATGCTTTCACTTTTTGAAGGATATAACACCCCAAAATGCAAAGCAAAACTGCTGTTGTTTTAATGCAGAAGATTTCTTCTCAGGAAAACACTTTGAAAATTTCTTGGTAAAGTTGAAAAGGGCCCAATAATCACTTGCCAATAAAAAATAATAACAATTTTTAAAAATCAGACACTCCCTAAATCATGAGTTTGATTCAAAATGATGACTGAAGGGACCACGGAAGAGTTGCAGATTTCCTCATGGTCAAAATGAAAACCCAAGCCAGAGTCTAAGTTTGAGGGGTAGCATAAAATTGAAGCAAAATAGTCTAGACACAAACTTTTGATTGAAAAGAGCAGATTTAAAAAGACCCAAACTGGAAAATACAGATAACTCAACATTTCCTTCAGGAAATTTTCTTAAATCCCCAACTACCTTTTCTCCTTACTTAAAATACAGTATCCTCACTACTACTACATTTTTTTATGCTTTATGTGCATCAGTGGGGAACGAAGTGTGCAGAGAATGAGAAGGCACACCTGTCTTTGTAACATGAGAGTTACTATGTTTGAAGAACACTGAAATTTATTTCATTGGTTTATAGAAGTGCTCAAAGCATTTTGGGGGGAAAGACTATTTATCAGGATTTTGACTGAGGTCCTGCCAAGGCTTTTAAGGAGAGGGAGAAAGGAAGGACTAACAAATATATATATAGTTTGGGTTGAAAGGTCAATTTTTTTTACCATTAAGTCCTCTAAATTCTAATTGTTGCCTTCAGCTGATTTTAGTTACTTTATTCTTAACCATCTTCCAGTTACTGAAGATGATACAGGATTCATTTTCCATAGTTAGATTGACCAAAGATAATTTACCATGCTGCTCCAAATACACAAGAATTAGATTGAAAAAAAAATATTTTCATGTTTTCTTGAATGTTAGAAAAAGTTGGGGTTTGTTGTTTTTTGGTTTGGTTTTTTTTTTTTTGAAGTACACTTTTTTTTTAAATGAACATCTCTTGAATATTGCCATATAATACGTCTGCCTCCATCCCACATACCTTGTCTTGCAGCAGCCTACCACTTGTATGTCAAAATATCTAGCTAAAACTCCTCATTAACTCCTTCATACATTGAAATCTGGTAAGATGAAGATGTCCTTTTTATCATAGCAAAATTAAAATCAGCAGTGAGAAAGGATTATTATGATATGTCTACCTGAGCCATCAGAATAACTGATCAAACACGTTTTAATCTTCATCTCATAGCTATAAGATGTATGCAAGTCTTCACTGCATGGAAGCATAATTAAACTTTATTTATGGAGCTGTATAAAGATTAAATATGGTATTTTTTGTTGTTATTATGGCCAAAATAAAATCTCATGGCAGAGACCAAGCTTGAAGGACAGCAGCAGATGCAAGCAGATGAACTTTCTTTACAGGAAACCCTCTAATCTGTATTATGGTCAGTGTGAGCGTCAGCTGGAGGCAGGGGTTCTGTGCTAAGCCTATGCTGGCATTTGGGAGTCACTAAATAACGCTGCCCTGCCTTCCTTCAAATTAAAATTTAGGAGAGCTTCCTATAAATATTGGCTGTTGTTTTTTCAAGTACATTGTGTTTTAGGAGTGAGGCAGAAGAAACCAGCTTTCAGTGCAAAGCAGCAGCGCTTAACAAGAGCAAGGTCAGGTCCTATTACTTGGGCACAGCGTGAGCTCCGCAGTAGGTTGAGGAGATGCCGATGTCCATGGATCTCTTGGCACGTTCCATCACCCTGAGCATTTTGAGCTCGGTCTCCCAGTCCAAGCCGTATCCACTCTTGCACTCCACCAGCGTGGAGCCCGCTCTGAGCATGCGGCCCAGGCGCTGCTGGAAGGAGGTGAACAGCTCGTCCTCCGTGGCCTTCCGAGTGTGCTCCACAGTAAAATGGATTCCTCCCCCTGCCTGGTGGATCTCCATATAGGATGCACCTGCCAGCTTGGGCGAAAGAAAGGAAAACAAAAACCACCCCCCATACAATTAGCTAGAGACAGTGTGTTTCCCATCCAAAAGATACTGGAAAGTGCCTTGAGGTCTCTTTGCAGTGAGAGAGACAAAGAGAGGAGAAAAAAAAATCCCCATTAATTCTTCCTCCCTCCCCCTTCTCTTCTCTCTCCCTTCCACTTCAGTGAAGAAATGTTGTAAGAAGTGGCATAAAAGAGAATTACTCTGAAGATTTGCTTTCCCCTGAGACCATGGGGAAAACAGATCTGTAGCAAAAAATTCATTTATGTGGAAAAGAAAAAGGAAGGAAGAAAAATCAAGACTTAAATGGTAATAGAAGGTGGCACTCCTGTATTGCTTCAATTAATGCAAAAATATATAAAGGGTGGCTGCAAAAGATGCAGGTACACTCCTCTCTCAGCCTATCAGTATTCAAAAATCATCCCTCCTCCCTCAGGTAGATTATCTGACAGAAATTATGTATTTTTTCTATAAAAGAAAGATGAGAGTCGCCATGAAGTAGAAACAGTTATACATTAAAACAAAAAAAAAAAAAAAGAAAAAAAAAAGAAAAAAAAAAGAGGAAGAAAAATCCATCTGTGTAATTTTATGCTGTTACCTTCATTGCAAACTCATGAACCCTATCACCAGCCCACACTGGATGTGTATGTGCATCTACCAGGCCTAAAGAAAACAAAGTAAATGTACACTTGAGTTACTTCACTGTGTAAGAGAAAATATTATGAACATGCAAGCAAATTAAATAGACAGCAGAAGCTCCCCTAAAAAGTCTCTGTTGGTTAAAGAAAAAAAAAATCCAACCAGCCAAATATCTAGGATTTTCTTCAAAGGCTACTCATTTCCTTTCAAATGTTTTTTTTCAGTCTGACACCTTATGCAAAATGTCTCTAGGTAAATGCATCAGTTGCTGAATTTGGCATGTTATTTTGATGAAGTTGTCCAACCGTGGAAGAAAGGATAAATAAACTTTTAAAGAGTTCATTAGATTTTAAGCCTGTACTCTTAAAAAAAAGGCAAACTGCTTAGGCTGGGCTTAGCACACTAGACTTCCTCTAGCAACACTTTAACACTTACTACAGTGGGAGCCCTTTCTACAAGTTCTGAAAGTGACACTGCAGAACGGCAAGGCCACTGTAAGAGAAACACAGGTCTGACAGCTCATGTACTACCACCTGCATAGTTCAACATGCAGGAGACTCGCCCGTCTTTTGGGGATTTTTTTATCAGGCAAAGTTGCAGAATATGTGACTTAAAATCCCTCTTGCACCCAAACAGCTGTGGGCAGGATGGACAGACTGAGCTCTGTGGCTGAATGACTGATTCAGTGCCAAAAGAACAGTGAATCTGAAGAGTCACTCTGCAAGTCAGCTACATTCCTGTTGTGATCTGTGATACAGAAGAATGGGTCCAAAGACAAAACAAGAGGAGACAGAGCTCCAGCATGAAGCCCAAAAGAACTCTCGAATATCTCCAGCAAGGGAGACTCCTCTAGCTCTCTGGGCAGCCTGTTCCAGTGTTCAGTCACCTGCACAGTAAAAAAGTTCTTCTTCGTATTCAGGTGGAGCTTCTGTGCATCAGTTTCTGCCCGTTGCCTCTTGTCCTATTGCTTGGCACCACAGAGAAGAGCCTGGGTCTCTGGGGCATCCTGCACTTACAGACACTGATGAAGTCCCCTTTCAGTCATCTCTTCTTGAGGCTGAACAGACCAAACTCTCTCAGTCTCTCCTCATAAGAGTGATGCTCCAAACCCTTCATAATCTCTGTAGCCCTCCACTGGACTCACTCCAGCAGCTCCATGTCTCTCTTTTGCTGTGGAGCCCAGAACTGGACATTGCACTCCAGATGTGCCTCACCAGGGCACCTGGTAGAGTAACAGGACCACGTCCCTTGACCTGTTGGCAGTGCTGTTCCTTTGTATCATAAAAATACACCTACCTGGTAACACGCACTTCCCAGAGCAGTCAATTATCCTTTCAAACGTTGCTTCTGAAAACTGATTGCGGATAACATCTGCCTGGCCCACAGCCTTGATATAACCATCCCTGCAAAACACAGACAATGAACAAAGAACGTGTGAGCCTGTCTAAAAGCCAAGTGCTCAAGGACGGAGCTCCTGGAACAACAAGGGCAGGACCTTCAGCAGGACCGAAGGTGCACATGTGGAGGTGGTTTGCTCATTTTACAGATGCACAGCAAACACTGCGGTAATGCCATGCGTTTCAAGCTGTTTGCCGTAACGCTTGTCCTCTTCTTAGATCCCTCTGGATGACAGACACCTTGGTACTGTTCTGCTCCCCAATTCCTGCTAGGTAACACCGTTTTCCCGCTGTGGATCAGCGAGCACACAGCATCGCGCCAGCGGGTTTCTATCCGCAGGGCACTTGTCCCCTCAACTCAAACCAAACTGCCATCGCCTGGTCCTGGATCACGCCCCGTGCCCTGGGAAGCTACAGCGATCAGCCTCTAGGACGGCTCTCCCAGTGAGTTCGAGGATGGTACCGGGAACCCTGGATGCCTTCCCCCCTCGCACGGAGCTGCTGCCCCTCGAGCCCAGCAGAGCCCGTCCCAGCCCCGTTCCCGCACTCACAGCCCCACCACCAGGCTGGCGGCCCGCAGCACGCCCAGCCTGGCAGCGCCGTCCCGCCGCAGGTACGGCTCTCTCTGCCCGCACACCAGCACCAGCTGCTCGGCGTTCTCCAGCAGCAGCCGGTGCCGCTGCCTGCCCTCCATGCCCACCGAGTGCCGGGGGCTCAAAGTCCCCCGGGGCGGTGCGGCCCAGCGCCCCTCCCGCCCCTCGTCCTGCCCCGCCTCGCCCGGCACCGGCCCGACCCCGCTCCGGGCCGGCCTTGGCTCGGTCTGCCCCGGCTTTGCTGCAGCCCACTCCGGGCGCGGGATGCTGCGCTGGATTCGGGCCAGGATAACGCGACAACATCCGCGCATCGCGCTCTTTCATGGCCAGCTCCGAAGCACCAGGTTTTCCAATTGGGGCTTCCGGAAGCTCCCAGTCCTCATAGCACCACCTGGAGATTTCCCTTTGCCAAGAAAATAGGAGCCTCTGATTTGGGAGCGTTTGTCTGCCCACGTGCTCCCTCCCCGACGTTCATCACCTCTCCAGCATCCATCATTTTGCCTACGCCAACCACCGCGCCCGCATCGCAGCAACAACCCCCGAGGGACCCTAACACCTCTCACCGCGCCAGATGTTCAGGCAGACATTCATTGATCCAGGCAGATATTCATTTATACGATTCCAAAAACGAAACGTTTGTGCGATTCTGCTGCCCCCTACAGAACGAGGGATGGGAAAATCAGGGAGCAAATATTTGCTCCCAACACGGATTTTTTTGTTTCCTTCTCTCTGCACATATTCATAGCGTCTACAGGATTCCAGTATTTCCCAGCTGGAAAATCGAGTGTCTTTCTAAACAAGTGGTCCCTCAAACACTTCTCCCAGGGTGGCAATCTTCTTTAGGCACCATCTTATCTTTTAGAAAGAGAATCGATTTAAATGCTGGTGACATATCTATGTGCATATACATATTCCTGTTCAGCAGAAAGAGTTGGATACGTTGGCTCTTTGAATGAGTTTTTCTGGTGAAGTCTTGTTTGCAAATGAGGCAAAATTTGCATCTAAAGCCCAGTATTTTGCATTTAGTATCAAACCTGAAAAGTGAGTAAAACTACAGTAAAGTTGGGTGTTACCTTGTGATGCTTCTCCGCTGGTGTAATGCTGCATCACCTTTGTCTTTTGACATAGCCTTTGTCTTCCTCCTAAACTCTCACTTAGGCATGCAGGAGATTGACAGGAGGGCTGGTAGAGAGTGCTTTACCACTTCCAGGAGTTCCTGCTGCTGACTCTGGCGCTCCCCAGCGGTATCACACTATATTTAAAAGCAGAAATCAAAGAGGAACCTGGCAACAGCATCATAACAAGCACAGAAGGATGCCCCATTGTGGGGGATGCTGAAGCAGTGGTGGTGGGCTGAGAGCTGCTGTGTCAGGAATGAAATACAGCATGTGGTGGAGGGGGGAAAACAGGAAAGATCAACACACTTGTGAGCCACGTTGTTACACTTTTAAAGAAAAAAAATCCATTTTGTGCTCTGGGCTTCTCCAAGAATCAAGGTCAGATCCTGATTTAAATCCTGAGAATTGGTTAGGATTTTATTCTTAGTAAGCTAAGAGTGTATTTTGTTTTAAGACTTATATTCTGTTTGCAGAAAATTTACAGATGTGCTTGTGTATTTCTATATGCCCTGGTTCTTTTCTGGTGAAGAATTTTTTCTGTACTAGATCACTGTATGAAAAAATGTCAATCCACTGCAGTCGGGTTTCTGACATGCTGTGCCTGATCTACCTTTAAGAATACTGCCCAGTAAAGGTAAGTGCAGGCATGGTTTCTAGGTTGCATCCTGAGGAAATTCTGGAGTTTGATTCAAAAAGTAAAGATTCTAAATACTCAGCTGTATTTTTGAAATATTGGCAGAATTCACTGGATGTAAACAGAATAGGGTGCTAAAAGAATTCTAAATTTCTTAAATTTAAAGCTTTTAATTCACCTTAAAGTTCCAGTGAATGTTCTTTTTGAATTTTTTTTTAAATGTGGCATTTCCAATTAGAGAAAAATTCCCAGGAAAAGTAGAGCTAAAAAAGTTAAGTATCGGGTTCTTGATTTAAGGGATTTCATCTCTTCTTGCTGATGCTTTACATGAGAACATGATATGCTTATTCCTCAAGGACTCCTTTTCAAATAGACTGTCAGAGCTACATTAGAATGTCTGTTCTTGTAAACAACTTGCAATTAAGAACAAAAGGCCCAAAGTTAGAGATGAGTCTCAGATCAAATATTGGCTAAATTTTCCTTAAGTCTGTAGATTAGTTTCTTTCATCTGCTAAACAGACCTTCCCAATAATACACATAGCATGATGAAATGTCCTGAAAGGGGACATTATGCATGCCTTAACACAAGTTAATTACAAGTGAAATTTACTGAATGCTATTTCCCTGTTTATAAAAGCAGCAGAGGTCAGTAAACCCTCAGGATCAAACACAGAAAATGCATCACTTGGATGAAAGTGACTTGCAAATGTGGAATAGATCCAAACTAAATTGCAAATCTGTTACAAACCTTTGACTTCCCTCATGTCGGATTGAGCTTAACATCACATCTACAAATACTTTTTTCATGGTTTTGCAAAAGTGAAAGTGAATTCTGCTATTTTTTTCTGTGTAGAAGCTCTTTGCATCTCTCAAACCATGGGAACATTGCATTTGCTCAGATGAGTTTTCTGAATCTTCTGTTCCCATATCTGTCTTTAACAAATTCCATAATGGCCTGGGGAGGGGGAGACATTTTGGGGGAACATGACAATTTGCCTCAGGGGAGACAATTTGGTTCTCCCTGAGCACAGTGCAACCTTGCCAACCTATGTGCCTCGGTTTCTGTTTCACATAAGCCGCAGCTAAGGAAAAGGAGACCTTGTGTGCACCTGTGTCCTGTCAGGAGTGGAATGCGGGCCCCTGGTACAATTCCAGCATCCGGGCTTATGGCCAAAGCTTGTCCTTCTTTGCAGTCTGTGAGTTGCACAATACAGAACTGGAGTTTGCAGCATTTTTTCTCTTAGCAATGATAAGGATTTAGGGTCTTCTCAGGTAGGTTATGTACTCTTTTTTTACATACTCCTAGGAATGGGAAGGTTTCCAAGTTAAAAAAAATAAACAGCAAACAACCTAATACTCAAATGACAAACACACAAAAATAAGCTCAAAACTACATGGGGTATGTGTCATGCCTCACTATTTCTAGGCTCTTTTTGACCACCTTTTCACCATATTTAATAAGTTTTGCAGGGCATAATCTTTTCCTGAGAGTGTCCTGCTACTTGGTCTCCATTTTCTTTTATCCTACAAATGAAACAACTTAAGCACATGAAAGAAATTTTTCTTTTTAGTTACTTTATGTACCTTGTATTTAACAGGTAAAATCACAAGCCTGTTTATTTGTCTTTAATACACACCTAAGTGAATTTTTGCAGTTCTTTTGCCTTTTGGACTTGCTCCAGAGGAGATGGAAAAATCTGTGTTCATGGGGCTTACTTCATATGAACTAAGCTCAAATTACTCTGATATATTCAAAGTACTTTATCTTCACCTGCACTGCAATTCTTTCCACATCATTCAAAACCAGGATCTAAGTTAAGCACACGTTTAAGTTGTTGTCTGACTTCTTCTGCACGGGTTCTTCCATTGAAATGAATGGAACACTTGATGGTAGCAAAGAAAAACACATGCCTCCATTTTTGCAGCATAACTAAACTAAGATTAGTTATCAAGCTATGCACCAAGGTATTATTTAGTTAAAGTGTTTGATGCCTGGTGCTATGCAAAAGTAAAATGGTCTGAGTTTGAATGTAACTGTAATGGTCTAAGGAATGTAACTGTCAAAAAACACCCAGCTATAACAAAACATCTGAAAAGAATGTGAAACTATGCAAAAGGATCACACTTTTGTTGAGGATGAAAACTCAAGATTCTATAAAGCAGCTCATTTGTCTGAAAGAGGGAGATAGATTACATGAGAAAAATATCTTTGTTTTCTTAGTTGTGAGCTACTGCTTTTCCAAAATGGAAGTCCACTTGTCTTTCCTATTATTCATCTCACCATAGATTTTCAGTTTGGTTTTTTTTAAAAAAAAAAAACTTTCTTATAGATAGTGGTTTCATCTAGATATCCACCAGCTGCATCTGTCAACTTTGATTCATTTCTCAACAGCCCCCTTCAAAAACAAATGTGACTGCTTTTCTGATGATGGATTCAGGCTGTCTGTCCTGGAATATCAACAGCCCATTTTTAAGTTAGGAAGTATCTGTAACATTAAGGATGTTATGCACAAAATGCTCCCTTGCTTCTTTTGTGCTTTGGCTTGTTTTCTTTTAAAAAAGGTTTCTACTTGTTTTAAGCTGATACAAGACTTTCCTTGTGTGAAGATTTTTCCTAGCACAAAAATCACCATTTCACCAACCACCAGTGTTCTACATTGACAAATTCTCACCCTGTAGGAAGGGAGTCAGAGGAAGTGCTGTGAATTACAGAAGGTAGCTCTCTCTGCAAAGGCAAAAAAAATTTCTTTACCCTCAGGAAATGAATTAAGCACGCTAGCAGCACAGTACAACTCCAGACATCCCTCTACAGATATGCCTGTTTAGTTGAGGAACAGTCCCATTCATCTATGCACACAGAAGGGGTTCAGCACGAGCTTGGTCTTCCCAGTTACTCTGAAAAGGTAAAGCTTGGTGAGCTGTCATAGTGATGGCCCTATCTGCACTGATCCAGTGCTCAGATAACATATGACAAACTCACCTCCAGTCCCACTTCCTCCTCATGAGGAAGAGCAGCTTTCAGAGCAGTGCCAGCCCATTGCAGACAAGGAATTGGTGTAGATACTAAGGTGACAAGTGCCAGCCTTTCCTCCTGCCATTCTGACAGCTCGTGACTACCTGTGGCAGCACAGGAGGGTCACTCTTCTGCATCATGAAGTCTTTAACGGGACGTGTTGCATCGCAAATCAGGTGAGATGCTTTTTTGCCTCTCATTCCTGCCACCATCTGGTTGTTCTGAAGCTTCCTAGGCTCGCTGCCAACATCAAAGAACTCATTTATCCTTGTGATAGTACTGATTTTAGCTTAAATAGTTCTCTTCCCTTTCCCAATAGCATTGTAGGGTACTTTGGCAGAGCTGTGAGGCCTCCATGCTGCCAAAAAGAAGGGTCTGGTTTAATCAATGAAACACCTGCATAATTACATCCAAACTGATTTTTCACTCTTTATGGAAGCTTACATATGTAAATATTAAGGGAACATATTAAGGATAGCTCCAGGGATGACTTCCAACATGAGAGAGAAACAGGGAGGTATTTCTCTGCAGGGTCTATCCTGAGAGGCTGGTGTCCTTCCCCCAGTTCACATAACCAGTGTTCTATCCCAATGCAGCCCTGAGCACCCAGCACTGCCCACTCCAGTTGTCTCAGAAGGGATGTGTGATCCCAGCCAACAGGGCTGGAGATCTGCACTCCACATGCACCTACTGCAGCCACAACCTGTGCAGCTTTTAGACAGAACACCATCTCTTCACAGCACACTGAGGAGCACCAGTGTCCTTTCCATTCTTCAGCACAGACTCACAAAGCACACTCCCATTCTGCAGTCTGTCTCAATTCTATTAATGCCACTGAAGTCTGTGGATCTCCACAGCTGCCAGGAGGCTTCTGTCTGTGTTACTAAGTTGATAAAGTTTGTCCTCCCTTAAAGACCATACAGCCACACTTCAAGCTTCCTGACTCAAAGCAGGAGAATTACTTCTGAGAGAAACTGGGGTATAACAGATCCCCACACCTCACCTGCAGTGAAATCTTCCCAGCTAATTCCAAATGTTTCATAAACAGGTTTAAAGATAAAATGCATTTAAACAGTCGCTACATACTGTAAAATACAGAGACTGCCAAGTCTTCCTTTGTTGCAGGTGGGAAGTTAATTGGTATTTTTTTAAATACTTTTCATTTTAATATTTTCAGCTCTAAATTTTAACAATTACCTGTTGTTCCTCCAGCATTAGCTTTTTGAGCACCAATAAAATATTAGAGACCTTTTAAAGGGTTAATTTTCCCAGTACTAAAACACAATGGAAAAAAGTAAACACCTTACTACAAAAGTATGAAAAACAAAACAACAAAAAAAAAGTTTATTTCCAGAAATACAAAACATCTATTCTCTCATTTCTCCATCTTCTTCCTCTTCTTCCACACCTCTGATGTACAAAACATTGTTGCACCTGTAAATAGAACCAAGAGTTCCCTTAGCTATAAACGTTATCATTTCCCCCATATAAAACATGTTTTAAACATTTTTCTACTTGAATGTACCTTGGCAACAGCCAAATTCTACAGAACAAAATGCTGTTGACTTTGCACACCTTTTCCACACAGTACATTAAATTGTGCATCTTCATAAATGTAATAACTGCTTAACAATGCTGTACAAAATAATTTACTTTTGGGTGAACAGCTAGAGTCAAGTTTAACTTCCAAGCATGCAAAATGTTTCCAGTTGCAATGCACTAGTTTACAACGGCAAAGGATTCCCAGATATACAACAGTGGGGAAAATAAAAGTATTTAGTCACCACACAGGAGATAGTAAATATTTCTTTAAATATATTCAAAAATTCATTTTTCCTCCTCTCAGAAGGGACTTCGATATAAAAGACACATTCATAGCCTTCCTGTAAGAGCTACACTAGGCATCTTAATTAGACAAGAAACACATCATCCACCATTATAAGATTTAATGCAAGTGGTGAGGCGATTTAAAGCCTTCCTCCACCATAAATAAATATCCAAATTACCTTATCAAAACTTCACCCAGGTGTCCAGACAACGCACCGTCTATGTACTCCTCTGTGTTTGCAAGCTTGACAGGAAAATGAGAAATAAATCAGAACGACAGCAGCAAAAGCGGCTTCACAAAGCCCACGATGGTTCTGCCCCCAGCCCAGGGCTCGGATACAGCGCCCGGGGGAGTCCGAGCGGCCCCGCTCCCACCCGGCACCGCATCCCCACCGCGGCACCGCCCGTCATCCCAGCACGCAGGGATGGGCGGGAAAGGTCCTTAAGCATCCTCTCATTCCGACACCCGTCATGGGCAGGGACACCTTCCACTAGACCAGGTTGCTCAGAGCTCCATCCAGCCTGGCCTTGAACGCTCCCAGGGATGGGGCATCCACGACTTCTTCATCCACAACGCCGGCGCCGCCCCCGCCTCATGCACGCCGCCGGTCCCTCACCTGCATGTTCATGTAGCCGTCCACGGAGACGAGGTAGCCCTTGTACTCCATCCCCCACTTCAGCTTCACCATCACCGGCTTCCCCGTCAGCCCGTTCAGGAACGGCTTGGGGTTGAGGGGCAGGCTCTGGCGGGGGAAGCACAGGGTCAGCGCCTCCCGCTCCGCCTCGCCCGGCCGCCTGGGGCCGGTAACGGAGCAGCTCCCGCCCCTCCAGGCGCCCGGGCCTCTCAGCTCCCGGCCCGCCGCATGGGGCCGGTAACGGCCCGGCTACCGTCCCGCCCGGCTCCCGCCGCCCTCCCGGCTCCCGCTCACCATGGCGGGAGAAGCGCAGGCCCACGCGGGAACCCTTCGTGAGCGCCGCGGGACAACAGCAGGGAATGGGAAGCGGCTCCGCTCCGGCTTCCAGTTCCGGGGGCACCGCTCTCGCACCCCCGACCTCTCACCCGCGCCGCGCTCCCCATAGGCTGGCGGGCCCCGACGCGCCGAGTCACAGACGCGGCTGCCCATTGGCTCGCGGATGCGGTGGGCCTCTTTCATTGGCTGGGCCGGTCAGTTCCTCTCCCACCTCCGTCCCAACCAATCGCTGTTGCGCGCCGTGGTCGCGCGGCCGCGGGCAGTGTGGGATGTGAGCTCGTGCCCCCTGCGCGTGCCCGTGCCCGTGCCCCGCACGTGTGCGCGTTCCCTGTGCCCTTACGCTGTGCGCGTTCCCTGTGCCCGTTCCCTGTGCTCGTGCCAGCGGGGCAGCGCTGCGCGACCGCTGCGGATCCCTCCTGCTCTGCACGGGCAGGTCCCCACGGGGTGGCAGCGCCTGACCGGCACCGTGGCACCGGGCGGGAGGGCTCTGACAGCTTCTCCTGGTGGTGCCGGCGAGCCCCGCCGGCGGCGTCTGTCTGTCTGCGAAAAGAAATCCGCGGACCGGCACGTTTTCGTGATTTCACACGCAAGGATTAAAAATCTCAGAGCTTGTAGGACACGTTAAGTGCGAATTCCCTGTCAGTGTCTTTTGATTCCCAGGCAAAGATGTTCTTGTGTGTAGAGAGAGTCGTGAAACGTCAGTCCTGCACTAGCTATGATTTATGTCTTAACCTTTGACAGGCAAATATGTTGAACCAATTTCTGTACCGTCTACCGACTTGTCACATCCTCACTAATGTCTTCTACTACTCTGTGTGTAAACTCATCAAACGCCAGAATGCGTATTTCTGTTCCTGCATGCAGCATACTCCCTTGATCTTCAGTGTATTGGGTGCTGAATGTGGAAAACACATTCAGGAAAATTAACCTTTCAGTAACAGAGCTATTATGGGGTTTGTGCACTTCACTTCCGAAGGAGAGTCTAGTGCCCTAGCAGTGAAAGCAAAACCATTATCACCTCCTCAAATCTGCACATTTTCAAATGTTGTTGATGCAACAAGCCATCTTGGATGAATGTGTAGGAGTGAAACAGATGAAATCGTAATTCCTGTTCACTAGCATATATCAAAAGTGCAGTTACAGAATCACAGAATTGTTAGGGTGGAAAGGACCTCTGAAGATCATCCAGTCAACCCTCCTGCCAAGGCAGGATCACCAGGAACAGGTGACACAGGAATGTGTCCAGGTGGGTTTGGAATGTCTCCAGAAAGGGAGACTCCACGACCTCCCTGGGTAGCGTGTTCCAGTGCTCTGTCACCTTCAACATGAAGAAGTCCTTCCTCATGTTGAGGCGAAGAAGATCTCTTCTTGTGAAGATGTCTAGATGTGCATTTCCATGACCATTAGAAATAAGTGTGATTTTCTTTTAGGGTGTAGTGGATGGGCAACAGAAACAACACCAAAATCATGCTAATTATCTTTCTGGTAGCAGGAGTTACTATGGGCCAGCTGAAAGAGTGACTAACTTATAAGATTTTCTTGTCAGGAAGTCTGTTTAGACTATGTAGGAAAAATAGGAACACAATGGGAAATGGTACATATATATATATATATATATATATAAATATATATATAAAATTTTCCACACCATTTGCAGTATAGAATTGCTGATTTCACATTATAACATATATAATGTGGCAGAATGCAATGAGCTTAGAGCTAGTCTCCTGAATAAAATCATACTGTAAGTGCAATTTTTGCACTGTTCTGAGGAGGACAAATATGTATGTCTGTGAATGGCCATATAACAGGTTTGGTATGTTATCTGTAAATAACACTAGTTATTTTTACATATTAAACCAATTTTGACCACAATGTCTCCTACTCATGTTGGGAAAACTTTTTGTGTACCAAGAAATAGGAGCATTTATATTCCTGTTTTAATACACTCTATTCCTTGGGTGAGTAAATATTCCATCCCTGTTGTTAAAAAAACAAGCATTTCCCAGCATCATTGATCTCAGTGTAGAAATCAGAGAGCGAGAGTGCTTGACTTCTGGTTTCATAATTGGTCCATGAATTCACACGTCAGTAACCTCATCAGCTGCAGACTGGGTCAATTTGGTGTGATGGTAGGGTAGGAAGGAGTACTGAAAGCACAGAATGTGTGCTTAACTACATCTGATGTAGTTAACTGAGTAAGTCAGTTAATCAGGAAATGAAATAGCTGTTGTTTTTCTTTCCCCCTTATGAGGAATTTGCTGTTTACCTTGTAGACTGAATCATTCTGACTCAGAGACCGTCTTCTTATGCTGATCTTTGGACCTTCAGCACAGGGATGAAGTTCATCTTTTGTCCTCTCTGTATTTCCCATGTAATAGGGGAAGTAATAATTTGCATTCTTTTCTGCCTTTGGGTCAGGGTATTTAGGCTGTTGCTCAACAGGAAATGAACAGGAAAGAGTTGTTGTAACAGATTAATCCAAACCTTAGCTCCTGGGAGGATGAATAGGATTTTCTCTTACAGCTCAGGGGTGGGAATTTAACACAAATGCCTACACTCTGTTCCTAGGGAAATACATTAAGCAGCGTGACATGCAGGGGCAGCAGCATTTCTGGTGAAGGGATTGGTTAGCTGGCATTGTCTGTGTAAGTGCAAATGCTCACTGACATCACTAATGCACTGTGTTGCCATAAAACCGGGCAGAGAGGGCCCCTGTACCATCACATGGCTGAGAGAAACCTCGGTGGCCCAGAACTCCTTCCTGATTCAGACGAGCTTACTGGGACAGGAACTCCCTGCACAGTAACCTGTTTCTGCCTGCCATAAACACATTATTAAGGTTTATGACATTGTTCAGCTTTCAGAGCTGCCCCATGTTCCAGCTTCTCGTCTGTACATTTACTGACCATCCCATTCCTTTTCCTAGTGATACGCCAGTGTCAGTGGGGGTTCTTCCACTGCATTCTTATTCCACATCCAGCAAACTACTTCTGATACCACACATTCATGTCCACCAGAGCAGTAAGGGCTTCAGCTTTGCCATCACACTGGACACACCATGTTGTGGGCACCAGTTGCAGTCAAAGGACTTAAAGCAGCCATGAAAGCACAGCCCTGAATTACAGGTGGGCAGAGCTGAGTTCACACAATGGAAGCTCCATCAGGAGACAGGACCTTCAAAGGACAGGTTTGCATCAAAAAGGATCCAGAGTAGCAGCACAGAGTTAGCCCTGCTGTGTGGCAGATGAACTTCTGCCTCTGTTGGGTTCATAACTGGCAAAGCCCTGTTGCTCTCCCTGTACAACCTGTCCCAGGTAAAGATGTACCACTCTCCTTCCTCCCCCTTGCCAGGCTCCCAGGCCAAGTCTGGTCCTTGAAACTATTAGGGGATATGATAGCTCAGTCTAAGGCTGACAGTTGTTATGTAGGCTTGTGCAAAGCAGTAGCCAATTCCTGACAAGCTCTCTGTTCTAACTTTTTGGGGATGCAGTGGTTATGACTCTTGTGGACCTAGGAGGTTTTTGAAGCTCTGTGCACCCTTGGGGAATTTTGCTGTTGTAGCAATGCTGTTAAAACGTGGAGAGGACCTAGAACTCAGGCCGAGTACTGAGATGAGGAACATCTGTTTTTCCTTCAGGAATAGGCATAATGGAAGATTTTCCAACAGATACCATACTGGAATGGAAAATTAGATCTTGCCCACAATTTGTCTGTAGAGAGTATCTTGTCTAAAAATCTTTTTCAATAAGTGACACAAAAATCTCTCAATGTGCAGGAAATCTGTATCATTTATCAGTTCTTGGTGACTTGGGAACTGCTGTAGCAGTATTGTGTGGACTGTCAAGAGCCCTCACATGAGGTGTAGTCCTGGCTTTATGGGGCTTTGCCAGAGTAAAACAGTTTTGCTTCAAGCAGTATTTTTTCAGAAATGTCTTCCAGTCAAACAGCTTTCTTCTCTGCTGATTGTCATTTTAATAACACCATCTTTGATCAAATCTCCATGTGAGGCAATAACCATCCACCACAGACCTTCGCCACAGATTGTGACTGGGAGTCAGGAGATGGTGACATCAGACGTAAGAACAGAGGGCTGTAATTTCTCTCTGAGATTCTCATCAACCGAAGCAAAGCCACGCTGTGCCACAGGGGTGGATATACAGGATCCAAGTACTGGGAGGCACAAAATTGGTCAGCCTGTTTCAGGCTTCATCCAAGAAACATGCCTTTTTCCACATGCTAGCAGACCCTCATCTCAGTGTAAGACTGTAGCCCAGAATAGATGCTCAGTCTTGCTGCACAACACTTGGAAACAGCCAAAGGGAAAGACACAGGGGAACCACGAAAAACAGGAGACTTTCCATTGGCCCTCCATGCCTGACAGTGGCAGTAATGTGAGGGAACACAAACAAAATGCAAAAGTCTGTTTGGGATGGACTTCCCCAGTAAGCAGGAGACCATGCTGTGAAGAACTCCCAGGCCAGGAGACAGAGGTGAGCCTGGGAAGATAGAAATGAAGGGTTTCTTCTTGGGTAGAGGATTTATGTGCAGTTTCAGATCAGTACAATGTCTTTTTTCTGCAATGATATCAGTATAAAATGAGACTGAGGGTGGAGGTGGAGGGCAGGCATGTGCTAGCAAAAGCTCAGATCTTTTGTCACACCATCAAAGATCTGCCAGAGTGGCTCTTCTGTGAACCTGTCACAAGGCCAGGCTGTGCCAACAAGAAGGGGCATGGGATGGGTATTGTGCAGAAATTATGGGCACATTAAAGCCTCCTTTTATCCATATTGAAAACCTTTATTTTTCTGTGCAAATCGTGTTCATGCAAATTATACAGCTACATTAAAGAGAGGCCCTTTAAGAATGTGTCTCTGAAAACACAGTCTCCTTTGCCAAGAAATAATGGGACTTCCTTAATTATCAGCTGTTATCTTTTGGGTTTAGCAGACTTTTGTTGCTTTATGTGCGGTTGCTTCTTTTATGCTTTCACATTAATGAATTGGAATTGAATTTATGTACTGAGGAAAACAAAGTGATCTGTACAAGTAATAAAGGGGTGTACTTGTGCGTGTTAAAAATAAGGAGATCAAGTACTGTGCAGAAGGAATTTGGAAACCGTGCTTTCACACAAACATCTTAATAGATATTAATAACTGGCTCCAAGTCACAGAAGTTGTTTAAGGGTTGGTATTTTGTGAAATCTGTCTGATCGGAGCTCAGAAAGTCTGGCTGGTGTTGGAGGCTCCCTGTGAAAGGCAGCAAGCTCTGCTGTAACAGAGGACCTCATCTGCTGCCATTTTTAACAGCAAATCTTGTGGGGAGGGACAAGAGAAGGGAGTTATTGGGCAACAGGCATGTAGGTCAACAGAGTGTTGCTGGTCAGGAGAGACTAGTTATTGTACAGATTCCCTCACCATTTCAGAGAGAGAGGGAAACTACCTGGATAGGAGAAAGTCAGAGACATAAATGATGTTGGGTTAAAAGGAGCAGCTAAATCTAGGATTCCTGAATTTCTTAGAAAACTCTGTCTGAGCCCAAGCAATATTCTGGAGAGATGAGGCAGAGAAAGGACCAGGTCCCAAAAACACCTGAGTCATCAAGATTGACTGGCAGCTGCAGGGACAGGTACATCCAGACCTGCCTCCATTACACAGTGAGGCTTTAGTGTGCTGTGCTTCTATTAATTTGGCCAGATACATCTAGTCTTCTGATGGCCAGAGGGAAGAGTGATTTGGGGTTGGAGCCTCTGCGAAGTTTACTAGGCACCCCTCCCAGGAAAGCCAGTGCTGGTCCTCAGGCAGCTGGGCCAAAGAGTCTCATTTCCAGGAAGGATCTGCAGACAGAAAAAATCCCCAGCCTCCTGTGCTCTGGAAATGTGCCAGAGGTGATGTCTGCAATTCGTGTTTGACTTGAACCTGAGCCCAAAGCCCACTTCTCATCTTGCCCTGCCTCTGAGACCAATGGCTTCCAGTGGCCTCTGCCTCTCTCCTAAACTGGTGTTCCTTGGTTAGGGTCTCTCTGGGTGAGGCACTGCCCAGGGTCCACTGTAAAGGCAAATGTATGTGTACAACCTTCCCTGCGGAGCAGAGTGGAGGAGAAGCTTTCGTGCAGCCAGTTTGTGGTCAGCTACCAGAACCCTGGAGTATCTCATTGCCTGTCTGAAACAAGCAGGAGTCTGAGCTTATGTAGGTGGACAGGCTTTTCTTGAACCCTGCAAACCCCAGAGGCTTAGCCTGGCCAAGGTAGGAAGGACTATAGGAAGCAGGAATTAACTGTGGGGATGGTCTGTTAATTAGGACCAAGTGGCTAAGGCAGACAGCACAAAAGACTGAAGTATGCTCCTAACTCAGAATCCCATGGTTTAACACACATCCTCTGTTACAAACTCAGGAGAGAGAGCATGGCTATAGCTGTTTACACTGGTCATGTGCCAACCATCCCCAAATTACCAGTGTCCTGACTTTCATACTTCTTGGGGCAGTGCCCAGCTCTGTGTGCTGGGTGCAGTGTGGAATCACAGAAATGCCTTATTTGAGAATTCCCTCAAGAGAATTCAGAGAATTCTCAAGAGCTCAGTAGGTTGGAGTTTTGGCCAGTGAAGTTTCCACTGCAGTTTCCATTATGTCAATGAGAGCTCACAGAGACCAGCTCTGTCTGGTTCATTTTTAGTCAGGGGTCCATCGATGAGCTGGTGTTCCCTTTACACAACTGTTTCCTGTAAGGCTGTAAGTTGTCATTTAGTTTGGCATTTCTGCTTTTGTTTTGCTGAGTATTCTGTTAGATCAATTATCCAGGTGTTATGTTTTTTCCAAAGTGCACGGAGGATGAGAGCTGGCTTCTCTTTGCCCAGCGGATGTTTCTGAGGAGGCAGCTGATGTGCCCTGGGCTTCCCTGCTTGGGCCAAGAGCCTAGAGAGATATTATGAGCGATTTCAGTGCTTCTGACCGTTCTTGTAGTAGGACCCAGAGATGGTCAGTGGGGGATCCACTCTTCTGCCCAGGAATGCAATGACTATTGCACTGATAGGTACTGGCCAGGCCAACAAAGGGAAGATTGTGCCCCGACTGCATTGTTTACTGCAGTACAGGATAGAGACAATTAGCTAGCTTGGGTAATAAAAACAATTGAAAAAAAGCCTGCTTTTCTGCCAACAGACATATTGTGGTGGCTGAGCTGGCTCTCTCCAACCACTGTGTGCAAACTGGGATGATTTGGAGGATTAGGGTATGTTCAAGGGTTAGACCATGGCCACGTCTGGCAAGCACAGCAAAAGGTGTACCCTTGACAAAGACCATTTGCTGCAGCACTCAAATCTTTGCTCCAAAACTTTTTTTTCCAGAAGAAACTTTTGTTCGTTCGGGTGTTTTTTTGAGGAGAGAGAAAGGAGCCTATGTTTTTCCCAAGCACCATTCTTGGAAATGACCTTCTGAAATTTTCTTGAAACATATCAGCATTGAGCAGATATTTCCTGCTTCCAGGAAAGCTTTTCTAGAGATCTGCCTCCTGTAAATGTTTATATAAACAATTAAAAACTGCCAAAGTTATAAGCGGCAAAGATAGAAGAGCTTAGGATGGAAAACAATGAAACCATAATAATAGCATTGCCAACTGCACTTAATAAACAGATGCATTTGATAGGGATTTTGTATAATAAATGCTAGCTTAGACATTAAGCTTTTGTGTCCATTTTTTTTTTTTTTGCTGCACAGCAAGCAAAAATGTACACAATGTTGAGTATTTTCTGTCAAAAGTAGTATTTTTAAGATGGTTCTTAAGGTTGTTTGATTGGTAGTAGATTGCAATGGACTGATATTGGTGTTCCCTTCCTGTGACATTTCACATAAGGCAAGTGACTGCTTGTTTTGATAGACTGTAAAAGATACATAATTATAAGGGGAAAAGGGCTAGTTCATTCCTGTGACTCTTTATGGATTTACACACTTCTGTGCCTTGGACATAAAACACATCAGCTCATCTATGGTTTTGTGGGGTTTTACTTTAAATGCCCAGGAAAAAAGTGCTTATCATATTTTATCTCAGGGAAAGGACATCCAGAGGTGATGATACAATTAAAGATTTATTTAAAAACAGGCAAAAAGTTCAGTGATAAGCAGTCTTGTTTAAGCTTGATTCACAGTACTACCATGTTGAGGCACCAAGGATTTTCGTGGAGCTATGACTCTGCATTAAGTCTTTGATAAGATAATTCTCGGTAGAGTGAAGTGGATGGCAATTCCCATGCCCCCCTGAACTGGTGTGTCTGAGACGAAGGGCGATTGTGGTGGTGGGTGACACTGCTCCTGTCCCAGCATCCAGACACCAGCTCCCACTGGAGGACCCTGGCAGACACTTTACCCATCCATAAGATAAGAGTGGCTGGAAACCTGAATGCCATGATGGTTTGTCACCATTTAGTAATTATCTGAATTTAGGCCTGTGGGGGGCCTTTCCCACAGGCTGTGTCAGCAAAGATCTTTATTATAAAGCTCTTTTTGTGATGTTACGAGGGCAGCATTTACCAGACTTAAGAACACGTGTTTTGTGAGGTACCTTTGAGGCTATACTTAAAGAAACTCCGTTCCTCCAATACACTATTCATACAATATGTGTTCTTTATGGGACACATAAGAATTTCAGGGAGTTTATTCTGAAAATTGGCATGAAATTGGATTTTTTTTTCCATGAGTAGTCAACATCAGTAAGCTAAATATAGATGGAAAATACTGCAGACCAGCGTTTCAGGTGCTGAGCAAACATATGAATCTATAATCACTTATACAAATGAAAAAGACAACTTTTTTGATGTTGCCAAGTTGACTCCAGCCTCAGATAATGGACTAAAAGGTGCAAGCTCAGCATTACAGTTTGGAGCTGTAATGTCTTTAGCAAATGGGGGAAATTGAATTTGCCTACATAACCTTTGCCTTCACTGATTTTGCCTTATTCACGTTTGGAAGTACACATCATCCTCTGGTGTGTTTAAATAGCAGCAGGATGGAAGCAATGACTGTACTTTCAAGGGCAGAATGCTCCTGAGTTCCATGGGAACTGGATGCTAAATTATACCAGTCACAGAGCACACTTGACTCAGACCTGAGCTGCACATCTGAAGTGTTGCTGTAACGAAAAGCATCACTTGATTTTTTTTTTTTTTTTAATAGCACAGGCAAACCTATTTTATATAGTTTTTAAAATATGTTTTGCTTTCCATATTTTGTCTGGTTAATATTAATATATGTATATATATGTACATATGTGACACCAGAGAATGCTTGCAGGCAGTGCCATGCATATTAATATTTATTTATGTGCTGGACATTATATGTACATATACTCTGTATTATTTACTAACAACCACTTTTATTTCAGACATCAGAAAAATGTGGGATTTCACTGTGCCTAAGAGCACTGATTACATTCACAATGGTGAACAGATTAACCATTTAGTTGCAGGTATCAAGGTTGTCACTCAAACTGGCAGCACCTCAGAATAGCTAAAGCTTATCAAAAATTGTCTGGATTGGAAATGACAGCCATACATGCATGAATGCGTCTCTATGGCTGGAAGATTGTTGAAGTGTGAAGTGAAGAAGTTCACTTTGGTTTATTTTTTATCATAATTACTGTATTTCATGAAGGAACATTGACTTGCCACATGATAAATACAAGGGGAAACAGAAAGAAACTTCATTCTCTTATCATCTTACTTCCCAGAGGTCACCACATTTGAACAAAGCGTATTTATTTCATTCCTTATGCATTTATGTAGCCATTTACTGTACTCTGTATAAGTGAAGCAGAATAATTTTTTGCGAGACTAATTAAAAGTTGCATGGTAGAAAATGTTTTTGTGATCACACCACCGTAACGAAATTGAGCTGTCTTTACTGACGTGTGCTCCATTTACTGGGTTTTTTAAAACATATTTCCCACACTTCCAGCAGATCATTATTTTTTAAAAGCAAAAACATGGTAAAATTTTTCCTCCTAAGTAAATTAATATCCTTAATGAACATATTTAGAAAAATAAAGTGGCAGCATATCTTATCTTTTTTTGTATATTGTGTGTCTTTATTCTGCTTCCCAGCTCTGTAGCATCTTACAGAACTTCCATGTCAAATCGAGAACAACTAAATGACCCTGGAGTCAACAGGATTGATGTGTAAAGTTTATTTGTCTCCTGCCTGGTGGTGTTACAGTCTCCTTCAGTCCCGGCATGAAGTACCAACTAGGCAATTTTACCATGTTCTACATTTTGGATCCCATGTGGAATAAGCCTTTAGTAAGTGGAAAAGGCAAGTAATTTAGTTACATGATTTCACCATATACTGCTAACAGAGTTGAGGATTGCACTGAGCAAGTCTGGAAGTTTTACCATGACAAGTGGACAAACCCAAGCTTTTATTATGTGTATGTGTGTGTGTGTGTGTATATATATATATATATGTATATTAATGTGTTTTTTTTAATCTCCCAAGTTAGCTCAAGCCACTGTTACTTCTTCCCAAACACTGCCATAGGTGAGAATGGGACCTAGTTCCATGGCTGATGCTTTTGAGGAGAAAATTGTCTACTGAAGAAAGGGGAGGATCCAATTTTAACTGGAGCATCACTCCAAAGTACCCATTTGGCTTCCTCACAGAATTTGGGAAGTTTTCCTCTTCAGGTGTTACATGCCAGATTAAATTGGAAGTGTTAATACTCTCTGTGTACACTCAAATACAACTGCTGTATCTGAACAAGGCAGTGGATAAAATGTTGATAATAACAGAAGTTCTTGTCATGCTCAAAAATACTGAAACACGTGAGAGCTTTGATGCACTTTATCATTATGGGCCTGGGGTCAGGGGTCAGCCTTACCCCTAATACCGATCCAGCAAGAGGCCTTCAGCAGGTTGTGAAATTCCTGCTTGCAAAGCCGGGGGCGTTTTGTGTTATCCTGGCCCTTGAGGTTATGGTGGCACCAGAAGACTTGTGCACTATTGAGTCTGTTCTGGGGGCAACTGACTGTCGTAGAAGGGTGTCTTGCAGACGTATCAAACCACGGGAAAGGGAAAGGAGGCATTGTTTAAAAGAATTGGAGAATGAAGATAAGAAAAATAACCCTCTACCTGCCATTAAGAAAGTGAAAGAGCCATTGCCAGGTTATATTAGTTTTTGTTGCAAATCTGTGACTGCCTAAAGCAGAAACCCGTACATACATTATTTTCCCTTCCTGGTGGCTGACCACGAGCAAAGACGAAATGCCTCCCTTTCCAACTGTGTGCAAATGGCTCTGAGGTATGGATAGATATGGGATTGTCAACTCCAATTAGTTGAAGAAATGACCTACTGTACTTCTCTTCTATAGGTATTACAAAAGCCGTTCCGCCCATGAATTAGACATCGGTGAGAAGCTGAATTTAAGCCCACTATTGTATGGGAATGTCCACTCCGCTTTGCCACACTAAAGACATTCAGGCAGGCAGAACACCCTCGGCTGACTCATTAGGGCATACATTAGAGGCAAACTCGCTGCGCTCGCCATGAACCCACGGTGCTCTCTTGAATGGTAGCCCTTGGTGGACGCTTGCAGGGCAGGCCGGTTCCCACAGCACCCCGCTGATCCCCTGTGAACAGATTCGCAGCTCCCCGCTGGCTGCAGAAACGGATTGCTTGCCCCATCCTCACCCGCCACTGACAGCCCTCATAATAATAACTTGCCCAGGAGGCGAGGCACGGGGACGGGTTTCTGACAACTCATTAGCCTGAGATACGGTCGGTTCCTGCCAGGGACCGTCACCACCTCGGCAGAGGGAGCAGGACAATGCTGGGCAACACCAGCCGGGCCCTTTCGAGGCCATCCTTTCCCAAAAAACACTGCTTTCATCCTCAGAAAGTAGTGCCTGCAGGAGGTGACACCTTGGAGATCCCCGAGGAGGGAAAAACCAGAAAAATTGGAATGCCAGAAGTGCTGAGGAGAAAAATGAGGCCAGCAGGGGGTCGTATGATACTACAGTGAAACTACAGCTGCTCAGAGGGATGGGAGGCAGCCCTGGGCTCAGGCATGCACACGTCGGCGGATTTCGAGGCAGCAGTTCAGCTCTGAGGTCCTGGGTCTGATTTCTCAAGTGCTCTCTCTTCCTCCTTTGGCTTCACCATGGCATCTTGATCGAGGTATCAGCCTGGGAAAAGAAATCAAAAAAAAAAAGGACTGGGAATACTATTACATATTGCTTGTAACTGTTCTCTGCAGTTTGTCTTTTAAAATCCAGGTGCACTGAGTTGTCCTGTGACTTTTGTTACTGTCAGGAACTACACGTGAGATCCTGTCTACTCCTCTGAACCTCTAAGTCTGGCGGAAATCTGGATGTAACTCCTCAATGTGTGAAAATCAGCAACTAGAAGTTCCTCATCCTTGTTTGGCAGGAAGGCTGTTCATGATGAGCAGAATGGTCACGGAATGCCATTGCCTTACTTGGAGGTTGATGCTTACAAAGAAGAGATCTTCCATCAAAGCCCCCAACAAGAGCCATGTTGAGTAGATTGTTGCTATGGGCAACAGATGCCCTTGCTTCTAATGAAACAGGAGCAAGACTTGGGGAATCTTATTTCACCTTTGCTGCATATATCTTTTGTGATATCTGAGAGAACTTTCTATGCAAAATGAAGCCCTGAACTGTATGTCCTCTAACTAATGTTTTCAGGTTTAATCATTTGACTAAAAAAGAGCAAAACCATTTATTTGTAAAGTCTTTGACTGCACACTGGTAGACAATGAAAATTTAATAAGGTTTTTTGCAAATTTTAATCCAGAAACATGAAATGGTTTCATTAAGAGAAGCAATTTTCAGCACTACTGCAGAGAAATGCCACCTATCAAGAGTGGAAACAATCACTCTAAAGCAAATGCCAGCAAGACCTAATTTGACAGGAAAGAAAGAAAAAACGACTCAGACCATAAATAAGTAAATAAATAAAAAGAATCATCACAGTGTGCTGTTCCCATAGCTCAGCTGCTTTGGAAATAAGAAAGAAGAGTTTCTGAACCACAGCTCTCTAAGTACTCAAGTGTTGTGGTCAGGAAAAGCTCACTGCTATTGCTAAAGTATTGAGTATGTAAAATCACAAAGAAGCAACTTCTGTTTCAGAAGGAAGGAAATGGCTATGGTCTAAAACTGTGTTATTTTATTGTTTCTATCTTCTGAGCAGTTTGTCTTGCAGGCAGAACTTGAACTATGGAGGCACAGAAAATTTCCAGGCACAAACTGGCGATGTTCCAGACCCACTAATAGCCCCCCTTAGTCATGAGAAGCAGCAACACATAGTAAATCATGCTGAGGACAAACAAAAGGTTTCTAACAGCTTTGTTAATGAGCTGGAGGTAAGAGCATGTCATTGACATTAGCAGAAAATGTTAAATTTGGATCTGATGCAGGCAGAAAAATTGCTCAAAGACAAGTGTGGAGATTAAAATGATCTGGGCAGAATTGAGAGTAAATCATTCAATTTCAGGAACTATAGCTGTTGAAAAGAAAGTCAAATATATTGCTCTAGGTTTGAACCATGTGGTCTGTATAAAGATCCAGAGGAGCTTACCTCTTGTGAAAATAGAGGCCCAGCAGATGTATGTGATGGTGATGGTGACTTCATCTGTTGGCAAGTGACAGCTGGTGCCATCCTAGTGGCCTCCAACAGAGCTATTGATGGGAAAAGGTGCAAAGAGAGCGAAAGAAACGACATCAATCAAAATTATAAGGCTGTCTGACATGGTCTAAGGCTGCAGTGAGATACTGCTAAGTAAACAAGGCACATGCTTGTTACCAAGCTGTCTTAAGAATTTTGTGAAAAAATCCCTAGATGCAGAATTTCATGGGAGACTAAAACAGCAGAGGAATGAAAAGGGTATGGATGTGTGCTTTGTCAAAGTCAAGGAGAATCAGAGTCTGCTGTTGGGATAAACCACAGACATGTCTTGTCCTTCCCACAAGGAAGGTTCTATTGCTAGAGGGGGAAACTCTCACTTTGTGAAGAAGGAGTTATGAGCAGTGGTGTAGGTAGGAGTGCAGCTGGGACTTTGTAGATAGCAACACAACCCTGGGAGAGAGGCAGCGACATGTGGCTCTTCCTCTGGGAGATGCACCAGTGACACCAGTGCCCAGTTTTTTGGACCAAGTTCATATTCCTGAATTGCTTTAAGCACGCAGTACAAAGCAGGGAACAAGGTTTATGATCTATTATTAAGGAACCCTGGCCTACCAAAGTAGTATTAAAGAACCTTTCCTCAAAAGATTTGCTTATTAAAAAAAAAAAAAAAATTGCATGACTGTGAAAATGAGCATTCGGTTTATTTTTTTCCAAGTTCATTTTCAGCACTGCATTTGAATTGGATTCAACAAGACTAAGGAAGAAGGAAGATAAATCTCAATTAGGGCAAAAGAGACACAGTCCAAAGGAGCAGTGATTTCAGTGTTGCATCTCAGAGCCACTAAAAGAGCTGTGTTGGTCACAGCCCCCAGTGACACGTCTTAAAATCTCAAATAAAGTATCTGCACCAGTATTCTCCGAAGTATGGTCCAGACCACAGGTTTGCAGGTGAGGTGAAGTGCGATGTTTGAAGACAAAAGTGACAGGTGAAATGCAGGAGTCTGGAAGGAGGTGCGTGAGGAGGAATTCAGGGAGAGTGGAAGAACCTTCAGAGGAGACTAATGCTTAAAGGCCACCACCTCTGCAAATGGAACAAAGAGCTGTTCATCCTTGGGGCAAAGGAAGAAGCTGATGTTACTTTTCCTAGTGTGTGAAGACCTCTAGCTTCTGGGGGTGTGTTCACTTGGAAATATGTAAGACGAGGAAAAATGGTTTCAGAAGATGAATTTTTCCACTTTATTATATGGAGGCTATATATAAAGTATTTCATAACGTTTGGGATACCTTCACAGCAAGCCATTTTGATATGTTCCACTGAAACTGCTCTTCAATGGGGAAACAAAGACATAAAGAAGAATAGAGGATGTTTTTCAAACTCTCCAGAAGATGTTTTTGGCTTTAGTGCACTTTCTTCCAAGCCCACTAAATACACTTTCCAAAAGTCAAAGCACTTCTTTTGCTGCAGCAGGCTAAATGAGTCCAGAAAAACAGCCAGTCCTGAGTTCTCAGTGCCATTTCAGACCCCTCTTATAGTATTTTAGATACCTCAGATATTTCTTCATCAAGCTCTCTGAAGGCAAGGACTGTTAAATCACATCTGTAAACTGAAGCATGGAGAATTCTTTACACGTGTAAAATTCCTTCTCATTATATATAGAGAGAAACAGTTTACAGACTGCTCTAAGTACAAGGCAAATAATTCACCAGAACAATAGGAGCAGTATATACAAGCCTCTTAGCCTTGATGATCTTGTTAGGCTACAAATGTCTGAATGGCTTGCCTGGTTTACTTGAAAGTGACTAAATTAAATGCTGTCTTTTGTTCATTAGCTGGGAGATTTTTTTTTTCTAAGCACTTTGCTCCAATTCTGAAACATCTGCACATAAATGGGAAAAAGAAAAGAGGGCAAAATAGCACATAAAGGGGATTTAATTCTCTCTTAAACAGAAATGCAAATTAAGGAATTGAAGCTAGCCTGGGAGATCCCTGTTCAGGGATGCTGGATATTGGATGGGAACAATATGAATATACATTTCTCAGAGCATTCGTGTTACCCAGACCTCCAAAACTGGGGTTCATCCATGAACATATTCACAAGACATGATAAATTATTGTTTAATTAACATTGGGAAATGTCGAGAGATCAGACCAAAATCTCTATTTCAGTGTTCCAGACTGAATTTACACACATGAAGACATTCATCTGGAAAATTACTGTGCTCCTTAGAGCTTGAATCCCCCTCATGAAGCTGTACTTCAGCTATATGAAACATGCTGAGTTGCATACATCCATCAGCGCGTGGGTTTCGGTGCCATCTGACATATTTTCAAACATATCAAGCTCCATGTATTCTTTGAGCACTCCTGCTGAGACTGCAAATCCCCAGATAAATGCCTGCACCACAACACTGGGTGGAAGGCTTTCATATTTTATTTCCTTCAGTGCTCAGTACTGTGACAGCACTGTACTCTGGCTGGAGGCAGTGGTTGTCTGCTCCATGATCTCTGGAGTTATTTCTCTGTTCTCTGAATAGAATAGAATAGAATAGAAGATCTGGATCCAGGGAACAACCTAAGCGCTCTGTCCCAACCATGGGGGGAACCTTACAAGGTTCTTCTCCTGGAGAGTTTCTTTGTTTTCCACCAGGTTGCTTTTGCCGGCTCCCCACAAGGGCCGTGGATGTCCTGATCTCCCTCTCGGCAGGGAGGCTGGATCCTGATGCACCTTCCCAGGCTGCTGCGTAGCACTGTCTGCTGCAGTCGGTGCAGATGCGCAGCGCCATCCCATGGGATGCACTTCCTGAACGGGACAGCCCGGCCTGTGCTCGGTGGGGCTGCAGGCAGACCCCTCCCCTCTCTGCTGGGTGCCACTGCTTTCCCAGGAACATCGTCCCACCTGCGACTGCTGACGCCCATCACAGGACCCCAGGCGTGTCATGTTCTTGCATGCTCAGACACAGATGTTGAAAGGTGTGTTTTTAGAGTTGCTAGCCATCTCTGTCTGAAGCATCTGCTCTACTGTGTGCTTTCTTGCTGTCTCTTATTCCCTCAAACAAGGAAGAAGCCAAGGTTTTGGGAGCCAAGTCTAATCCTGTTTACATGATGCTTTTAACTCCTGTATTACTAGTTCAAAGCATGTGCCCAAATTTAGAAGCAAGACTAATACAACCTCAGGCTTAGCACTCATCAGATCTCACAAATTAAGCATGTTCAGGCCTGGTCAGTACCAGATGGAAAGTTGTCAAAAAATTATAGTCCTTAGCTGGGAGTGATGTCAGAGGCTGCAGGTGATGCACTTCTCTCAGTAATCAGCTACCATCCCAGCCACACTTAGCTTGGCAGCGTGGAAGATCCAGAGCAAACTTTGATTTCATTACAGGCATAGCACTTCACACCCATCTTTCCATGACAAGAGGGAAAACCAGCCTGAGTTTGAAGACCAGCACGGGACTGCTTGGCATTTAAATCCTGAAATTCCTATTCAGAGAACAGAGAAATACTTTGATGCTGCAGAACACGTGTGCTGGCCATCAGCATGGCACTATCTCCTAGCACCATTCCCTAAGTATATGTAGTGAAAATGAGGATGGTTTGGTCTGGAGTCCAGCAGGTGCTCATTTAGTAAAATACTGAATTTTTTTTTTTTTTTTACTGGAGGTGGGCTAAGAGGAGAACAAATCTCTTCTTTCCTGCATTTTTTTCCTGCTTATCCATCTAATTCCTACACTCCTCTGGCTATGCTGCTGTGACACACTTTTCACATGAGTGAAACTCTCCCTCAGTTTAAATGTCTAGCATGAGACCCCCAAATGACCTTTGCAGAACTTTAGTATGAACCAGGTTTATCATTGTATACCTGAGAGATGAGTTTAGCCCTAAAAAAGCCTTTGCAAAAGCCTAGGGATGGTCATTAGGACACAAGTGGTTGTAATAAACCACTTTACATAGAAGACACAATTTTGCCAGTGGCAAATGCTCTACAACTTGAGGGTTAGTAGATACACATGCAAAGCTTCACAGCAGACTTTCTCCTACAAACTCTTTAACTCCATAGCTGTATTGCAAAACCAAAGCTTAGCCCATAAGGTGACAGAAGTGCCCACAAGGTCTATCATCTTTGCCACAAAACCCATGTGTGATCCAAAGCAAGCTGGGATCAACATTTTGAAGCAACGGTGTCTTTCTGATTTCACACCAATTGTAAGAAGAGGTAGAAGGTAAAGGGGCAATTTACAGATTTAAACCTAAGGGAGATTCCTGCCTACAACCTGCTACTATCTTTTGACTCTTTGTTTAGAAACATTTTCACATTCATCACGGATTTTGAAAGTGTAAACCAGCCTGGCCTTTCAATAGCCAGTGAACAGCAGAAAATACAAAGCGAAAATGAAGGGTTCTGGCAAACGGTGTCTAATTCTGTTTGTATAATGCTGTCAGGTTTAGAAATATCACTGCTTCCCTTGCAGCCCATCTCTGTGGGATGCCACCAGCACCGTGGGATTCCCCCAGCTCCGTGGAATGCCCCTGGCACCCTTTTGACCCTCAGGAGGTGCACACACGGAAAGGTCCCTGCACCCCAGCCCCCGTCCCAATCCCCTCACCCCTCAGGTGGACTCCCCTGGCCTCTCAAGCAGCCACACATGCTGTCTCCTTTTGTGGACCCGTCAGTCAGGATAACGTCCTTGACCAGGCAAATCACAGCCACTTTTCAGCTGGAAACAATGCTCGAGCCACAACACGGCATTGTGCTCAAAGCGGATTACACAAGCAGGGCTGTCTGCCTGGCATGATATTATTATATCAATAGGACTTTGCTTTCTCCCGGAAAACGTAAGCTCTGTTGTCTTTTAACAAAGAAACCCAATGCCAACCTGCTGCCAGTCGGCACTTTTAGCACAACACTGCTGCTTTTCTTGGAAAGCGCTCACAGCTATGGCTTTTCACGACAAAAAAGTCAAGGGCTCCAGTGGGGAGAGAGGAGAGAACTTCATCAGTGGTCCAGATTCCTCTTTTCAAATCTGGCAATGGGCAAACCATAAAACAGAGGCCACACGAGTAAAACCCTGCCCTGATACAAAATCCTGCTCCAGTGCAAAGCCCCTCTATGCCAGTGGAAAGCCCCCAGCAAGAGGGTGCATGCAGTGGAGACAGCCCATGGATGGTGGGGCTCATGTGCCTGTGGTATCAGTGGGGTGTGCATCTGGAGCTGATGGTGAGGCAGGAGGAGGAAGAGTAGGCCAGTGGAGGTAGCAGTGGAAAAGTGGCTCTTGCCAAGAAAACTCTTTTGCTGTGTTTTTCACTGCTCCCGAATGATGTAGAGACGTCACTGCTGGCCTATGAGGAGTTAGTGACAGCCCAAACATTCCCTCAGGTCAGCTGATTCCTCTCAGTCCTTGGATTTGTTACATTCAGCAATTTCTGGTGCATTTTTTCCCCTGAAGCAATTTTGCACCACCGTTGCCTTACACTCTCTGTTATCTCTGGCTCTAGCTTGGCTATTGCTTTCTCATTACATGATTCCAATCAAGGTTCAGAGCACTTGATTCCTGTAAAGCAGCATTAAAAGGCTGTCGCTGCTGTGCCCACTGATTGTGGATAAAAACAAACATTATTCCATCTGGCTTCATCGATTTATCATCTTCACCCATCTGTGGTTTTGCTTGACAGTTAAACTAATTTATCATTAGAATAAATGCCTTTCGAAAAAAGGGAAAAGTGAGGCCATGTGTTGGGTTGAGTTTAGTTTAATTTGAGATGTCTGCTTGAATATAGCAAAGGAAATTTCTGAATAACATTCCCAGTCCGTGCTGGGAAATATGCCTGTCTCCATATATACTGAATGTGTCTGCTTGCAAGGAAGGGCTGGAAGACAAGCCAGATACGTACCCTGCTGTCACAGAACATTGTCCAAGGTGTGCTTTGGTCATATTTGTCTCTGTGCATGTCGAAAAGAACCCTATGGAAGCAGTGCAGGGCTTTGGTATAAATTTAGTGTTAAAGAGTGACCCAGTAGAAGACACTGGTTTACTGGTGCCTGTCAGCATCTGTAAATACATATGTTTGCAGCATAGAATCCATGTTCTTTAGGATAGATTTTTCCCATCCTTCTCAATTGTTCAGATGTGGGTTGCATCTCCAGAGGATAATCTTCTTTCCAGTTTGAAATGATCTAATCCTAAATCGTTCCGTCCCTGCTGGCCTGGCAGCCATTCCATCTCCTTCATCAACTTCAGTCCTCACTGTGCTGCTTCTTGTACGAGATGAGACATTTCCTAATTTGAAATGCTCCTCATTTGGTGCTCAGTTGCCTTCTTCCCAGAAGTATCTACTCTGCCTGGGCCAGTGTTTGTAGAGCTGCTTGTGCACCTTCCCTTGCAGATAGGAAGGGACTTGGAGCCCTCACACAAGCCAGAAGTCCTGGTTGCCTTGAGATGGAGTGTGTGTGCATGCAAACAAGCATCAGTGCCCCAATGGGTCCCCATTCCACTGCAGTGCCTGTAGCATCCCTAGGCATGCACCACTTTTCACACAGGAAAAGGTGACCCAGAACTGGGTCAGAGATGCTGGATGTAAGCTGGAATAAATCACTGAGCCTCTGAACATGAATGAGCCAGTCAGCTGTGGTTCATTACCACCTTAGTCATTACTTTGCAAATATTTGGACTTCTGCCAGAATTCATCAACATATTTCTGGATTCCAGGAGTGTCAGGAATTCATACCAGCTGTTCATTAGTCACTGCTCACCACTCAACTTAGTCATGCTAGGGAATGTCGGTGTTTGCTTAGAGAATTAGAAACCATACTGGTTCATCCACAAGGCACCCCAGTCACAGACGTTCATTAGTGGAGCATGTTAGTCAACGTTTTGTAGGACACCCATAGACAGAAAATTATTTGCCCAGACAGTCAGCTAATGTTTTAAAAAAATACCCCAAATGCTTCAGACTCATTTCCCTAAACTTCATACTCCCTGCTGCGTGACTGCCCTGAGTGGCTCTGACCAGGGAATCTACAGGGGGCTGGTGCTGGGCTTCTGCCCGTCACTTAATTGCTGCTCAAAGCCTTTTTGAGTGTCTACTTGTCATTTCAGAGGTACTTCAGGCCTGAAGTCCACATTGCACGAGGCCCTGGAGCAGAGCCCAGGATCAGCTCCTGCCTCATTGCACTGCTGCATCCAGCTGTGTCTCAAGAGGTGACCTGACAGCCTCATTCAGGTTCACTCATCCCTCCTGAAGGTGAAGCTCATGCACTGAGCTGGCTCTGAGCAGGACCCAGCTGCTTCTCCATGAGGACAGGCTCTCCAGGGCAGTGGTCACGGCATGAATCTAACAGAGTTCAAGAAGCTTTGAATACTCTCAGGCACGTGGTGCAGCTCTTGGGGATGGTTCTGCTCAGGGCCAGCGGTTGGAGTTGATGGTCCCTGTGAGTCCCTTCCAACTGAGCATGTTCTGTGATGCTGTGGCTCCCACTGTGTGAGAGCAGCCTCAAAGCTTACCATCGTGTGCAGTGATGGGGCCACTGCTCTCTTTGAAAGGAGAAGGGAGAAGAGGGGAAGCAAGATCATCAAAACAGGGTCCTCAATTCACCACAGAAATACCTCCAAGTGCCCAGTATAGGATTCAACATGCAAGCTTTGCAGAGACATATTCCTCAAAGACTTGCACGCTCCTGCAAGGCTTCTTTTGGAACTGAAGAGGTTGAAGCAGCTGCTCCTTTCATGATTTGGTCTGAAACAAGTAAATGGCTATCTCTCAGTGACTCTGCTCTGTGCAGCTTAGCCCAAGCTGCTGTCTGTCCTGAGTGACTGAAGGGTGGAGATGTCAGCTGGGACACAGCCCCTGCCGTCAGCTGGTGCTGGATGGGTTCCCTCATCAAAGACAGCCCTTTGCTGGCTTTGTTTAGTGCCAGCATCTGCTTTCATCTGCTTGTTCCCTCAGCATTATGGAGGAAAGTGCACAGCCCTGGCTTACCAGTGAGCACTGCCCAGGGGAATAAACCTTTGAAAACGGGCATGTGGCCCAACTCAGCTTCCCTACCTTTGCTCTGGACATCCTGGTGCCAACAGAAGGGCATCTTCTGCCCTGGGTCTCCTAAGGGTATGAAAGGAGAGTGACATCCAGGAGATCTCTTTATGTTAGGAGTATCTGCTCCAACAGGCAGCATTACCTGGTGATGGTGTTTGGGGCTGCATGATTGTAGGTGTTGCTCATTTACAGGAGGTGGGTTTGGCTCTAAACCAAATGTTCCCAGCATGTAGAAGTCTTTCTCATGAGCTTGCTTATGTCCATCTTTGCTAAAAGATCTCAAGTGGAAAATTACTGAGGGAAAACTAAATGGTAAATGTGGAGTCCAGTGTACCAAATATTTGTGCAGATGAAGGGAAATTGCCTCTATTACAGGGAGATAAAGAAGGTACAAACACAGAATTTAACTAAATGGTTGATTTTCCACAGTTAGTCCAAAGGAAAGCTCTAATTTCCCTAGAAAGGACAAAAGAAAGAAAAAAGCACAGCCCAAGGGAAGGGAGGAAAAAAAGACATTAAAAAGCATAAGACAGTATTTCCCATTATGAAAGGGGCTTTTTGGAGACATAATGCTCAGACCTACATTATTACAAGATTTCTTGTGATTTATGACAAATCTTATAGCTGACAGAAAATACTTGACATAATTCACTTAATATTACAAAAGGTCTTTGGAACAAGCTAGCACAAGCTTTAAACTTTCAACTTTGGATAAATTAAAATTCTTACACAAAGAGCCCATAAAGACAGCACGTGTCCCAGCAACACCTGAATGTTACAGTTGTTTTGTGGACATAGGCAAAACAGTTGCTGGGTTTGGGAGATTGTCCTTTCAATTCTACTGTTTCAAAATAATCTTGAGAATTAACTGGGGGAAAGAACCCCAAAATCCATATGCATTCTTACTTTCAAAAATATAAGCAATCACGGCTGCTCCCTAAACACTCAAATCTTCTGTCAGACAGTTCAGTGTCAATCCCACTGGACATTGCTTTTCTCAAAACACAGAGCTTCTGTGCATGGGAGGCCACAAACAAACCCACACAATTACTCACAAAAAAAAAAAGGCATTATCCTCAGACAGAAAATATAGATCACCGACCCTTCACAACTGTGACCTGAGTCACTGCTGCCTCTTCTCCAAGCTCTGTTTTGAGCCCGTGCTTTTGGGTCAGTCTCTGTCTCCCTTGGCAGGCTGGGATAGTTTCATTACTTTCATGATGTCCCTATTCCTGTTCAATAAATACGTGAAAAATAATGTGCTCCACATCTCCTTGCCTTTAAAAGAATAGTGAAGTTTGCTCAGATTTAGTGATGTACTGCTGCAGCAATGAGGAGCACACTGTGTGTTAAATAAGGCAGGAGACTAAAATGAGTATTGGTTTCTGTGGAACATTTTAGAACAAAATTTTTAGTGGAATGGCTTTTAAAAAGTGGTTTCATATTAGTACAAAAATTATTTTATTTAAGCCCTGATAGAAAAAAAACCCAAGCCACTTAGGTTTTTGCTCTTTTCTTTTCTCTGGCCTTTCTACACTAGAAAAGAGAAATAAAGACTACAGGGTAAGGGAAAAACTTCAGTTTAGATCAGCAAACATGAATGCAATATTGCTTTATACATTGGAGGATGGGTAAAGAAAGAAAAATAACACCTTTAATTAATTTTAAACCATATCAAATCCCAGAACTTGTTCTGTATCTGTCCAGTCTGAAAAGGGAATTCATGTCTTGAAATGTGCTTAGAAATCAGAAATTATTTTCTTAGTAAAGTAAGAGACATTTCAAACACATCAACAGTTTTTTATGGAACAAAAATTTGTTTTTTAAGTGACCTCACTAGACACTAGTGCTTACATGGCAGACCTGTGCTAGATACATATACTGAGCTGGTGGCTTCATGCTTTTTTCCATTCCCCCTTTCATCTCCTACTTCTGTCCTTTGTTCTTCAGTGACTTTCTAAATGGCAGCTTATTTTCCTTGGCTGGCTCTCAAGAACGTCAGTCGACATTGGATCAATGGATCTCATCTTCTTTGATTTCAAACCAATTAAAACCCAATAAAAACTTGAGCCATTCGTCCTGTAGTGTTCCCACTCCTGCCTGGCCTCCAGAAACTCAGATGCCTTGTTTAGGCAAGGGCAATAAGGTGCCAAAATACCTCCCAGTTTGTGGTCTGGGCTTTGTCCTGGCTGTCCCCTCTGTTGCAAGGCACAGTGCTGCAAGTGCTCTGGTTACACGAGGCTGCCACAGTCCATGGCCTGACCCTGGCATGAAAAAGGGACCTGGGGGCACCCCCTGTCCCTGCCAGCATTGTCAGAAACCCTGTCCCCAAAGCAGCATTTTTCTGTGGTGCATTGGGGATGGGTGGGATTCAGACCACATATTTCAGATTTCAGTCTGTAATCTCCTGCAGACATTTCTGAGCCAGGGATCTATAGGGGGGATTAGGATGTCACTGGCCTACAGAAGCAGTAGAAATTCATTCTCACCACCCAGATCTGCAGTGGTCTGTTCAGACATAAAGAAAATGTTGTTACCTCCTTGAATCCCCTTGCGCTTGGAAAATCCTCCCCATGCCAATGATGAAGAGAAGCTCTGGCCTCCAGCCTGTCCGCCTGTTTCCTTGTTGAGCTTCTGGGAGCTTACATCCATGGCCCTGCCCAAGTCTCACAGTCACTCCAGCTGTTAGAAATGTCTAAATTTATCTTGTATGAAATGTGAGTAAGTGGCTTTGTATCAGCTCATATCTCTCCAGATGTTTGAGTATCTCATCTGTCAGGAATGTATTTAAAATTTTGTCCAATGCCAAAATCACAAAGCTATAAAAATATTTCCACCCTTAATAATGCCTGAAGTTTCTGAAATTTCCTCTTAAGCATTGCTTATCTCTCTTCATCCTTTTCCATTGATTTCTTCTTTCAAACCAAGGAGAACATTATCTCAGTCATAATTCAATCATTCAGTGTCCCATCTCTGAGAATGGCCAAGATCTGGTGAAGAGCCAAGTAAGCTCAGAATGGAAAACTATGAGATTAAATGATTTGACCATAATTAGAGATATTTCCCAGAGTTTAGTGTCTGCTATGCGTGTTAAATTTTTTTTTTATCCTGTCTATTGCTACAGACTCTTCATTCATATGCAGCTATGTATGTGTTTATTTGCTTCTCAAAAATCTTAACTCTGCAGGGCAGCACTTTCTGTTTTCTGGTCTGTAAAGATATAGAAACTGGACATGGGAAAAGAAGTCTCTCATATGTCTCACTCTTACAGTGCTGTGATATCCTTGTATTATCCATTATTATGTTTTTAATGGAGCTGGAAATCCCCTAAACTTCTTTAATTTGTTCTTTCATCCTATATTTCTTTTAATTTTTCCTGGCATTCAGTTATGATTTTCTTTTGTGTGCACAGCTGCTCACTGCAGCTTGAACAACCATACCATGACTCATTTACTATCAGTATTTCTCTCCAGTCCTTGTTCAGCCAGATCAGGCTTCATTGCCTCTGCTTCTAGCAGAAGTCTGTCCTCCCTCTTTGTTTCCTCCTGCTCTTGAATGAATCCCATCAGCACATCAGCATCTTTCCAACAGTGGGGTTCCCAAGCTGGTGAACAGACCTCTATGTCCTTTCTAAGGAGTTTTTCTATTACAGAAGAGGTCTTAGGGCAAAGGGAACATTAATTCATTGCCTGGGTTATTGGAGGGCAGTCAGCCTAATCCCCCTGGAATTATAAAACTCAAGCTAAAGGACTAGGGTTCACCACGGTTTAGTGGTGCCTAAATAAGTAGGAATGCAATTTCCACTGGGACTGGGGCCACAAGCAGACAGAAGTTTTGCAAATTAAAGTGTCCTGTCATCTTCCTTTTAGGCATCCTGCCACCTTCTTGTCCATGCTTTCCTGAGTGAGCTGTCTGCGTGCACTGTGAGGAGATGGAGAAAGCTGAGTGCCCAGGAACAGGATTACAGAGGTCAGGACATTGGAGATCCAGGACATAAGCAGGTAATTCACCATGCTAGGTGGATCTCTGTGTCAAATCAGCATCTACCATATCTGCCCTAGGGGTTTTCTTTGGACTGCAATGTCCCTATCATGCACATGGCTCACAGGACCCCGATGGCCTGACCTGAAGGACAGGTCACTCGTGTGATCCTGTACATGCCCCTGGGTGCTGGAGTGCTGCTGATGCTCACCTGGAGCAGAGCTCCTGTTTAGTAGTCGTTGAGGACATCTCATTCTCATGTGCCAGAACCACTCTGCAAATCCAACCAGTAAGCAGTAAGTGGAGATTATCGGGGAATTTGTTTACAAACTGCACTGCTACTCCTACAAATCCGAGACTACTCCCATGTTTGTCCCAGATTTTATGGTCGTGATAGTTGAA
Organism: Brachypodius melanocephalos; assembly: GCA_013398615.1. Taxonomy (NCBI): domain Eukaryota; kingdom Metazoa; phylum Chordata; class Aves; order Passeriformes; family Pycnonotidae; genus Brachypodius; species Brachypodius melanocephalos. Next base: position 2,273,794 of record VZSR01003805.1, on the reverse strand, counting down.
ACATGTCACTGCACTGCTGGCCTTTGTTGTTTGCAGATGCTAAGCACAACAGTCACTTTGTCACTGCAGCCAATGTGCTTGCCCAGCGAAGGAGGAGTTTCAAGGCTCTCAATGGACACTTTCTAAGAAGTCTAGACTCATTTTATAAAGATAGGAAACACAGACTGATTGTCTCATATTTTTTCATTCTGCAGATGACTTGGCTTTTGGACTCATGCTTTATAGCACAGAAGGATATTATAATGACCCAGAAAAGTGAAGTCTGTCATGCTGGAGCATTTCCTTTATCATCTAGTATTCTTTAGGGATGATTTCTTATGCAAAATCTTAGACAAATTTTGTTAAAAAAATGATATCAGCAGAAGGGGAATGAGAGAAGTGGGTGGGTATGAATGACAGATCAGGGAAGACAGATATCAGATGTAGGCTACAGGGGTAGGATTGGTTTTTTTAACAGGAGGGAATTAAAGGTCATGATGGCAGGAAGTAACAGATGGATCTAGACTGCAATGTGGAAAAGCAGAGGAAGTTTGAGACTCAAGAAGATCTTAGAGTAAGGAAGAAAGCAACAAGAGAAGATCAAGAAAGAAATTAAATCTCATTTAATTTTATTTTCCAGCCCAAATAGACCATTTTTTCTCCTTAAAGTATACAATATGTGTTTCGGCTCATAAGTTCATGACAAGGAGAAAAAAAAAAGTCCCTGTCAAAGCTTTCATTGACTGAGAGGTGCAGTTTGGAATAGCAGAAAATATTTTTGGGTTAAGGACATACATTTAGCTATAATAAGAAATAATGATCTGGAAATGCTAGGATAAACCTTTTCGTAAAGTTCACAGCAATTTTTAGGACTCATTTATGTTAGCAGCAAAAGTTTAAATTCAAGCAGCAATGGTACCGACACTGACTGCTGCTGGTGTCATCCCAGTAGAAATACCAGTTCATCCAGGATGCATCAGTTCAAGCCTTTTCACTCCCTGCAGGTGTTTAGACCCCTGTCTTCTGCCACACTGCTTTGGGTTGTGGTGGCTGTTTTGGGATGTGTTGCTCTTCATTGCTTCTGCTGACACTGTACCTCTTTGCATATACATTCACTTTGCCCTTGGATGTGTATCACTGTAAACGTGATTCCTCCTAATGTGGAGCCCAAAGCAGCAGGTGATAAAGCCATCCCCTCATGCACAGTCTCTGTGCAGCAGCAGGCTGTGAAACTTGCTAAAGAAACCTAAAGGAGCAAGAAAAAACACTGAGGGTATTTCAGCCTACAGTAGCTCTTTGGTTAGGAGGTTTTCCCAAGAAGGAGGTCTAATTCTGCCCAGGACTCAAACCAATTCTTTGTGTTCATTAGTGAGGCCCTTCTTTCCCTGCTTTAGCTCCTTTGGGAGCCTGTCATTTCAGCACGCTGAACATGGCAAATAGGAAAACTTTCAGGCACCATAGTCAATAACAACAGCTAAGGATACAAAGAAAAGTTGCTCATAAAAATCAATGATGTTCAGAGTTTAAGTTCAGGAATAAGAATGGTATGGTTGGTGTTGGTTTACTCAGAGGTCATCCGAAAAGAGAACAATCACATTTCTGATCAGATGATGAATGGAAAAAATAGCTACTAATTCAGTCCTGGGTAGTGGTTTTGTTTTTCTTTAAAACTATGCTTCCATGGCCCAGCTCTCAGTGATTTCAGAGACCCACCAGTGAGACAGTGGAAATCTGGGAGGATTGGCATGTGATGTGTGCCAGGGAACTTCAGCAGTCTCAGTCTCAAATGAACAAGCCGAATCTCCCCAATGTAAGCATCAAAAGCAGTCAAACCTTAAGGAGCAGCCGTGCCAGCTGACCCCAAGCAGAAATCCCATCTAAGGCTTAACAGCAAACCTGGGCAGGGAACCAGGTCAAGAGCAACAGCAAAAAGAGAGCAAATCCGCTCATTCTTTGCACATCCTAGTCTAAGCATGCAAACTCCTCCCAAAATACTGTAAAAGAGTTCCAATCCCCCACTGAATTACCATACCCTTATGAGCAAGATGGTCAGGGCTGTTGAGAGAATGGTCTTATTCATACAAGCTAAGCATCTGGCTGGTATCTGTCCCTTTTTGTGTGCTTTTTTCTCCCCTTCCAAGCACTGACTCATGGCACTTGAAGGAGTTGCCTGTTGCCCAGCAAAAGTGATTTTAAGCCACCCTAGACCCAAGTTACCCTTCAGGAGTTTAAAGCAATCACCTGAAGAAGCCTTGCCAGCTGAAATGTCTTCACAGGAGTCCATAGGCCTTTTCTAAAAGACCCAGATGAGCTAATGCATCTAGCTGCACATAGGTACGGCAGCCCCTTCCGCTCCCCCGTAGTTCCCAGTGCCCAAAGCCCACTTGCAGAAGTGATTTGGGCATTTAAGGCCTCACAGCTCTATAGCAGCTGTATTTTCTGTTCTTCCTGTGAATTTACCAGATCAGCTGGTGAGAAGAGGCTGTGCAGACCGAAGCTGCCTCAACTTCTTTTTCCTCTCTGAGAGCTTCTCCTAAACCTCTTGGGCACAGGTAGACAGCTACCATGTCCTGGGGTAACAATCTGTCACTTTACCACTATGTGCTGCAAAATGTCTCCAGATCCCCATGTTCCTGCTGCATGCTGTGGGACCAGAGGCATACACACCAGGGTCTGGAAATCTGAGCTGCTTTGAGGAGCATGGAGAATTCCGAAAGGACTCTCTTCGAGAAGATCAGGCTTTGCTCTGACCATGCTGATATTTCGTGTCTTCGCTGCTGCCTGCAGCGTGGCTTGGAGGTACCAAAGCTAGCTGTAAGGGAGAGCTTAGTACAGGCTAATTTAGCTTAATTGCTCTATTTTCAACCAGAGCAAAAGTCATGAGGCCCCTGGCATCTTTAACACATGCAGAAATAAGGCAGCTGGGAATAGTGTTACTTAGGCTGGTTCCCTGGCCATCTTCCCACTCTGTACGTGTTCTATGTCCAGACACACTGAACAACCAGGGCTGTTGTATTTAACTACCTGTAAAAATGATATGTGAAAGCTCCCTAGTGATCCAAGCTTGAAAGCAACCAAAGGGTGACTGGAGTAAATGCAGGAGTCACGTTAATCCATAGCTCTGCTACATTATGGTGCTACAACAGTACAGACACAGCACATTCCACATTTATGGAGCTCTTTCTGTTTAAAGAGAGAAGTGCTCTTCCATTTCCACTTCCACTGAAGCTAATTCATTTGAGTACATGATATACTCCAGATAATCTGCTGGATCCATGTTAGGCATACAGAAGTAATTCTCTTTTGAAGGTGCATTTTCCACCAGCCAGCACTGCGTGAGGCTCACACACAGTAACCTGCATCGTGAAGTCTGACTGCAATGGAAGCATCTCAGCCCAGCCCCTTTCCAGCATTAGATTTTTCTGCTGCATCCATGGTGTATGGCCAGTATTTTCCTCTAAACCAGGACTGTGGCTCCCTTGGATTATTCCAGGTCTCCTAGATGCAGATACTTTGTTTTCCAAAGAAAGGAGGGAAAATAGACCTTCTGCAACACACCTCTTTGTCAAGAGAGCCTTGCCACCAGCACAGGACAGGTATAATTTCTGTCATATTTTTGTGGAGTCTCTGCTACACAGAGGGGAAGGAGGAGGACAGCCAGTCGTGTCCCTGCCCTCCCCAGCTGTGCTGTCACACTCAGAACTGTGTCACACTCGTTACTTCTGCTTGGGGCTCTGCCTGCCTTCGGAGGCTGCACTGCAGGTCCTGGAGCAAGCAGGGTGGGAGCCCTTGCACTGCTGCCCAGAGGGACTCAGGCTCAAGAGGGGACCAATGCTCACAGTACCTCTTAGACCCTTTCTATTCCAACAGCTTGGAATAGAAGGAACTTTCTATTCCAGCAGCTCATTCAATCAAGTGAAATCATTTAATCAATGTTTTTTTCACATGTTCTCTGACAGTCATTTCTAGTTTTTTTTTCAGTGGAGTCCAATGGGATCATGAAATAGTAATGTACTTTCTCTAAATGCTACCTTTATTGCTGTGTTTGATAAATTGTCATCATTTAAATTGGTCTGGAATGCCTGAAGGGAGTGATTTACGACTGCCTAACCCTCCCTAGGTTTGCCATGAAACCACTGCCAAATGTTTGTTTGAGCATTTCCAAACTGAGTTTGTCAGATTTTCATTGCTCATCCTGTTGATCAGGCAGACAGAGGCATGTTTTTCCCATCTTGCTTTCTACTAATACCATCTTTCCTCTGCATGAGTAGTGATTGTAACTGAAGGCTATTAAAGCTCATTTAATCCAGATGTAGTGCAGTCCTTGAACAGCCCGACTGGGGAAGCAGGTTCAACAACAAGTCACTGTCCTGGAGGAAATCCTGATCATCCAGTGCCTACTCCTGGCTTGCTTAGCTATATTTTAAGCCGGTTTTCTAAATTCATTCTGTGTTTGCATCTGAAAGACCCTCCAGCTGTCTCTGCTAAATTCCCTTTCTGTAAGGTGCAGTGCAATAGGCTTGTTTCCTGCACTTTGGTAGCAAATTTCCATTGATCAGGCCACCAGGGAAGAGCTGGATGCTTTAAGAGTCCCCAGGATGCCTGGACTGCTCAGCACCACAGAGTTGTGGAGGATCACAAAAGGATGATGCTCACTCTTTGAAGTAAAAAGTAGAGAGCAGATGCCAAAGAGGGTGGCATGGTTTCACCAACGGCTATATCCCATACATCCAAGGTCCTGCAAAAGGGTCCTGCTCACAGATGTCCTGGTTGAGAGATGGGAGCAAACACAGCTGTGCTGCCCTCCTTTCCCACTGGAAAAGGCACAGAGGGAAACACAGCTTGATGGGTTCTGTGGCCACACATGTAATAACGCCTGCTGGCAGAGGACCACCCCCCTCAGGCACCCTGAACCCCAGCTGTGATGGTTTGGCTCACCTTACATCAGTGGCGAGGCAGAGCAATGTCAAGGGTCATTTTCCCATCAGGAGTTGAGAAACAGGCTGTGGTGTTCCATGGCCAGCCAGGTGTTTCCTGGAGGTGAAAGATGTGCCAGCTCTTACCCTTGATGGTTTTCCAGCACAAGGCAAACACCCAGACCAACTTGTGGCTTGGAGGGTAGTGGAGAGGTGACAGCAGAATTCCTCAGCTAATCCTTTTCCCTCTTTATCCCCAGCCAGACGAAAGCCCAGCACCCAGTGGCTACTGCTGGCTGCTGGGCTTTCATCTGGCACTCTGCTCAGCTCCAGGACTGGGTGCCAGGGCTGAAACCAAGCCAGTGTGAGGGCCTGGGAGGGCTGTGCCCACTCTCATCCCACCACCCGCCAGCCCCAGCTGCCTCACCATCCCAGCCACCTCTCTGCCCTGCCTGCCTGCCAGGAGGGTTTCTGCTGACTGGATGCTGGAGCTGGCAGAGGTGGCATTCAGGAAACAGCCAGCAGGATAATCCTCCTGATAATTTGTAGCCTGAAGGACAGAGCAGAGAAGTGACAGAGAACGCGTTGATGTTGTGAGTTTCTATGGCATTTAAATTTCATCCTGGTCTTCATATTTGCATATCAATTACCCAGGAAAGAAGGGGAGGAGGAAGGGCAGAGGTTATGTGGGAGCTAAGAAAACAGTGACAGCAATAGTTCAGGAAGCACAAGTTTTATTGCAAAAAATTATGCTGACTGCCTACCAACACTTTTCTTTCTTTAGCAAGTCCTCCCCATCTCTTTCTGTCTTCTACTTTGCTTTTTTTCCTCCTGAATCCCCTATAAATGGAGCTTGGGGAGATTAGCTGGTTCCCCTTCATTCCTGCTTGTCCAAAATGGACAGTAAAAAGAGAGGGGGAGAGAAAGGGGAAAAGAAGAAAAAAACAACCCCTAAACACCAAAAAAACCTCAAAATGCCTGGAGCCATGGCTTGTGGATAAAAACCAGCTGCACGTGAAAAATAATTGATGTGGAGTTTGAGCTATTACGGCTTGGAGAATGAAACACCAACTCATCCTTCCAGAAAGACGGCAAAACCTTTAAAAAGTTTTATTGAAAAGAGGGTTTGAGAATGGGCTTTTATAGCAATGGATGTAGAGAATTTAATGCACTTGGATGCAGCCTTGTGCACTGCCAGGCAATCCCCTGCAGCAGTGGACTTGGGACTGACCTTTCTTCCTAAAACAAATCCCTGTCAGAAGGAATTTTGGTGCTGCTAGTCAGAGAAGTGCAGCAGCTATTGGACCTCCTGGATACCTGAAAGAGCCTTAACCCTCTCATCCCTCCCCTGCATCCCAGGAGAGGACTGTAAGCAGAAGCAATACCTGCTTTCATGACCAGGTGATGAACACTTACTGGAGCACTGGTGTGGGGAGATCCATTCCCACACTAAAAGGACCGATGCCATACACGGAGTGACAAGGACTCAAATCTTTACCAGACTACACAGTAAACAAGTTTTTCTGTGATTAACGAAGAGGTTTAGCATTAAGTGTGACTGTCATGGTCTCGGTTTTGCCCTCATATAAAATGTGAGGTGCAGTGAGTAACTCCAGGATTTCTTCTTCCTCTCATTTTTCAGGTTCCTGACTGACCCTTTGCATTTTTTCCTTGTGGTGGGCAGAAATAGGGTGTTTTCCATCCACATTACAGATTTCTGAAGAATAGCACTATCACTGTACAATCCTACTGTGACTTGACTTCCAATTACATTAAATTCCATAAATCCCAGGAATTCTTATATGCACACTGGTCCAGCGTGCAAAATACTTGGCTCAAAAAAGTAAGTCAGTCACCTGCTAGGGGGCAAAGTAAGGGCACTTTGGTTCCCTCATTTCCTCTAGTTGTTTGTAGGGTGTTGTCATGTATCATAATTCAGCTTTAACAGGAATTTGCATATCACAGAGCACTTGAAGAGGATGCCCAGAGAGGCTTTGGAGTTGCAGTCCTGTGCAATCTGCTCTAGGATGACCCTGCTTGAGGGAGGGTGGACCAGATGACCCACTGTGGTCCCTTCCAGTCTTACCCAGTCTGTGATTCTGTGACACTGTGAATATGGAGCTTTAATCAGTAATGATTGCTCTGGGCTTTCCTTTGGTTTATTTTCATACAGAAAACTCAGGAATCAAGTTGTTTCAACATCTCATGAGTCAGTGAAGGTTTTCTGTTGCTCATTGGATAATGGTTGGAAGATTTTCAGTGATTTGCAAAAAAAAAAAAAAAAGAAAAAGAGAGAAGTACAAGAGCTAACAAGGTGTTTCAATGTTTCAATAGAAAGGTTTTAAAGATGCAGTACCAAAACAGAGAGGAGGGAGGTGACTTCAGACTCCACCCAAAATCCACTTATCGGCTGTCAACTTCCATTTACTTCAGTAGGCTTTGAATCAAAACCATATTTTTTTTTAAACAAATTTCTATTCCTTTCTACAAAGCTCTTCTAACATGTTTAAAGGTGTGCATGGTACACCAAGCTCCGTCCATGGCTAGAGGAGTGGATCATCTCATGAAAATTGCAACAACCACAAGATCTGGATCTGCCAAATTTTCTCTGACATCAGAAGGACTGCTAATCCAGTAGATCCTTCATAGAAATAGTAACATCACCATTTCCTACATAATAAAGGACCAGTTCTACTGCTGAGCAGAATCGGATACATCCAGTCCTGCCCAGAGGACACTGAAAGTGTCCCTCAAGGAAAAATAATTAACAAACTAAAAATAAGCATCTCTAGAACTAAAGCACATAGGTAATTGTTCACCTGGAATTGCTGCCCTGCAGTTATCCTGCTTGGCAGAGACTGCTCCAATCCAGCCTCTCATCTTCCTGCCAAGCTGTGATGCTGTCCTTGGGTAGCACCTCCACTCCTTGCACAGCACTGAGCAGGCCATGCCCAGCCCGTGGAGGAGCAGGGGATGAACCAGCAGGCTCTACACAGCACACGTCACACCACTTAAAATAGCCAGGCATGTCTGAAGGACTGCGTCGACCCCAAGGGCCTCCTGTTAAACTGTAACAGGAGTCCTGAATATTTACACAGATGCTGAGAAAATGCTGATCTTTGAACAAGCCTCTAGTTAAAAATAAGTCTGATTTTTTGAATTTTTGAGATTTTTTTAATGACAAAAGTCTAAACCTGGTGGCTCTAACTGGCTGAGGTATTTCCTCCCCCCTCCCACCCCGTGGTCTGCTTCTAAATTTAGCTTCATACACTGACTTGAGAGTGTTACTCCCATCTCATCCTTATCCTTGGCAGGGTGCTTGGGAAGGAGATTCACTGAGGATCATGTCTCCTCACACGATTCAGGAGCCGGGATTTCACACTGACAGACAAGGCCACAAGGTTTCTTCTTCCAGTCCCCAGGGACAGCATCCTGCCTTTGGGGACCTCTCCAAAGCAGCAGGCTCCTTCTTTCAGGTTATCTCCTCAGCATTTCTGAACAGGCTGAGGCCATGCCCCCAGGCCTGTTATCTCTGATTATTTCCTTCACACTTACTGTGACACATCTGTGATGTTGAGGGAACATCATTACTCTTTAAAGACTTCTTAAGCATAACTGAGAAATGCATACACCAGACAGGTGATCTTCACATTCTAAGCCTTTCCATCTCCCTGTCTACCTACTGCCACATTGCAGGAATCATGGAATCACAGAATGGATTGGGTTGGAAGGGGCCAAATACCATCTAGCATTTACCTTCTGCCATTGGGATTGACACCTTCCACAAGCCCAGATTGTTCAAAGCCCTATCTAACCTGGCCTGACCCATCCACCTGGCCTTGAACACTTCTAGTGATGGGGTATCCTCGGCTTCTCAGAACCATTGTGTTCCAGTGCCTCAGCATCCTCACAGTGAAAAGGTATGATAAACTATTGAATGGCAGCTGTAAACAACTCTTGCTCTTCTTTAACTAGTAGTACAGTATGAACCCACAAGCTTATGATCCTGAAGAAATTTCATGAGAAGTGAACATACACCTCCTTGCAAATATGTGATTTTTCTTCCTCTGGCAACTCAAGAGGCAACATTGACAGACAAAGAAAATAAAACGGTGCTGAAACACCTCTGTGCCCTTCTAACCTTCTGGTGAACTCCCAGCAGCCCTGTGAAGCAGCGGGCAGCAACACCTACTCTGGGAAGATGCCCACAGTTTGTGGTGATGCACAGCTCCCCAGGATGTATTCACTGGGCTGGGGTGCACTCATGGCTGCAGGTGTGTGCAGGTCCCATGGAGCCTCCAGGAGCCAGGAAAGGGCTTCAGGAGGATACAAGTTCCCCATGGCCTGAGTTGCGGACTCTGAGGCCTCCAAAAAGTAAAACAAATTCCTCTAGAAAGAGCAGAGCTTCTAGACAAGAAAGTGCAGCTGAGTTATTTGGCCTAAGAGGACTGAGGCACATGAGCCAGGCAGCATCTCAAAGGAGTGGGATCATGCTATCAAGCTCTCAAACGTGAGGATACCTAAGATGATTTCTGGATGTCATCTCTGACATTATCTGGAAATTGTCCTTTACTCTTTGCAGTTTTCTAAGTCAATAATCTGTTTCAACAATATCTGGCCTCCTGCCTCTGACAATGCTGTGAGTTTGTCCCGAGCACATGCTCTCTCCCTCTCCTATCCCCACAATTACACACCCACTGTGTAACTCCTCTCCTCATTTCCATTCACTGGGCACTGCTCCTCCCTCTTCCAATTTAAGCCTGAGCTTGGTTGCACTCTCTGTCTCCAGCTAGTGATAGCACCATTCATCTCCTTCAAAATTTTCATTCTGCAGTTTTTCAGTCCAGATCATCTCCTTCCTGCCTGCCTCAGGGATGTCTCCCGAGCCATCCTCTGCTCCTGTCAGTCTCATCTTCTGCCCCATCAAGAAAGTTATTCCTGCTGCTTTATGGGCCTCAACCTGCTCTGTGCTCCTGATGCCAAATGGGTTGACACAGTAGTGTGAGCTCTTGCTCAGGTCCACCCAGACTTATCACCTACAGCAGACTTATCACCTGGCACTGTTGACGTAGAAGGAACTATGAGTTATGAGTTGCAATGGAGACAAATTCCCCACCTGTGGCTTGCACTTTTCACTTCCCAGCCCTGCAGAATGTGGCTGCTGCAACCTGTCTGTAACAACACAAACCCCTGTGTGGTTCCTTGGCAGTACATCACTGTTTTGGAAGGTGCAGGACAGAAATCCTCTAGAACATCCTTCTCCTCTGTGGTGACTGCTGTAAGGAGGCTCAGACATGTGGGAGCAGCCCACACCATGACAAGTCAGGCTGCAGGAAAAGCCCCTGAGTAGCTCACATGTAGCCATGAGGACTCAACAGATGCCTGGGGACTAGAAGTCCCTGTCTAGACACTCTCACCTGGAGGGCAGAGAAAATGAGTGGCAAGGCGAGCAAAATGCTTCCCTGTGACATGTAACTCTGCACTGAAAAATTAGAAAGATGGCAAAGATCAACCTTCCTCTACCTTTTAAGGTAAAGACACAGAGATAACAATTAGCATTTTGGCGATGATATAATCTTAGCAGCTCAAAATGTGCAGCACTTTTGAAATGCATTACAGGAGGCAGCATGGTAGTCTTAAGAAACTGTCATGCTGCTTTTTAAAACAGAATTGTTCTTAAGTTGTCCAAGTTCAAAGTGCAAAGAATGGCATATGCAACATTTTGTAGCTCTTGCAATATGCTCACCTCCCAGATTAGATTCAGGTAAGGGGGAAAAAAAAGTCTGCTCAGACGTGCTCCACCCTTGCTCTCCTAATGGTTCTTGGCTGAGACCTGAAAAGAACAGTGGTGGCGAACAGTGGATGTAACTGTAACTTTTCCTATTTTCTGAGCCAAAACCTGCTGTTGCGGTATGGTGACCGGTGCTATCAAACCCATCAGACGACATGGGAGCTAATCCATAGATTGCCAAATCCCAGAAAAGAAGGGAAAACCTCTTACGTTTACGTGGCTCCATCGCTCAGTTACCAGACGAGCCGATAAAACAAGGAACGTCTTCAAAATTGAGCGACTCGGGGTTACTTCTGGTAAGTTAAGTCTCTCATTTGATACCGAGCCGGGCCGGAGGAAGGCTGCCTTTTGCAGCTTCACTTCCACCCTCTGTGCCCCGACAGCGCGCCCGGGCTCGGAAGCCGAAGCCTCCGGGGTTTGGCGAGGGGTGGCCCCATATCCCGAGGGATCGCGGATCCCTCTCTGTCTCCGGGCACAAGCCCGCCCGCCTCGGGCTGCCCGGCGGAGCCGCCGGGGCTGCGGGGCAGGTCTGGGGGGTGTGTACGTGTGTGTGGAGGGGTGCCCCGTGCTGCAGTACCGCGCCTGGCCGCGCACCGGCAACAGCCCCCCGCGGCGCGGCGGCCCCGGCGGGCGGGAGGCGGGAGGGCCGGGCGGCGGCGGGCGGGGCGGGGCGCGGGGCGGTGCGCGGGCGCTGCGCGGCGGGCGGCGGGCGGCGCGGGGCGGCGCGGGGCGCGGCGGGCGGCGGTGCCGCGCGGGGCGCTGATGCCGCGCGGGGCCGGTCGCGCCGCGGGGCGGCGGGGCGCGCAGGGCGGGCGGCCACGGGGCGCTCGGCCATGGGGCGCGGGATGCGGCTGGCGCTGCTGCTGCTGGGCGCCGCCGCCGCCGCTGCAGGTGGGTCGTGACCGGCCGCGCTCGGCGTTCTCCGCGGGCGTGCGAGGTAGATCCGCGCCGCGTGTGCGTGCGCGGGTACGCGCGTGTGCTGGAGTGTCCGCGCCCGTGTGCGCGGGGCTGCGCGGGCGAGCCCACGCACGGGGAACCGCACGGGCGGGTGCGCGCTGTGCACGCACGCGACTGTCTCTGCTCGCACGTATCCGCACACACGCACCCACGCGCGTACGGACGCGTATGTGTGCTTACAGGCCGGGTGCGCGCGTGTCCGCACATGCGGTGCGTGTCGGTACGCGGTGTGCGCGGATGGGTGCGGAAAGGCAGGGGCCGGGATGCGCGTCCCCCCCGCGCCGCAGACAAAGAGGAGTCCGGCCGCACCGCGCTGCTCTGCGCGGGGCCGCTCCCGCCCGCGGAGCCTCCGGCGGGGCGGCGAGGCCGGGTGGGCTCTGGCCGGGGCTGCGGGGGATGCCGCGGGAAGGGGGCCCGGCTGCGGAGCGCTGCGGGCTCCGCAGGCGCTCTGGGCGGCGTCGCCCCGAGTCGTCGGGGTGCGGAGGAGGGTGGGCAGAGTTTTCAAAGCCCCTTCCCACAGCGTAAACCCTTCGCGCCCAGAGCTGCCCGCAGCGGGGTCCCGCAGCAGATACACTCGAGCATAAACAGTTTGCGTAACGTTTCCTCGGCCGGGTGCGAGCCGAATGCCAAATTTCTTTTTTAAAAAGAAGAAAAAAACTCTGATGGGAAACAAACATTTAATCAGGCACAAGATATAAACGAAACATCACAAGGCATGTGTTGCTAAAATGCTTAAACAGGAAGCATATGATTTTCCATGGATGTTTTCCCAGGTGAGTCATGGTATTTGCTGCATGCTCTTACTCATTACTGAAGATCTCAGTCCGGTGGCATGTACAGTAGATAGAATGGGAAGATTTAGTTGGGCAGATGCATTAAGTGCAATAAGGAAAAGCACCTTTTCTAGTCCTGTGGCAGAGCAGTTGTGGACTTGTGACTGCCAGCATAGAAATCTCTATGCTCTCAATTTGTCCTTTTACTGAATTCTTGTGGCAGTCAGTGTTACACTAGAAAGCTGTCACTTTTCATAACATGAAGTGCTCTGCATCGGTCATGCAACTGTTTTCCAATTCAAGTGAAAACAAACACCCTTTCAAAGGGAGTTTCCTCTTCCCCCTTTCTGCCCCTGGAGACCCACGTCTGTGTGCCAGCAGCATTTCTCAAATCCTGCTGAAGCCAAGGTCCCTTGCCCCAGATCTGATCCCGGGTGAGGAAGGGACCCTCAATGCCTGGCCCGAAGACAAGTGCAGTCAGTGACCGTGCATGACCAGGGCTGAAGCATACCCCGAGCTGGGAGCAATCAAATACTCTCAGCTCCCAAGGTCTGACATGGGATTTTGTTTTGCCAACCCTTCACAGCTGGGTTTAGGCTCAGGCAGTGCCTTTTCCCTGCCCTGGGGCCATCTACGGCAGCCCTACCACCAACTGCAGTCACGGGGAAACCTCCCATTGACCAGGTCCTCCTCCACTGCATTCCTGGAGGCAGCAGTCTGGTGTGCAAAAAACAAAAGGACTTGACAAACACAAACAGTAATCTCTACCTGTCTGACGATGCTGACTGAACCCTGCTCTTCCTACCACTTCCCAAATCTGCTTTACAATCCCACAACTGAGGGAACCTCAGTAAATGTTCATCTGTTTGTGTAGCGGCCAACTGCACCGTGTTACACGTAGCCAAAGAATCCAGGAAAGCAGCCAAACACTTAAATTAGGCCAACTACTGGCTAGCCTAACTGATAATATGACAATAGCACTTAACTTACCTACCCCTCAGGAGAGCTGCATAGTTAATGTTTATGCAACACTTTGAAAAGGATGTTCGGGAGTTTTAAGTGATATTACATTGACCTTACAGTTCAATTTGTTTACTTTTCTAGAGGAAATGTATTCTGCACAGTTACCGTAGGTCATCCCCAACACAGCTTTACCAGCACACTGTAGGAAGCTAACTTGACTGAGCATTTCTTGTTCACTAAAAATTTCCCAAGACTGCTTACCCAGTGAACTCCAGAGACTGGATTCAGAAGTGCCTTGGACTGGGTGCATAGCAAGCAGCAGTCCACAGCTGTTCTGAGGAAACACTATAGAAAACCCATATAGAGCTTTGGTGGTAAAAGTGGTTTTTATCCAGGGTGCTTCTTGAGGAGCAGGAGAAGTGGGGGATGCTGTCAGGCTTGGACGGCTTAGCACTGCTAGTGCATTAATATAGCTTAATTGCAACTATCACACTGTAGGCAAAAGCTGAATAAGCCCCAGATAAAGGATTTATTGGATGCTAAACTGAAATGACCTTCAGACATAATAAAAATGCTAAGAAGAAGACATTAATTGGTGCACAAAGCTGACTGTGTATGACTGGCCTGGTGATAAAGAAGACATTATGCACCTCAGATGCTTTGACCTGCACACATCCAAGTCAACAGAGATTTTTTGTATGTTAAACAATTCACCAAATACCACTTTGACCTACTCTTGCATTTATTAATAAAAAGTTGGAGAGCCCTTAATCAAGCATTCCTGCACCAAGTTACATTGATTACATGTAAGAGTTACATGGTTTCACAGTAAAGACCAGGGTGATTTTATTTTTCTTTGACTCTATAACTGTGGATTTTAAAATCGACAGGACTTCCAGAAAAGCTTGAGCAAAAACCACAGAGCTTCAGCTGTGCGGCAGCTTGCCAGCATAATTTCAACCAAAACTTTTTTCCCTTCCCTTTACACACACCAGCAACAGCATTTCCAAACCTAGGCGGAGCGACGATTAAACACTGATGTCAGCAGCAGTTTCTGATTGTGGGAAGATTTGGAGTAAGGATGGAGTGGTGGGAAAGGAGGCGAAGGCTTGAGGTGGTTGCTGGCAGGTGATATTCCTGTGGGCTCTCACACCCCCGACACCTGATTTGCTGCACGGCGGGCTGGGTTGCAGCAGCGCTGTCTCCCATCCGTGGCAGTCTCCTGGCCTTGTGGCAGCATGCTGCCCTGGTGGCAGCTTGCCTTTCTTCTGCTTTTCTCCACTTCTCCAGGGCCACCTGCATCCCCTTGGAGTCCTCGGGGCATGTGTGTTGTGGCCCTGAAGCCTGAGCCCTGCTCTGGTCCCTCAGGGTGGGAGGGCAGAGTGTACTCATCCCTTCCCGTGTCTGCTGCCTGCTCTGGATCTCTTGGTAGGTAGGGATTATCCCAAGCGCAGGGAAACCCTGAAAGGTTTGGGGGTGAGGTCTCTTGCTTTTATAGGCATACTGAGCTCCACAGAAGGGAGAGCTGAGCAGCAGTGCCACACTGCCACAGCCCGTCCAGGGCTCGGCGGGTACCAGCGGCACACGGCTTCGGCGTGGGCAGCATCCCGCGTACGGCGGGACGTGTCTGCTCTGACGGGGCGAGGTGCTCCCGCCTCAGCAGCCGCCTTCAGCCCCCGCTGTCTGTCCCGCAGGTCTGGGCGGCGCGGCGGCAGCGAGCAGTCCCTGCGAGAAGGCCTGCAACCCTCGGATGGGCAACCTGGCGCACGGGCGGGCGCTGCGCACCGACACGTCCTGCGGCCGCCACGCCGCCGAGCCCTTCTGCAGCTACAGCGAGGACGAGCAGCGGCGCTGCCGGCGCCCCTCGTGCGGCCGCTGCAGCGGGGCCCACGCCGGGCTGGCGCACCCCCCCGCAGCCATGGCCGACTCCCCATTCCGCCTGCCCCGCACCTGGTGGCAGGCGGCCCCGGATGCCCCCCGCGACACCATCCGCCTGGACCTGGAAGCCGCCTTCTACTTCACTCACTTGATCATGGTCTTCAAGTCGCCCAGGCCGGCTGCCATGGTGCTGGAGCGCTCCCAGGACTTCGGCGAGACGTGGAAGCCTTACAAATACTTTGCTGCTAACTGTTCGGCCGCCTTCGGGCTGGAGGATGATGTGAGGCAGAGAGGAGCCATTTGCACTTCCAGATATTCGAGCCCCTTCCCTTGCACTGGAGGAGAGGTAAGTCTGCCCGGGCTGAGACGAGAAAGCCCCTGCTCCAGCCCCCTTTCTCTCTGCAATCTCTGCGCCCGTGTTTACGCTCCATATTTCACTACACCGGCATCGCTTGTCATCGCACGTATTTCAGAAGGCTAGTTAATGTAATTCATTCCTAGGTGGTGTAAGCACCGCCCTGCCTCTTGCTTTGCTGCCTTCGTAGTTCCCTCTTTTTTCCAAAAAATTCCTTTAATCTGGTGAACCCCACTACACAACTGCAACCTAGGCACGTGCTGCTAATTCCTCAGGAATGCCAAAGGGAACGTCACTCTCCAGCTTTCTCCAGATCTTACGGTCGTGTGCTTTTAAGGTGATGCAAATAGGTCTGACCAAAATGCAACTGTGTTAAAATTCATAGTCACCAGATTGACGTTTAATAGTGACTGCCTTCACTGAGAAGTAACCAGTCAAAGTAGCTACTCAGCACACACTGAAGTATGGTTCTCATAAACCAGGTCAGCCAGGTAATTTTAAAACCTATACCTTGTATTCTTTTGCCCTGTGCACACTTATGTGAAAAGAACTTGAAGAAAAGGAAGAAAACCATCATATTTGCTAAGACGAAAAACGTACATGAAAGTCGGACGATTTTCAATGTGAGAAATAGCAGATAACAAGCGATGCATTTGGAGGCGCTACCAATAATACTCTTCCCAATGTGCAGTTCTGTCCCCGGAACTGCTGGGGAGCTTCCCCTGGGAGCCGTGGCCATGGGGCTGCCCTCCTGTGTCCCCCCACTCGTGGGAACGCTTCCCCGGTGACCAGCTCTGGACTTTAAAGGCTGCTCCCTCTAGTGGCCTAATTTAATGAAATTGCCTGAAAGCTTAATCAAAGTTAGAATTTCCCTCTGGCCTAACACGGAGAAAGGATAAAATCTGGTTAGTGAATCGGGAGATCACTTACTTCATTGTAGTTTCTGCTGATAACTTGTTTTGAGGTGAAAATGCAATCCTTAGAGGCCAGCATTCATGTTAAGAAAAATCATGTATTAAGACCCTTTTGCAATAATTTGTGGTCAGCTCTAGGCATGCTCTGGCTAGGAAACCACTCTCTGCAGAAATACTGAGGGCTGTGTTTTCACTAAAGTGCATCTGTTAGCTGTGTCTCAGGAGGCAGCCAGTGTCTTGCTCTAGGAGAAACTGTTCCATGCTCTCATCAGCTGAGAAACAAGGATCTCCAGACCCGTCAGATAGATCCAGGGTGACTATTCCATCACATTTTGAATCAGATGGCTGGTGAGAAAAAAGTGCTATCTTTTTTTCCCGCCACCCTTTGCTTGTGCCCCCAAAAAGCTGCCTGAACTTCCTTTCAGTGTGCAATATATAGAGGGGCTTGCGAGAAAGGTGGAAAAAGACTTTTCAACATGGTCTTTTCTGACAGAACAAGGGGCAACCGTTTTATACTGAAATTTATTTAGATTGGAAATAAGACATTCTTTGATTGTGAGGGTCGTGAGGCACTGAAACAGGTTGCCCAGAGAAGCTGTTGTTGGCTCAATCCTGGAAGTGTTCAAGGCCAGGTTGGATGAAGTTTTGAGCAACCTGATCTATTGAAATATGTCCCTTCCCATGGTAGGCATGTTGAACTCGATTACCTTTGAAGGTCTTTTCCCAGCCAAATAATTCTGTGATTCTGAATCAGGGCTAACTACAAAGTAAGACCTACAAGAGGAAGGATGTATGTACACCACTGGAAATTTCTCAGACCCTCAGTACTTGTGTCAGCTTCTGTGTCCAACCACCTGAATCATAAAGTTATGCCAGCCTGTGATGGAGGGCAGGGAGAAATCCACAGCTCTTAGGCCAGCCAGTGGGTTTTCTCTTGGGTATATGATTTGCATGCTCCTTTTTTAGCTTTCCAGGGATCTTTAGTCAGGGATGAGAAAACCAGGGCATCCTACAAGGCAGTATTTGTCTCACAGGTGTTGGGTCCTGTGTTGCACCATCCTGGTGCAGTTTTCATTGTGGTCACTGCACACAGGATGGTGCTGACCCTGCACACAGGATGGTGGCTGTGGCCTGGAGAGAACCTGTACAAACCCCAACCTCAGGCAAGCTCCTCTCTGCACTGGTGCAATTTAGAGACAGTAGAATCAAGGTCTTGTGTGTAGAAACCAATGCCTGATCAAGAAGAAAAGTGACTTGGTGGTGTTTGATGCATCTGCAGTAGCATGCTGCAAAGAGAGGCTACGTACCGAGCTTGCTCCTTTGGGACCTCTTCTTTTGGCATCGCTTTAGTCTGTGTTATTGCGAAGAAGCTATAAAAGTCAAGAGCATTTAATTGTTCCAAGTTTTAAACAAATATTGCATCCAAGGAGCTGGAACGTAGGAGATTTTGCTCACATGGTACACTTCAGTTCCTGCACTTAAACACCACTTTTTACCTGCAAAGTAATAGCAGCAGCTCTCCAGATGGCAAGCCTGCATGCATAGCAAGTATCACATTTAATTTATTACAGCATGCTGCATTCCAGCAATTACAAGTAGCTGCCAATAGCAACATGTATCTGACCTAAAGAAACATCAGAGTTTTGTGTTCTGTTTGGAGTTATGTTGTGCTTTACTCCCACTTTGGTAGCACCTAATTTCACACATATGGAAACAGTAATTTCACTTGAAACAGTGGTTTCAAATATGCAGTCATCCACAATGTCAGTGTCTGAAGGTTATTACTCATTACTCTGAGGGGTATTACTCGTTTTCTTTAAAGCACAGCTACAAATTCTGTGAGTGCCACTGGATTTCTTTTTTAACTTTTTTGATTTTTTTTTTACTGTGATGTAACAACTGTAACCCCTGATCCAAACCATGTGTCACTCTGTGTACTGCTTTCTCACACTTCAGACATTTCAGAGCCCCACGTGCATTTCTGGGCACAGCGTTGCAGGATTTTGCAGGATGCTGGGGTCTCTCTGCATGCTGCTGGCAGCTCAGTCACTGCTGTCTATCCCCTTGGATGAGTAGTTTGTCTCCGGTGAGGCCTCAGGTGATGGTGACTCACCCCAAATATCACTGGAGTTTGGCACAGACCTGTGGCTTGTTGGGCTGGTGGTTCCTGGTTTTACCCTCTGTAAAGAACAGGCAGTGCTGATCCACCTGCATTTCTGCTGATTGTTACAGTGCCAGCAAGCTCTGATTCAAGGCAGCGATGTGCAGAACCCCACAGTATTCAGGGGCTTAGGGCCTTTTTTCAATGTATCACCTGCCTTAATTTGGGTCAAAGGTGTATCTGCTTCACCTTTTATTAAAAAGGAATATCAGACTTTTTGCATTCTGCCCTCATCATCATGAGTCATTCCTTAGATGCCTACTTCAGCTCTTATGACAAAAATCCTCCCTCAGCAGGATTTACCATGTTGTTGTTCTTGAGGAGATTTATGATAGTGTAGAAAACAAGCTGACAAGCCTCTAGGTTCGTTTCAAAGACCGAGACCTCAGAAATGCTGAACTAGCTCTGGGAGATGCCTTTCATCCTTCTGTAGCAGTGTGGCTCTGGGCTTGCCTTTGCAGCGGTGGCACTGGGGTGCTGGAGAGCCCTGGGAGAGCGATACTTTTGGAAGGTGGCACCGTGCTGCAGTCACCTCAGCTGGGAGCCACCTCAGCAGTGGGAACCACACAAGGTAATTATGTCACACACCATGTGTCGCACTTGGATGATCTATTGATGGATAGAATCACCTCATCAGGGACTTGGCAGGTCCCTGCTCTTCTTTGCTACCTGTCCTTAACACTGCAAGTCCACTGGACATGATTATCTCTGACAGGGATGTGGCTCCAGCTGAGGCAGGCAAGAGATGGAGGATCAACAGCCCGGTGGTGGGATTAGGAAGGAAAGGACAAATCTGGGCAGAACTGCCAAGCCAAGAACTTGAAGGCTGTGCTGATGTCAGGAACACTGCACTAAAATGCCCTGGGCTTGGTCTAAATGGTTTTCTTGGTGGAAGTGAGCTTGAATTCACAGGTCAGCATGTGCCCAGAGACCTCAGGGGCTCTGCTGAGCTGAGCCCCATACCAGGGCAGCCTGGCTGCAGTCTGACCTCATGCAAAGAAGAACCACTGTTTCAACAAGCAGCAAAGTAGTCAGTGATTTCTCTGCAGGTACAGAAGCCAAACAAACCAACTGAGCCTCTCCTCAGTAGGGAACAGGAAAGGAGGCAGAAGGTGGGTGCCCATCTCCTGCCCTGGCATCCCAACCTTGGTGCAGCCAACCTGGGTTTCCAGCTACCTGCGAGCATCTGCCTGTTTGAGGAGTTGGATTTGCAACATTATGAAGGGGACACTTTCCCATGTCAGGGAATAATTTCGACTCAGCTGCATGCAGAGAGTTCATTACAGACTTGCCCTATGCTTAATATAGTAAATTAATTGTTTCACAGCACCAGTTTGTTTAGCATAGGCAGAAACCCCTAAATGTTAGCCTTGCATTGACAGTGTTTTAAGAGAAAGGCTATGGCCAAGGTTTAGCCTGAATCATACAAAAATGTTACAAATACTGAGTATTTTCCTTGTTTTTCAGGGTGTAACCCTTCAGCCACATTATTGTAAGGGAAATCAGAACTGGATTCACAAGCCAAACATAGTCTGATCTAAGTAAACAAGATGCAGAAATAAAGTCTTTCAGCTTCGTGCTCAGACAGGAATACTAATTTCACTAATATGCATAAAAGGCTATCTTCCCTCCCATAGTTCAGATCATATTAATATTTCCTTTTCAACACACTAATCTTAAAATTATCCTTGGCTGGGGATCATTATTGAGGGCTCATCCACGAGGGGCCCTTAGCAGATGTTAATTCTTTAACAGTGAGTGAGAGTGACTGTCCACTCTGCAATGCAATTATCTCATTCACTTTACATTCCCATCTGTGGTCAATTCAGATTAGCTCGCCTGAGTGTTCCCATTTAGACAAGCTGCAGGATAAAAGGGCTTACTGAAGCAGAGTCTCCTTGACAAGATTTTAGTAAATTAGTAACTTATTTTAGTGTTCATCGATTCAGAATACTGCTAATAAATCACTTGGGGACCTCAGCTATTGTTGCTGTTTGCTATTTATAGAAGAGGCATATTTGCAGTTTGACTATATTCCAGAAACAATTTCTAACATGCTTTTAACTTTTGAAACATCACATTGCCACTGTTTTGCTGTGGGATGCGTGTCTTACTGAGCATTTTATTGATCTTGCATCTTCCGTAGCAGAAAAACCTTCATATGTTCTGCCTTTCTCTGTTACTGCATGCAGCCTGCCTCTCTTCCATGAGGATTTGGACACCAGTCCTACTGGTTTTACCTGAAATCAGCTGCCTAGAGCAGAAGTACATTGTGTATTTCTACTGAGAAGTCTGACCATGACAGACAGTGAGTGTGGTTGTAACACTCGCTGCTGAAACAAATAGGAGTTAAAGACAGCTGGTAACTTGTACTTTTGAGTCTTGATTTTGGGTTGTAGAAACTTCTGCCTGGTTGGGTTTTTTTTTACCTTTTAGGCCCGAATAAGCTTGGTTTTCAAGCTTATCATTGTTGTGATTAGCTAAAGCTACATTTTATTTGTGCTGAGGTCCCTCAAGGATCTTGTGGGTAGCAGATTTCAGTTCAGTCACTTGCAGGACTTCACAAAGAACCTGGGCAAATATGCAAGAATAACCTCAAGGCAGCCTGTGATGTCAACCCATTAGAGGGCTGCAAACATCTTTTTTAATTGTCCCGTGCCACTGACATCTGCACAGAGGGAAAACAAAGGCCTAAACTGATGAGAAGGAAAGAGAGATCCTGGCAGGTGTTCAGCAGTGGTCAGGATGTGAGGACATACCTAGGGAAGTATGTTTTCAAGTCCCATCTCTACACTTTGTAGAAGGGCACTTTGTAGGAAAATGACCTCTTTAACAGTGCATTCCTGGTTATCCTACCTTTGGAAAAACAAATTGTTGGGCTCTGTTCTGAAATGCCATGTGCAAAGGAGAATCTGTTCAGCTAGGGGTGGTTGGGGTGATGGCCAAATCCTGTCCAGTTCTTTTCATTATATCACTAAATCTAGCAAGACATGGGGACCGTTGTTTCATAAGCTCAAGAATAATGATTTCTAGGGGAATAGTTATTGAGATGATGTGAATGAGGTAAGGCTGGGGTCAATAAAATTATATAGGAGCCCAGAAATCCCAGGCTGTGGCAGCTGGCAGTAGCAGCACACCAGCAGGACACCATCTCACACCAGCCACCTTACTGCTGGCTGTGGTGAAGTGCATCCCTTGGTTTGGTCCTCAAACTTTCTTTCCTTCCTGCAGGGAAGCTCATCTTCCCAAGCACTGTGGGCGGGTTTCCAAGCCAGTGCAAGTTTCCAGCAGTGGAGGAGAGGAGATTTTCCCTTTAAATAATGGGGCAGCAAAAAGCAAATCAGGGGAAAAGGGGAAACTTTAGCTTAGTTTTTACCTGTGCCTGGGAGGACAAGAGACAAGGGCCATTCTGGGCACATGTGGAGATGAACCTTCGGTCTCTGACGAACTTTACCATGAAAGATTCTTTAGAGTTCAGTCACAACAGGGCTGGCAAGGCAGCCAGCACCTTCCTTTAAAGTTTTCTCTATGTGGAGTACCAGGCATGATACTGCCAGATCTGTGGGCCAGGTTGTGACAAATCCCTCCACCTCTCCCACAGGCCATCCTAGAGGAGTGACATGTCCCCTTATGAGGCCTCCTGGATGCTCAGCATCTCAGAAGGACAAGGACATGTGAAGAGCAACCTGCCCCACGATCCTCTGCATGATTTCTCCCATTGCAACTAGCCCGTAGGATCATCTCCCTGCTGGATTTCCCAGTGCTTTTGGCACAACCCTCTGCTTGGCCAGTTCTTGAAATGCAGCTGCCTCTGGGATGGAGCATAGCCAGTGTTTAACAGTGCATATCAGCAGTCCCCTGTTTGGAACAGCAAGTTTCTAACAACTGCTGCTGGATTGACCTCCAATTACGGCTAAAACAAATTATTCTGTGGAGGCAGCTTGACCAGTCTGTGAAAGGGGGGATGTTGGAGGCTGCCAACAGCAGGAGCAAATGGGTCCCAGGGCTCCAGGAGACCCTTTCCAAACTTCTTCTGTAGGATGGGAAGAGCACTGTGCCCACATGAAACAAGAGGAGTTTGGGTAGGCAGAATTTAATTCTCTAAATTGGCATCTAGCCTTGTTAGCGGCACTATTGCTTCCCTTGAGAAAAGTGCCATGGGATTTTAACGGTGCCTCTGGAGCCTCTCTTCAGGCACTGCACCCCACTGCTTCATTTCACAGCTCATTTTTGGCATGAAGAGAAGGCTAGCACACTTATTCAGCTCCCAGTTCTCTGGCTGGAAAGTAGGGCTGCCATGTTTCTCTATGGGATTCCTGGATACAACTGGTTACATGGGAAGCATGTAACCTAAAGCAGTGTATTAACATGTCTCAGAAATTTTGGATCAAAAGCTCATTTGAGATTAATTGCCGTGCAACAGTGGGTGTCAGTGTGAGATACCCGCTCTAACAACATTCAAAATCCTACACAAATGGTGAAGTTCTCAAATTGTCCATGGGTAACATTTCACAGGAAGAAGAGAAGTTAATGTCCAGAACCCAGTTTACTAGATGCACATGCTATGAGTCTTTTACCACCAGCATGCCTCATTCCAGTAATTAAAATCTGTAGCTATGGGTTGAAAGAGGAATGCTGTTTTTTGTGACCTTTTTGACAGTGTGTAGTTACATATAATTCTGACAGGTATTCTTTTCCCTAGAATTAAATGTAGCTCATGGTAGCTAAGTAGTTCAAGCAGACAGTCCTAGAGACACAAAGCCTTTTCTTTATAAACAAGAGCAATTGAAAAATATTCATGGAATTGTGTTACTCTTAGGCTGAAAGAAATCCCCTTGATCCTTAGTAGCATTGCAGTTACTGAAACACTAACCTGCTGCCTTTCAGGCTTTTGCAGTGGTGTGTTGTGCTCAGGAGCTGTTAAAGAGGTTATTCTGCAGCTCTGGGGAGTGAGCCAGCTTTCCTTACAGCCCTGCCAATGAAGAAGCAAGTCCAGTCCTTAATTTGGCTCTTTGGAGATAGCTCCAGGTTTTTTGGGTATTCCATATGCACAACAGGTACTGCCAGCAGGCCAAGGCTGGGAACATAAATCTTTTATGGGGATAGGGAAAGGAGGGGAATTGCTGGAAGGAAGAGTACTTAAATATCATCCTTCTTGCTGATGGGTCAAAGGACTTCATATCATCAGCTGAGATGTGCTGGTTCAGTTTCCTGGCTGGGCTAGCAGTCTTGGAAACGGTGATTCTAAAGATGAGAAAAAGGCAATAATTGTTTTCCTTGATAGTTCATAGCCAATGATATCATGCATCTGGAGGGTTTTGTGAGCCAAGAAACTGAGTGTTTCTCTCTGTTTGGTGAGCGAAAGTAGTGCTTAAGGAAAATGGAGCCATTGTGGAATAAACTATCAATTATTGGAGAAGCACTACTAACTGGAGATGAAGAACTCCCAATAGGTGTGAGCTGTAGTGAGATTTTTCTGATAAGAACATTACCTTTGTGATCATTGACTGCATGAAGACAGGAATGACCTAGCAGTGTTTCATTTTCATCTAATGAAATTGTGTAGTTGAATGTTGAAGAAAAGCTGAGAAGATGGCTTTCATCTGGCTGATTATTGCCAGAGATTTCAAGGATCCTGGAGAAATCCCAAGGCTCTTCCCTATCTCTCCTTGTGCCTTTTCCAGCCCCTCACTGGTCAGCTGCTGCATGTGAGTTGGAGCTCTTCCTACACAGCTCCTCACTTTTGAGAGTGGCAGAAGAATGCTTTGAGTTTCCCAGAAGATAAAAGTTACCTCGGTATAAATTAATGTGTGAGGGCTGATTATTTGACATAGTTGGATTTTCCTCCCTGAAGTCTTTGTAAGATTGCATAACTTTTGAATGGTAAGGCAAGGGATTATTTGCCTTGATTTATATGCTGTAAAACACTGCAGAAGTGCTGGAGGCATGGGCCAAATGCTGTCTTATGTCAAATTATATGAAGGAGCCTTGTTAAGGCTGCTGCAGAAGTGCCATTTCTCCAGCATCTCAAGGAGTTCAGGGACTGCTGCTGGTGGTACACAGTGGGTTTCTGTCATGGTTGCCTGGGGATGTTGATTGAGCACCAAACGCTGTGGCCTGCAAGATTCCAGTGTGATCTCGTGTCTGACGGTCTCCTCTCTGCAGTGGCAAGGCAGGTTTTCCAATTTCTGTTGCTGTTTCACCTCATCCAGGTGATGCTGAAGTGTGCACCATGGGGGTGGTCAGCGCTCTCCACAAGAAAAAGAGGCTCTTCCCTGCAGTCCACTTGGTCTGACAGGCAGAAAAACAAAGTGTTTTAGAGGAGCTGGTGGGTAATACCTGCCCAGCTTAGGCTGATGAACTTTCCACACCATGTGATTTATTTGCAGCATCTGCCAAAAGCAGATTTGTCTTTTTTTTAGCCTAGAGTCATTGCAATGAACACAGCACAGAGATGCACATTGGTTTCTCTCCTAAAATCTTGTTGCTTGGTGTGGTAATATATGAAATAAGTCTGTTTTGTCACTAGAAGGTACCAGCATTGTGGCTCTATCAGCCTTCTTCAGAGGGGGTAGTAGTTGAACAGGCTTGATTTTGTGAAGCAATGAGATTGTTTTCTTAAAACTTTCAGGAGCTTAACACCTTTGAGGTGTATCTCCAAAAGGTGGCTGAAGTTAGACAGTGGTTTCAGAGGTTTTTAGAGTGGATTGATGGGCAGGGACATGGATACACATGCAGTGCAATGGCACAGGGGCCATTTCTGTAGGGAACTAACTTTGCAAGCAAAATATTCCTCTGCAGACACAGCTGTACCCTCCAGGAAGAGCCAAGGAGAGCCTGGCAGATTTATACCACACTGATGCAGAAAATCCCAGAAACTAAAATACTGGCCAGGAGGGTAAATGCTAGCATAGAGTTGCACCCTCAATATTGAAAGTGGGAGACAAAGGAAGCTTCCTGCAGAGTGTGTGTCTCTCTCAGGAGAGAGGTGTCAGGGCAAGTAGGACTGTCCCTGTTCCCCAAAGGTACCAAATTAGATTCATTGATGCAGCTTGAGTCTTGCTGCATGGCACAGCAAACCCGGAGAGTCAAGACATCCTCCTAGTAACAGCGAGGCAGTCTCACCTCAGTCTTCCCTGCATGTGTTGTGGTGTGAGAAGCTTAATTACTCTTTCCTGGGAAGGCACAGGGGGACGAGCACAGAGGAGTCTAACTCCAAGGTTCCTCTGCAGCACTGAAGATGACTAAGCAGGGGTGTGGAAAAGAGGTGTGAGAACCCTCTCTTTGAAGGGGGAATATCTGCCACCTGACTGGCATTGCATTTCTGCAGTTAAATTTACATCCAGCTCCATCAATCAGGCTTTTGTGGTGATGAGGAGCTTATTGCTCCTGGTACCTTTCTAGGGTGGAAGTTGAAAGCAGGCACTGTGGTAAGTTGACAGGTGGCACACATATTGCATCATTATTAATATTTTCGGTTACACATTTCTACAAACCAGTCTTATTGCTCCCTGGGAGCTTTCCATAATTGTTTACCAAGAGCACTGACTAACTTTTACATCTATTGAGCAGGAAAGCTTAATTGCCACAATAAAATTTCCCTCCTAAACTTCTCTGATCAAGACCAGCCAAGGCTGAAAGCGGTTGCCACCTTTGGGTGGTGCCTACAGGAGAGTTCCTGGGCTGTTGGATGGGCTGGGCTGGCTGTGGAGGGAGGCACAGGGGGACAGGGTGAGGGCAGGCAGTGCCTGGGGGATGGCAGAAGGGTACCATGCAGCAGATACAGCATGGACTATCTCAGCTTGTGCCACTGTTTGAAGTGACAGCCAAGGCCTGTGAGCACAAGCAGATGTGGGGCAATGCTGGGGACACAGCTGGGAATCCCAGGATCAGGATGTGAGACACAAGAGCTCACTTTCACCTTGGCCCCAGCACCAGGCAAGTGGTGCCTAACCTCAGCTCCTTGTTGTGCTTGAGGGAATTTTTTCAGGAGGCAAAGGGCTGACATCCTGGATGTGCTGGCAGAGCTCCACCACTGCATTTACTGCCTACATTTTCAGAGCTTTGTCCAGGCACTAAATAAATCAGATCACTTCCAGTGAGATTCCACAGGGCCCCAAAATACAGGCCAATTAAGCACATTTATTTAGTGCCTACATACCAAGAGTCACTGCAGACTCCTAATGCAAACCTTAACTTTTCTGTTGAACACTTACTTAGACATTGTATGCTCTTTTGTAAAGTGGTGCACATCTCTCATTGCTTTTGCTGTCTATCTGGATAAGGCAACAAATTTTGCATTCTTTTTATTCGTACTGTTTTTTTATTTGTTCCTGTAAAACGCATTGAAAGGGATAAATCTACCAGCAAAAATCAAATAAACCAGTAATGAATTTATCAAATGCCCCTGAGCTAATTGCATGAATCACTAATGTGGATTATTGTAGAGTATTAACAGATACATTTTCATGCATCCAGATCAGACAATACAGGGTAGAGTTCATCAGTCTCTTTTGGAAAGAAAACACACATCCCTTCATGCAATGTTACCTCCCTGGTTTTCATTTACAACCAGGTAAAAATGTGGTTATGTTTTTAGTATTTGTTTATTGCTTTTATTTCTGCCGTATTCCTGTTTGTTGGCTTGTTCCCGTGTGTATATGATTCTTCAGTCTTTTATCCAGTTGTTCTCTCTGTTTGTAATTTATGGATGTTGCCATTTCATGAACCATCTTCTGCTGCCTTCCTGGCTGAGGCCAGGCTCCCAGTTGGAGGATGGAGCGTGGCAGCTCTGGTCAGGCTCAGGGACCCAGGGAAGGGGCACGGGCACAGCAGCAGCAAGACCCTGTGCAAAGCCTCTGTAACTGTACCTGCTTCTGAAGGGCTGTGAGGAAGAAGTTTTTTGTGGATCACCCATATCTCTTCAATGTCACAGGCATTTGTATCCCAAAGGGTCCCACTCCATTGCTCTGGACATTTGCATCCTGACAAAGGTCCAGGCCCTCGCAGCTGCATTCAGTGGAGGTGGGTCCGTGACTCATTGAGAAACCTTTGCTCCTGGCAAGTCTTTCATTAGTTTTGTTGACTTCCTCGGGCAGCTTTGATTTCACAGCCTATTTTGTTACTGTCAGAATCATTGACTAGCATTTCCCTTCCCACTGGGGAGATATATATAAAGATGTCCTTTCATTGCCTCTCACATGTAAACATATTAGGGCACTTCTTGCAAAGGGACTTTATGTATTTATATACCAAGGTCACTGTGGTGCAAGTGGTTACTTGAGTGCACCACATCCATGGCTGCTGCTTTATTTATATACACGGCTACATTACTGCATCTGTGTAATGGTGAGGAGCTCAGCCTTATTCTGCCACTAGGACTTGTGAAATAATCAACAGAGCAAGAGTTGCTCATGACAACCCATAAGGAAATCTAAACCCTGTGGAAATTTATTAGAGGCTGCCTATGTAATGATGTGGCCAGTGATCTGGCTGAAGGGCAGAATATTTTCACTCCATGGCACATGCAAGGTGCTGTGGGACAGCTTATCCACTCCTGCTCCCTTGGAGTGGATTGGGCTTCCCCTGGGAGTGGAATGGGCTCCCTCATGCCACCAACATGCATGGCACTAAGAGGATCAGGTGAATCCAACCCTCTTGAAGCGTAGCAGCGACATTCCTCACTCAGAGACTGCAGACTACAGCTCCTATTTGGCTGTGTAGAGAGACCACCACCGTGCCAAAAAAAATCTCTGTGTGACTTCTAAATCACCCCTCAACTGATGTAGCTTCATGCAAAGGTTGCTTTTATAGCCCATGGGATCCAACACCATCATTCCACATGTCACAGAAGGAACATTACCCCAAGGAGTAGGTATTGTGTTTCTTAGTGGTTCTGTTTGCCTCCTGGTTTGTGACATGAGTTATTGCTAGATAATTACTTTTAAATGGAAGCTGAGATAAAGATTCATTTCCTGGGACTATATTTAAGAAAAATCCCAAATATCATAAGTTTTTTTGTGAGCTACAACACTGGGAATGAAAACATCTTTCTGATAGGATATAATATGGATGTAAAACACAGAAATACAGAGGTGCTTCAATGTGTTACTTCCAATTTGTTTTGCAAACTATAGTATTTTTATTAGTGCATACATTTCAGAACTGCTGATGTAAAGATCAGGGCCTCCCACACTTTGCTATCATATGTGGGGCTGACTACTGCATAAGTCACATTGTCAGCCTAACGTTGTGATGCTGGGTTTTGATGCTCTGTTAGAAGGCCTCATACACAGAGACAGATCTGAGTGGCAAAGACAGAAGTTTGGTGACCCTGGGGTGCTTCCTGGTGAGGCTTGCTGCCCACAGAGTGGCTGGGGACCACTGTGCAACATTGTCCTGGCTGGACAATGGCACCAGGAATCAGTGGCCTTATAAAACCACATCATCAGATGCACATGTTGACAAAGTTTTATTTTCCAATTTTTCCTACACTCTTTCCCTACACTGCTAAAACTAAGCAATATTTTGGTTGAGGAGACCTCTGACTGCAGTAGCTGGGAGTTGCCACCGGAACCAGAGAGGTGAAAACTCGGTCAGGTCTCCTGTGCAAACCATGGTTCATTAGTAGAGAGGATGCTGAAGCCCTGTGCCCATCCTATTGGTGGGACAATTGCATGGAAAAGCCCAAGAAGAGGTAAAAGCAGGAAATCTGGCACTGTGTATGTGTGTACATGTGGCTGGGCTGCTGGAAAGGACAGGGGTGCAAACCCATGACAGCTGTGTCAGAGCAGTGTGGCCTCAGTGATGTGCACACTCCTGAGACCAGCTGGGATAAATTAGTGATGTTAACGACAAAACAGGAAAATCGTGCTGGGAAACACATCCGTATCCTTATTATGCGGTGTCTGAGGGCTTGTAGAATCCCAGCTGAGTCTGCTGTGTCAGAGCAGGAGATTGCAATTTGTATGATGCCCTCCATATTATAATGACCAGTTAGTACTTCATTAAAGCAGGGCTGCCAGGGTCTGGGATGGAGGGATGGGGATGTTTGCTGTCCTGGCAGCACTGAGACCAGGCTCACACTCTGTTACGCAACTGCAGGGCACAGTGCAGCTCCCCAGGCCAGGGCTGCTGGGCACAGCCAGAGCAATACAGGACAGCCGGGGGGAGCAGCTGAGAGCCCATAGCCCCTGGGAATTACAGATAAAGCTCATGTTTAGCATCACTGTTTTCCAGTAGCCGTAAAAAGAAATGTTTGTAGCATTTTAGGGTCTGAGCAGGAATACTGGCTCCATTGAAATCAGCAGCATAACTCCCCCTGAATTCCACACAGACAAGATTTAACTCTGTCAGTGCAGAGGCACTCGGGGTTATTGATTTCCTTGCTGCGATTGTCCTTACTAGAACCACAAACATTAGTCACATGCATTAAACAGGGATAGACAAACAAGGAAAACTGAAAACATGAGAGGAAAGTCTGCAGCTCCATCTAGCATAAATTGTTCCCATTTATATAGTTTCTTCCCTGCTCTCATCTGAATTAGGACAAACAAAGAATTCTCTGAGATGCAATTTATGTAATATCAAGAAACCCAAAATGCTAGTTTTTACCAAAAATTCTCAATGCAGCATTTTCTATCAACTCCACTCAAAGGAAATCAATGTTTCCAGTTTGGATTTTTTCCAAGGAGTTTTCTTTCCATATGTGAAAGCATCTTGTGTTTACAAAACCACAATCAAGTAAATGTAATCAGAATGACATTGATCTTAATTTGGGTAAATAACAAGCCTTGGGTAGAGGTGCAGTACTTGATAGCTGGGGTTCACTTGGGTTTCTATTGATATCTGGTTCATACTTTTATTTTAGGGAAGAACAAAAAGCTCTGTATATCCCTGAAAGAGAGGGGGGAAATGACCTCCTTTGAAGTGTGTTACCATTTATTAATACCCCTCATCAAACTCAACACTTCCGCACAGCTCACCAGCCTTGTCCTCTGACCACCTTTCCTAGTTAACTTTCTCCCTTATCTGTGTCTTTCTGGCAGAAGATGCTCAGCTACCTTTGGGAGGGAGTGTTTGCAGGAGAGCAGTGCAGAACTGCAGCCATGGTGTGTTTGCCAGCATGCAATGCCCAGCTCCAGCACGGCCCCCGAGCCCTGCTGTCACCAGCACGCCGGTGGCAGCTGTGCTTGGCAGGCTGGCGGGGTGCGCAAAAGCACGCTGCCGCCATTCAGCTCCAAAACAAGGGCTTGGCTCTCCTTCCAGGCCAGCACAAAGCTTCCACTGGCTGGATTCTGGCAGCTCTGGAGAAAAGCCAGGTCCCAGCCAGGAGCAGTGCCAGCAGTGGTGGGGCTGATGGAGGCAGCAGCTGGTAGGCAAAGCCTGTGGGCAGGCCAGCTGGCAGCATTGTGGTCATTATTTCCAGGATCTGTGGATCCTGGTCAAATAAAAGGGAAGCCTTCATCAGCTGAAGCATATCAACCGCTTTCTTTGGAAGGAGTGGATTTAGGGGTAGGAGGCTGTGATCCCTGATAGTGACAGGAGCAAGCTGATGCCCTGCCTCTCACTGGGCAAGAAACAATGGTCACCTCCTTGCTGCCTGCAAGAGGCTGGCTGGCATTTTGGGTGGCGTGGATGGTTTCAGTGGGGCAGCACTGTAGTTTGAGGAGCTTTTAGGCCACTGCTGGGAGCAGTGCATTGAGTCATTAGGCTGCATCACACCCTCAAGCACTCAAGTGATTTGATCAAATATTGTTTATAATTATTGTAGTTCATCAAGCTGTCGGTGACTGTTCAGTGAAAAACTACTTAACTATTCAGAAAGTGTCACTGTAAGTTGAATGTACCAGTAACTAATACGTGTCATAGATGTGTTGTTTTATGTCAATGGTAGTCATATAAAGTATATACCGTTTCTTATTTCTCATTGTAAGCAGTTAGACCAAAAACTTTAAAATAAGCCTTTTCAAGAAAATTGGTTATTTTTATCTAGTGCTCTCAATATTCAGCTTGAGCCAATATTTACCTATTCAATCAGACTGAAGTTAAAATAAAGAATGAATGGTAAGTATTTGTTTGAACTTTGGAAGCCCCCCTCTTTCCTTTCGTTCTATCTTGGTTTTCTTGATTATCAGCCTGCTGTCACTAATTGCTGCACCTAATTACTTTTCTACTAGGAAGCAGCCTGGGACTGATGGGAACCAAATATTTGGAAATACAAGCTCTATTTGTTTAAAAATACACCCATTCTGGGACAGGGAATGTTAATGAAGAGTCCCCCACATGTGCATCACTCGGCAGTGTGCTGGACACCACATAGCAGGAACACCCACCTCGGATTTGAGTTAATGACAAAAAGTCGCTTGACACCCATAAGGTCCTTACTTTTTGTGGAGAGGAATGTGAGGGATCATGGGGGTGTCACCCTGTGCGCCCTGATTTGGAGGTGGATTTGCTGCTCCCACCTCTTGTAGAGAGGGAAGAGCATCATGAGAGCCTGGTGTACGCTCCCAGAGGATGCTGTCATTGCCATTCCACCCCACAGCCCACCCTGGGGCTGACTGACACGCTCCTTTCTTGCCTCACCCGCCGTGTTTCTCTGCCCAGGTGATCTTCCGAGCCCTGTCCCCGCCCTATGCCGCGGAGAACCCGTACAGCGCGGAGGCGCAGGCGCTGCTGAAGATCACCAACCTGCGGGTGCGGCTGCTGGAGCGGCAGGGCTGCCCCTGCCTGGGGGCCAGCCCAGCCCCACAGCCAGCCCTGCACTACGCCGTCTACGACTTCATCGTGAAGGGCAGCTGCTTCTGCAACGGCCACGCCGACCACTGCGTCCCTGTCGCTGGGTTCAAGCCCGTCAAGGCGGCTGGAGTTTTCCATGTGGTATGTACATGCACTGCAGGAAAGCAGAATTTTAAAAATAGTAAAAGACAGTGTTGAGTATGGTGTAGGTCCAAGTATGCGACGTGTGATGCTCTGGATTCCAGGAACAGTGAGCAGAAATGGTCTTTACAAAGGAGGACGTGTCCATGGGGGGCTGAAGTGCTGAACTTCCTTTGTGTCTTGGTGTGGGACTCTCATCCTTCAAAGGTGCTCCACAGTAATTTATTTATTTCAGGTAGATCTTTAAAAATAATTAAATTGTTGACACTCATCTTTCCCCAAATGCTAACTTGCAACAACACAATATCTAAAAGATAAAAAATGCAGGGCGTTTTGGTAACAAAGAAGGAGGAAAGCTTCTCTGAAGATATGAGGCACCATGTGACTACCATTGCTTCTGGAGGATCCAAGGATACTGGGTTGGGTCTTGAACCAAGGGGATAGAGATGGGTTTTGACTCTCACCC
Organism: Brachypodius melanocephalos; assembly: GCA_013398615.1. Taxonomy (NCBI): domain Eukaryota; kingdom Metazoa; phylum Chordata; class Aves; order Passeriformes; family Pycnonotidae; genus Brachypodius; species Brachypodius melanocephalos. Next base: position 2,240,760 of record VZSR01003805.1, on the reverse strand, counting down.
ATGGGCTTTCTATTGCCCTTTGTAATACCTTTCTCTGCATAAAAACCCTCTGCTCTGGTTTCAAAGGGACTGCCATCACAAGAGCTCTGAGCTCAAATTCCTAAGGACGCACCAAGACCTAAACTCCAGGGAACCAAGAGCCACTAACCCATAGGGCAGGTGATGGGCACAGCAGTGGCCAACACGTTGGATGCCTGTGGCATGGTATGCCTGCACCCAGCCAGTCCAGGGACACTTGCTGCCCCCAGCACACTTTATTCCTTTCTGCTCATCTAGGCTGGCTCTGGAAGCTCTGGCTTTGCTGGCAGAGGAGCAGTAGGGAAAGACACAGCAGCAAAAGATACTGTGCTGAATAATGTTACAAAGAGAAAGGTCAAAAAAAAAGAAAAAGAAGACAGTTAGTCAAGGTAAGGAGTTCAGCTCTTTGGGGAGCTCTCATTACACTTAAATTACAGTCTCAGACATGAAGCAGACAGGATGTTTCCCTTCTAATAAAGCTAGCCTTGCAACATCTTGAAAATATACCAGTTTGAAAACATGCAGTGCTGTGATTGATAAGACTGTTTCAAGTCTCACTGCTCTGCTTTCTGCAGATGTCCCCTGAGTGAAAGTCTTTGAAAGGAGCTGTTTGCTCAGGATTATTTTGGTGGGATACAATTGCATGGGAGCGTGCCTTGGAGCGCCACTGAGAGTTGTAACAGAGCCTGCAGCCAAACAGGCCTCCAATACGGCTACAGCCTATGGCAACCATGGTGTGCAGGTAACAGGCAGTGCTGTGGGAAGGAAGCAAGTGCCAAAATCACACTGAAAACAGAGCAAGAAATAGCAACAAACCCCTGCACTGGCCCCGAGGGGGAAATTCAACTCCAGTTATAAATGTTTATGTGGCAGGAGTCCCAACGGTGACGTTTCTGCAGTGAGGCTGGCTCATTTTGCTGGGTCATGCTGTGTTTTACTTACACCTCATCCTGCATGTCCCGTGAGGGATGTGCCAGTGTAGGGGTGACATAGCCCCACGGTTTGCAGGGAGGGTCAAGGCATGGTAAGAGCTTTCCTCTCCCAGTACCACTTTTCCATCATAGAGCTGGGGCAGTTTTGGCTGAGCCTAGTCCGTGCCAGGCTCCGTGGCATGAGGCTACTGCTGTCTGGGGACTGCAGTGGCACCCACCTTGTGCAACCCAACCTGAGGTTTGCCAGTGCACTTTGTCAAGATTGGAAGAGAGAATTATTTCCAAGGTAATAGGAAGAATTCATCACACACATGAATGAACAGAAAAGGGGTGAAAGATTGCGATGTCTGTGGCTGTTTAGGTGGTAGAAGTCAGAAAACTTCTGAAAAGAGAGGATTTCAGAGAGGGAGCATTTTTTATACATCTCAGCTCAAAAAAAAACCAAAACCCCAAAAAAATCCCAGAAAATAAAATTCTGAAAAATTATGACCAGTCATTCTCTCCTCCTGGCAATTCCCACACCTACTCTTTCTCTTAAAAGAGAATGGAATTTGTGTACAAAAACTCTGGTTTTGTCTGAGTGTCAGAAATGCCATGTCAGACTTCAGTGAATTCTGAATATAGAGGTGGAACTTCTGCTCTAATGGAAGGTCTATTTCCATGAGCTCCCCAGAGAAGACCTGGCTGCCTAGGATGGCAAGGGCTGTCCCTCATGGGCGGTATGATCCTGACTCTTCCTTGTTGTACACTTGTGTGCAACAGACAACTGTCAAGCTGATAGAGATACACTTTCTCTCTTTCCTGTTTCTCCCACACTTATTCAAAGGGTCACTGCTCAAATCTCATCAGCAACAGCCCAGTGCATACCCAGGAAAAAATATGCATGTACAAACAGACCTCCTACCATACTATGCTAAGCAGTTGATGACTTTGTGAGCTGCATTACCTGGCAAATCACAAATATGAGCAAACAATTGAATTCACATATATAGGAGATCTTCCTCCTGATCTTCAGTGGCCATGAGAAAACTGTTTTTTCCTCTGATCTGTGGCAGAGGAGCTTCTCACCCTTTGCCAGTACCCCTGCACATGGAACCATTGCACTGCATGCTTGGCCTCTTCCCAGTTAAAGCATCCCCATGACCTGCTTGCAGCTATGGCAAGTGGCATGCAGGAGGAGAGGCAAGTGTCATGGAAGCCTGGAGATAAGTAGGATCTTGCAATTTAGGACTCCAAAATGGGGAAAGCAAACCCAGAGATTCCTCACCTGGGCTATGCAGTTCTGTCTCAAGGTGAGAGCTGGAGTTCATCCATCTCAGAGACTCCTTGGCCCTCCCTGAATGCAGATTCCTGCAAGTTAGCCAGCTGATCTCTCCAGGCTTCTTCCATAGTTACGAAGGTTGGGATCCTGGGTGGACTAAGACACTCAGCTAAAGCACTTCTGTGTAGTTAGGCAGGGTGAATATCCCCCCACGGCTTCCCATGTGGCCAGCCCAGTGGCTGTTATAAATTGTTATCATGCTACTGACATCAAAAGATGTTCAAGGTCTTCCAGAGCAATGCTGACAGAAGCCTATTGTACAAGGAATTAAAAGAACCCCACCACACAGCCCCCACACCCTGGACACCAAGCTTTGTATTCTTTCACAAGAACGAGATAGGATATGAGAATTTTCTCATGCATAAATTTGGTTGTCTGGTGCTTTGGGAAAAGAATACCTCCCCATGTGCTGACAGCCGCCAGTAGGCATTGGTTCTAAAACTGGCACAGCAGTCTGAGCACAACACAGTTTAAAAGCTATGGTTAGAGACACTCAGTGTGAATGCTGCCATTTCCCCCTAGGTTAGTATCATGCCCATTTTCCAGGAAAGTTAAAAAAAAAAAAAAAAAAAAAAAAAAAGAGAGAGAGAGAAAAGAATACAGTTTTAGCAGTTCCAAAAAGGAAATTCTATTAAAAACAGTTGCCCCTCCCAGCTATTTAGACTGTTTATGCTATCAGGTGTTTGGGACATCAATTTTCTTTTAGTGTGCATTTGTGTTGGACTCTGTATGGTGGGTGAGTCCTTACAATAAAAATCAATTCATAACAGGTGACTGAAAGCATTTTTCTCCCAGTGCAGCAGTCTTTATGACTGACCAACATTTTGGAACATGATAAATGTGGGGGAAAGGATTTTATAGGATTCAACTAAAGAAAAAGCCCTATGTATTTGCAGTCTGAAAGGAAGCGCTGGAAGGTTATAATTTGGTAACAAAAGGCTCTGGAAGGAAGCATGCCCTAGCAACTGTCTTTGTATAGAGAAATCAGTCGCTCGTTTATCTTACAGAAGGCAACTTTTGTAACACTGTTTGCATTGTGCCTTCTAATGACTGACGTTGCGACAGGGCTGTCAAGCTAAGAAGGGGAACAGTGTGAAAGTGAACTGCGATATAAAGACCCCATGACAAAATGAAAAATGTTATAAGAAGGCCTTGCTGCTTAAATGAGTCAGGAGCCGTGTGAATGCTTAAAGGAGTGAGACATTCTGGGAATTGTGTTTGTGTACTTAGTGATGCTCCATAATGACCCTAGTGGGTACGCCTTACAGCTAACTGTAAGTGGAGGTGAATGAAAAGGGAGGAAAATAGGTGCTCTCTCCCCTGTCAATGCACAGGGATCACATCCTGCCTTCAGAAAGGTGCTGAGATGCTGGAGAAATCCTGGAGGCCAGGTACATCATTTCCCCAGACTACCTTGTGTCCCAGCAGAGCTGCTGGGATGGTTTCTCAGCCCCGTCTCCCAGCTGCCCTGTGGCATGACAGGGTATTTGCATGGCAGACCAGCCTTGCAAGTGGCCCTCCTACAGCTCTTACAGACATTCATTTTGCCCAGTGTAGACAGTCTGTTGGCTGTTTTTCACCTGCTGCCACTTCTCCTTGTATTACCCCTTCTTGTCCTATCTTTCTTGTTTTTCTATCTCTCACAGTATTTCTTTATAACTAAAAAAATACGTGTCTACCTATGAACTGCAAGAAAGGGCTTGCCAGTATCCACCTTTTTTACGTTTCCTATGCATAAAAATGTTTGCTGTCATGCTGGAATTACATAAAAGAAGATATTTTCTTCAATGGGATAAAGCTAGGTCGGAGAAACATTTTAAAGCAGAGCTGTTTTGGGTGGTAGTCACTGTAATGCCATTCTAAGGGAAAAAATGCATCAGCCTGAGGCAAGGTTTTTGAATCACCTAGGTCTGACTTTTCATTAAACTTCTGTGAAAGAGGAATATGGAAAAGAAGGTACTAACTAAATGGTTGCACTGAGGAGCAAGAAGCTGTTAAAGACTCAGTTTCTCTCTGCTCCCTCGGTTTGACTGCCCATTTACGTGTTTACCTTCTTCATTAGTGGGGCTGCACCCCAGCTCTGCCTGGCTGAGAGGGACTGGGGCCACCACGAGACCTGAGGGGACCTTGGAGAGGCAAAGTTTTCTCAGTCCATTTAAGTAGCAGTGCTGTAAAGGCACAGCACCATTGGAATTGGGAAACCTGCTGCCTTATCCAAAGCTTACTCCCAAAGACTGGAGTCTGGGTAGCTGCTTCTGATACAGAAGTGGGGTCAAGCAGGCCATTGCATCCCATGGCTCTGCAGGTGTTCACCCAAACATGAATCCCACTGAGATTATGGGTCCCCAGCCCTGCAGTGGGCAGGGGCACATGGGTTTGCAAAGTGTGCATTGCAGGCTGGGCTACTGAACAGCGGTGCTAGGCACTGCCCAGGTGGGCATGTGGGATCCACAGTGGGATCTGCCCTTGGGAGGGAGCAGCTGATGGAGGCTGGTTGTGACAAACCCTGAGAAAAGGAAGCTGCAATCAGCACCCTTATGATAAGAATGGGGAGCCTGTTCCTCCTGGCCCAGCTGGACAGCACCCACTGGGTCAGGCAGGAGCCCAAACCTACAGGGCCTCTGTGCTGGTCCTGTGCTTGCCTTTGCCCAGACCTCAGAATTGTGCTATGCTGTTATTTTTTAAGCTTTTCAGCCAGACCATTTGTTTCCTTTCACCCAGGTGCATGGCACCTTTACAAGCAATCAATACCAGCAGTGTCATGCCATGCTCTGCCTTTGAGTCTGTCTAGATAAACACCAGCTGGCTTGATTTGCATCATCTCCAACTTGGCTCTTTTGCAGCTCTCCTTGCCACAGCATCAGAGACCACAAGCCTTCCATTGCTGCAACAGTTTTTTAATTATATTCGACCTCCTTCCTTAGAGTTCACATAGAGATTAATATTAATATGTTGGTGCACAGCTATTCAGTGGTTTACTTCTTATCTCTGCATGCCAAATTAATGGTGGCACAGCAGATTCTTGGGATACCCATCCTATTCTGCTTTGTTTTCACCTACCTTCCTTTATTCGAGCAATGCAGCATGCTCTATTATACAGTACTGGGGCTTTCAGAAAATCCAAGCTCTTGCTTTTTGGAAGCACAAATGCTCCTTGGTGGGGCATTCTGCTTTGCTCTCTGCTGGTGTCTTGGGATACTTGATTCTTTGAGGGTTTCTGAGGTGCTGCTGAGTTTCAGAAGACTTTTGGATTATTAATGCTGGGCAGCCTCTGGGTGATTGATTGGGTCCCCACTGATTCTTTGTATGGCTTTGGCAAGGAGCAAACTGAATTTGGAGGGTGAGGCTACAGGCTGTGGGCTCAGAAAGGGGCAGCACACATCCCCACAGTAATCCCAAGTGTCCCCATGTCTGAGAAAATTTCTGGTTGCAATTCTTCTCCCATGTCCTTCTCACTTTGGCGTCATGATTGCAAAAGCCCCAAAGGACCCCCTGGTTTTGACCATGGCACTCTCTGACTCCTTCTGGTCACCTTCCCTTCCTGATCATGTATGTCCTGGGTCTGGTGGGTCCCTCTACCCTTGCAGGTGGGACAGTCCTGCGAGGAAGGATTTCTGGAGGATGTCTCTGGCCACAGGTGTGGTTCAGGCTAGTACAAAATATCTGGCCCTAACCAGATGACCTCAATGGCCAAAGGGCTTGCAAGAAACTCCTACCAAAAGTGGCATCAAAGAGTTAGGACACCATCAAAACCACCAGAAGATGAGCACTACAGTTTTAGTCATCTTCTGTTTCCATGCAGGTGTGTATGCTTTTAAAAATGTGTGAAGAGATTATTCAATATTGGTTTGTGTGTGGACCTTGCCTAAAAATATGAGAGACAGAAATTTATTGACAATTTGGTAATTTAGGAATGGAGTTATCTGAGAGTTTGAAGAACATTTTGTTGATGGTAGCAAAAATGAAAATATTAAAACACAAGACACACTTTGAAAACTAAATATACCCTCTGCAAATTTGCATATTTATATTTTTTATATTTCTATTATATTTCTTATATTACTTCTCATTCTTTTCAAACATTAGCACACATTTAAGCTTATATCAATACAGTAAGCCAGTCAGACCAAGTAGTATCTGCAGTGAGACCAACTAATACCTGTGATAAGGTAGATATCACAGAAAACAATGTTAGCTCAGTTTTTCCACTTTAGCTTAGATGCTTGTGCATTCTGACTCCATCTGTACCTATCCATTGCTTGCAAAGCCCAGTTGCTATTGTATTTTTGTGATGATCTGACATTTTAATAGAGCAGGAAGTTTTTGAAGGATCTTGCTGTTTTCACTTCTGCTTAAAAGTCTTGGAAGGACTTTCCAGGTCAGTTTTGAAATTTTGTCTGTACTGGTTACATTTGACTCCTGCGTGATAGCAGCAGAAATCTACTCATTACAAATAATAAGTCAGAAAGTCATCAATAGCCAGGAGTGTGTGTGGTGTGTGTGTGTGTGCACCTAGGTAACAAGCAGGAGCTGTTTATAACATGTTCAAGGTCCTCTTCTGTTTTGTTTACTGTTCAGGCTTTTCACAGGAACCTTTTTGTGGCAGCCTCGGCAGCAAGTGATGCAGTCAGGAACGGCACACTTGTAAAAGCACAAGTTAAACTGTGTGGAAGGCAGCATTTTCCAGTAGCAGTCAAAGCCATGCCCCAGCTCCAGGCTGGATCACCAGGCACCCCAACCACCCTGTGTCCCTCTTGATGCCAAAAGCAGCCAGCAGCTGGTGCAGCTCCCTTGGTTTTATGTCCAACTTGTGGCATGAGCACAGGGCCATGCTGGCAGGGCAGACTGAGGCCCCCAGCTCGATCATGAGCAGCAGGAGAAGCCAAACCATGTATTTAAAAGCAAGATGTGGAGCAGAGTAAAGCTGCAAGCACAGGCACATATCAAAATAGCTACAGTAGGTAGCTACCTGCCACACTTCATGGGAAAGGCAGGGCCTTCAGTCTTGCCAGCAGAGCCATGCTGCTGCAGAGCTTGATCGTGTTGCATCCAGGCACTGCCGGGCTGCTCGTGCCCTCTGGCTACATCCTGTTTTCTTTGCATTTGCCAACAGGGTGAGTAATGCCAGCGACTGACAGGGCAGCTGGCACCAAGTGTGCTGTGCTGGCTTTTCATCTCTAATTACCCTCTTACACTGGGCTGTCTAGCTATTAAATTATCTGTCGTGGACGTGTCCGAGTATAGTCAGTCACAGGCCTCGTGCTGTCCTTGATTCTTCCTTTGTGGGGCAAAAATTCTGCCTAGATATTTATGTTTCAGGGGGTTGATTTTCTTTTCTCTCATACTTATTTGTGCTAGAGATAGGTGGGCACACAGAGCTGGGTGCTGAGATTGTAGATGCTATTCCTGCAGTACTGCAAAGGTGTATTCATGTTTCTGAGAGAGAAAAAGAGAAAGCTTTCACAGTGTTTCCCAAGGATGCTTTGAATCCTGGCATTTTTTTAATCTCTCCTGGAAATTCATGCTGCATCTGGAAACTGCTAAAGACCCTTTTAGATCTCAAAAAAAAGAGGTATGATTATACAGTGCCATGACATGCAGATCTACACATACGAACCTGACTGAAAGTGTAGCTACAGAATATTTGCCCTTGGCTGAACTGGGCATCATGCTGTGTCCCTCCTTCTAGTCAATGCAATAGCATGCAGCTTGTGTGCTGTGTGTGGGCATTGCTTGTGCCCTGGATGCTCTGGCCTTTGCTGTGGGTGATCCTTGCTCTCTTTCCCCTCCTAGGTGCATGGGAAATGCATGTGCAAGCACAACACCGCCGGGCCCCACTGCCAGCACTGCGCCCCGCTCTACAACGACCAGCCCTGGCAGGCTGCCGACGGCAAAACCGGAGCCCCCAGGGAGTGCCAGTGTAAGTAGCCAGTCAGGAATGGTGTCTCCAGGTCCTCTGCCACAGTGAAATGCTTCCTCCATGCGTGCCTTTCTCCCCTGTGTCCAAGAGGCAGCACATCCTGAGGTGGTGGGGAGGGGCTTTCCAAGCAGCTCAGGGAGTGGAGAGCCACTGCCATGACCCTGCCCAGCACCCACCACGTTTGGGTGGAAGCACACCCTGTTAGCACAGCCCCTCACTTGGAAATCCTCATGAGACCATGATGTCTGTTGGTTTTGCCTTTCTCTGGGACACAAGTGCATTCCAGGGGATAAGGTCTGCTGCTGTGGGCAGACTGCAGCCTGCCAGGGTACCTTGGAGATGACAAGGGGCCAGACCTGCCCGCTCTACAGACACCACTGAAAAACACATCTGCTGGATGTGAGCTCTGCTCACCCCTGGGCACTGAGGGCAGAAGGAGCCATGGGCTCTGGAGGTCTGAAGACCAGTTCTGCAGTGCCAGGGAGGATGCTTAGGGTGAGTGCTGGAAGCAGGGGAATGTAGAGGTCATGGGGCCATCTGCTTTAGTAAGAGCAGTACTCTAGCCAGAAGGGTGCTGAGGACTAACCACACCAGCCTGCTGGATGCCATCCTGCCCTGGCTACAATGCTATCCCTACATAAGCTACCATCAGCCTGCCTGTGTGGGCTGTGGTCATGCTCACTGCAGTATGGATGATCCATGAGGGAATGACAGTGAATTCCTACTTACAGCAGTAGCATTTGATGAGCAGGCATTGGAATAGGTATCACTTGACCCCTAACTTCGGTCATGTGGGCATGCAGCCTTCCTCCACAGCCAGCACAGGGTAAGGAGGATGCTCGTCCCCTCTCCCACACCACTCCTCCACCTGCCTTTTTCCTCCATCAGCTGCGGGGAACATCTTGACAGCACCCTCATGGCAGATGTTGTGTAGGGCAGTACTGATTTCTAAAGCTGGGAGGGAAGGATCCTTCCTCAGCAGGACCACTGAATGTGAGTCTCTGTTCTGGCCTGACCACCTGTGGCTGTTCTAGAAAACCTGTATTGGAAATAAAGAAAATACTTTTTCTTAAATGTTATCTCCAGAGGTTGGGAAGTGTAGATGAAGATGTAGCGATACTACATGCATTGGAATGAATAACAGGTGCATAGGTTAAGTCCCCATTCTAAAATGTGGTTTGAGGTTTTGGGTCTCTTTTCTATAAACCTATAGCATCTTTCACTGCCTTCATGAGTCTTTGTGTTCCCTTTGGATTCGCCTCAGCATGCAAATGCAATGGGCATGCCGACACTTGTCATTTTGACATGGATGCGTGGCTGGCGTCGGGCAATCGCAGTGGCGGCGTCTGTGACAACTGTCAGCACAACACGGAGGGGCAGCACTGCCAGCGCTGCAAGCTGGGCTTCTACCGCGACCTCAGGAAGCCCTTCTCTGCCCCAGACGCCTGCAAACGTAAGTCAGTGACCTTGTACTACTGAAGGGCTTCTCCAGTGGGAAAGTGTCAAATGAAAGGTGAGATCTTCTTGCCCCTCCTTGGAGCAGTCTTCTTGCTTCAGTGAAGGACAGGGAGCTCTTTGAATCCTCTTTGTGACAGTACTTGCAAAAAGCAGTGGTGGTATTTGCAGGGTGAAAGTCTGCAGATGCTGTCGACAAATCTGTCCCAAGGATCCCTGTAGCCAGAGGGCAGGGGAAGAGAGATGATTCATTCACTTTCTCCTATTGCTATTTTTGGAGAGGAAAAGCTGCATCTTGTTTTCATGTTCTCCTTGTTTGGTGATTGTTGCAACCTCAGAATCAGGTTCCTCAGCCAGCAGAGGGGAAGCCGATAAATAGCATCACCCACCAGTTCGTGTTCGCAGCAGTAGCAGGTGGGTATGGAAGGACAGACAGGAACACCAGTTATGTGATATTCCAGAAGGTGGAACACCAAGGAGGCAAAACTAAAAGCAATGATTCAGGCGCATGTGAAATTCAATCTTTCCCAAGCAGAGAAGCAATCCAAAAGCCACACTCCCCAGGGACCACTGTGAGGATGGTGACTCACCCTGGGGTCTCTGGATCCCCAAATTATGCTGAGAACATTATACTGGTCAGCTAAATATGGGGTGCAGGCATGTCCTCCTCTCTGAGCCTACAGTCACCCACTGGCTTCACCACATTTCTCCTCTCTGACTCACTTACTAGGTGGGGGACCTTCACAAGGGACAGAAAGAAATCCAACTGACACCCTGCCCTTGTCTTTTGGGGAGACACTGAGCACATCTCTCACCTCTCAAAGAGAAGTACCTGCATGTAAAGGAACAGGGAACCCTCCTGCTGTGGGGAGCTGCACCACAGGAGGAGGTGTGAGGTTTCAGTTTGTTTGTTGAGGTCTGGTGGGGAGCAGCTGCTTCTGTCCTGCTCCCTTGCTGCATATTATCCTCATGAGATTCCCAGCAGCCCCACCAGTCTGTTGCAGAGGTCCTCCTCCTCTCCACCTTTCAGTCATTGCAAGGAGGGGCAGCAACAGCTGAACTGCCTGTTTTACAACCCTAGGTCTCTTTATGGAAACGGAATTGACTGCAGTTCTCCATTGCCTGTGTAAATAATTACTTCACTGCTGTAGTATGTACACAATAATTTTTTTAAACAGTGAATTTAATGACTTTTTAAAGTTTCATTACCCACTTGTGTACATCAAAGTTTTAAGTCTCCTCTGTAACATCAGATACTTTCCCTCCTTAATTATTGCCAGAACTTAGGCAATGAACTTTTGTTTTGGAGTCTCATTAGGCAAAAAACAGGTTTAAGTCTTTCATTTAGACCCAAAGCAGAGGCTATATGTTTTTTTCTAACTCATTGATTCATCCTTGCTGATTAAAAAAAGAATGGATAGTATTAATAGACTGCTGGTAGATAATGCAGGACAGAAGACTGAAATAAATGCTGCATGGGACCCTCAAGCTCTGAAACATCATTGTACTGTGGATCTGGTACCTTTGCTAGGGTTGTAATTCCTGATATTCTTTACATGCCAGCTCCCATCAGGGAAGAATATGCACTTTTCTGAGGCCATTGAAGACAAGTGAAGCTTTGGCACTGGTCAAGTGGGGTTTTCTGGACACCTAAAAACACCACCTTTCACCCTGGAAGCAGTAAAAGTGGCCTCTATCTCCTTTGTCACCTCATTTCAGTCCATTGAGGGGGTGGAGTTTCATGAGGGACTCATTGTAGGTTTGTGCCAGAATGCCCTGTCCATAATCTGTGGATGTTTGCAGGATCCAGGGGGAAGTCAAATGGCACCTCCTGGGCTGGCCAGCACAGAGCCTCCTTCCTTGCAAAGCCAGATGGAAACAAGAGGTCTCAGGACATAGTGCTGCAAAGCAGCTCCAGCTCAGAGGGAAGGCTGCCAGCCCTGTGCATGTGCCTGTGTGCAAGTTAGACCATTGCTAATGAAGTCAGGCAGTACATCACATCATTAACTATGTGTTAGCCAAATTCCAAATTCATTAAAAAATTTCTCCCTGCCTTTATGAGCCAGAGGAAGCTGTGGATATTAGATGATTAATGGGTATTTTTGTTGACATATGCTTGTGCTCGTTTCTCTTGGCTTTCTGCATTCTGAATCACTGGCCCATGGCATTCCACTTTCCACATTCAAAAAAAAAAAAAAAAAAACCAAAAAAACCCACGTGTGCCTCCATTACTCTTTAATGCAATAATCCAGTTTTATGGACCACTGGATATTCTTGAACTCTGGTATTTAAAAGTCAAAGATAACATATATTTAACAAGAACTGTAAGATACTCTTGAGTATAGTGAGAAAAAGTTTACATTTATTCACCCTCTGCATTAAGTACGTCCACTTCATCACTTTTTTTTTTCTGCATTTATGACTTGCAGAGCATGATACTCCCTCAAGTATCTCAGGAAGACAACTTTTCCTAGCACAAACTGAATTCCACAAATATAGGGATTATCTGAATGCTTTCTTTTCAGAGACCCTGTTACTACAAACTCCCAGATGATTTCTCTCTGGGCTTCTCAAACCCTCACAAATACATTCCTCCCTAAGACCCCTTCACCTCTTCACTTTTGGTCTCCTGCTGCCAGGAATGCTCTGTGCACCCAGAGACCCAGCACCTCAAGGGGGAGATGGCAGCTGCAGGGCCGTAGAAAATGACTAATGACTGTTAAATTAAATTATATAAGATCAATTACAGCCTATGACTGGAACATTTCCAAGGACCATGCCGTGGTCTGCAATAACAAGGGACGTGCATGGAGCCCTATTATTCTTTCTTGGGAAGGCCATGGCATTGCCTGCTTGTTTCTGGCTCAAGACACCATTATTGTTCAACCACTGAAAATTTTAAAATACCTAAGACAAAGTAAATAAAGGAGTTGTTAAGCCATAATCTTTAAGGATACTTTAAAGATTCTTGTAGGCAAAGAGTGTATATAATATTTGCTCAGGAGTAGGCGTGTACCTGATAAAATGAAACATTCTGATGTTTAAAACACCAATCTGATGACTCTTTCCCCCCGCTCATACCTATGAGTCCTTTTCTTTCCATCCTCATGAGTTTTTAAGCCTCAGCTACAGTACAGTTGCAGACAATAAAATTGAGTATTATAATTGCCAAGTTTATTTTACTTTTCAACTGTAGGGTTTTGAGGGTAAATATTTGTCATTTCCAAAGGTTAGCTGGCAGCTGAGAAAATCATGACAGTACTACCAATCCAGGGCAGAGAAATCCAGTTCTGCTGGCATCCCACTCCCCGATTTTTGCCTCCCAGTCAGCACATGCAATTCCAGGACAGGCAGCTGTTAATTCATATGTGCATGGAACCCACATGCAGAATACTGCTATGTACTACTGGCTGGTAAATTGGCATTTTTAGCAATGTTGCTTACAAATCGAAAAGAAAGCAAGAGGATCCAGCTTGTGGAAGGTTTCTCTTGATCCAAGGCTGGGGCCCAGCCATTCCTTCTCTTGCAGGAGCTCCCCAGCCTCTCTGGTGGAGTGGCCATGGCACGTGAGACAGGCACTGTGGAGAAGACTCACACTGCGAGTCTTACACTCCTCACCTGTGTATCCACAATGAATGCCATCCAACACTGTCTGCAGCTACTTTTTCTGCTGCTCAGCTGCTCCTCTCACCTTCCTGGATGTGGATCTCCTACTACCTGTGCTACAGTGAGGTGCAGATTTTGTGGAAGGAGGCAAATGGGGTCTAAAACCAACCCAGCACAACTGACCCATGAAGGACCAACAGCTCCAACTTTCAAACATTGTATAATCAATCCTGCAATCTTCTCCTTCCTGCCCTTGCCATAGTATGGAAGCACTCCATCCTTTTTCCATGCATTTCTTTCAAATGTGGTATAACAGGCTCACGTTTGAGCTCACATAGAGCCTCCTTTCTGTTCTTGGTGCATAGCGATGGGCTTCACTTTATGTTTGCATTGCTCAAGTTCCCACTGCAGCCCATCACAAACATTTACTGTGTTGAAAATTTGGCCACCAAACCATTCAGATTAATGCTCTTTAGTGTCATCTTGACCCTTCACCCCTGATCCAAGAGCAAAAACCTTCAATTTGCCAACCACCATTGGAAAGCAGATTGACACCTTGGTGGCTCATTGAGGAGCAGCCAGGAAGGATGTGATCCCTGGAAGTGGATGTGCAGGCCTGTTAGAAATTACCAGCCTTTACAACACAGTTCTCTGTGGCTTTTATTAAAAAAGTATATCCAACTACAGTCTCATTTTCAGTTGTCTCTTTAACTGCCTGTGGCTTTGCTGCTCTTTTTCATAACAGCTTTTGTAAATTTAATATTCTTCCTTCACTGTAGTGTTGCCACTGATGTTAAATTTTATATTAGGAAAAAAAAAGTGTGTAAAAGAATTGTCTGAAACATAAAAGCTCTAACTCCAATGGGGTTGTATGTAAAATTCAGCTGAAACCTGACCAAAACAGGACCAAATCTCTGGCTGAGCAGTGGGTTTATCTCATTAACTGGAGGAGAATAGAAGAACCTTAAGTGCCTGATATTTCCCCTGAAGGGCCTGAGGAATGCCAGAAATACCCTCCCCATCTAGTGGGAAAAGAGAGCATTTGGCTATGTGTATCAGGTGTAAAACACTTCACAGACTTCAGGAGAAAGGTATGCAAGCCTCAGTGCACGCTGTTGAAAACTATGCTATTAAAGGTACCAGAGTTCACTGCCTGCAGCTACTTACACAGTTTGTGGAGAGGCTTTCTAATCTTTTAATTTTATATAATTAAATTTGTTTGCGACTGGAAAGGGTGGGGAAAATTTGGGGATTACTTTGGCAAAGATGTTGGAATCATAATCGCCGCTAAGTTAACTGCCAATATTAATCTATCCTTTAATATTTTGAAACTATACTCCAGGTATGTCAGATTCCTGAAACCACAAAAATGTTGTCAGATCAAAATTAAATGTATGTGGGCAGCAATAAGTATTTTAAGAGATAGAAATATGTTGCCTATAGTGGCTTTCCCGCTCTATTGCCTTCACAGTTGCAAAATAGAAAGGTTGGTATTAGAATTTAGTGAAAATATTCCCAACATGCATCATTTTTTCAGGAAACTCAATTTTATGTAAATGAAGCTTTGGGCAAAGGTCTTTCAGCAGGGAATTTTTTGCCATAATGTGTCAGGCTGACTGTACCATGTCCCGGTTAGAGAACCAAACCCTGAGAAGAGCACAAGTCACTCAGGCACTGGTCCTGCGGGCCACAGCATCGCCTGCTAACCTGGCCACATGGTCAGAGGTTTGGCTTATGCTTTTGGTGACTGTATTTCTGTGCTTTGAAAACATTAACATCTTTGGGGGAAAGTAGCCTTCTAACAGACATAAATTATGTAAAAAAAACAACCTCTAAGGAGTAGGTGCATTGTTCTGATGCAAGGGGCTGTAAGGGAGAAAAAGAGAGCAGCTGGCATTTCTGATGTGCACACTGATGTGCAAACCCGTGTCCTGGAGAATACACAAAAGCTATCTCCGAGCTGTCAGTTTCCTCATTCTTTTTTCCTAATGTTTTTAATTGATGGTTTTAAAAATCAGACAGAGACAGAGGGGTACTTTTTGCTCAGCCTTCACTTTAATTAAAATGACTGTTCTGAGGGGATTTTTAACCTCCTGGATGCAAGACAGTTGTTATTACTTTAAAAAGCAATTATGCCCTGATTCATTTTTTGCAGTGAAGCACCCGCAGCTGCTTGAACATCACAGTGAGGCAGGCACATCCCTGGGTACTTGGCCAGATTAGAATCCAGATGCTGCAAGGAAAGTAATGAAGGCCTGTTTGGCAAAACATAACACAACACCAGGGTAGGTTGACTAATTAAAAACTAGCTCAGGAAAGTTAAAATTCTACAGATTCCGAAGCAAGACTCTGCTGAGATTTGTATGGGTGAGGAATATAAAAGCCCAGAAATCCCAGAGGTGTCCCTAGGCAGAGAGAGAGTTTTTTCTCCTGTGCCTTTGCGATGCAGAGGTTGTGCACTCCCAGGTGCTCTGTCCCTCACGCTGTCCCTCCCCTGCAGCTTGCTCCTGCCACCCCGTGGGTTCAGCCGTGCTCCCCCTGGGCCCTCGCACCTTCTGTGACCCCAGCACCGGTGACTGTCCCTGCAAGCCCGGCGTGGCAGGGCCCCGCTGTGACCGCTGCCTGCCTGGCTACTGGGGCTTCGGTGCCTACGGCTGCCGCCCCTGCGACTGCGCCCGCAGCTGCGACCCCCTCACCGGGGACTGCCACAGCAGCAGGTGAGTGGGGGGGCTCACCGCGCCTCACCAGACCCCTGTGATCTCGGTTCCAGGGTAGGCTCTATTTACACCTGGCAAGCAGGCTGGAAAGTATCCATCGTGTAAAATACGTGGGGTTTGGTATGGCCAAGGAGTGGGGATAGAGTGGGAGTTGAGGATGTGGCTCCCTTGGGTACCTGGCACACCATGGCAGGGCACCAGCGATGCTGGAATTTTTGCTCTCAGTGCTGGTGTCAATGTATTGGGTGTTTTCCATAACTTTTACGGCTGTTCCCTCTCCACAAGCAAAACGTGGGCCTCGGGGACATCTGAGTAAGAGGAGACCAAAGGCTTCATTTTGCTGTTGTAACTCAGCTTATGTTGACTGTGGCTTGGAATCAAACTCTGACTTATAGAAAACAGCACATTTTAATAATACCCCACTCTCCAAATCTGACATGTTGCTTTTTCTACCAGACTGAAAATATTTGTGGTATATAAATTCCTACAATGTATTTTAAACACAAAATGGATCCATGATCCTCTCTGACAACACTCAACCTGTTCACCTTCCAAAACTACCTCTTGAATTTACCATCATCAAGACATGCATTCACATTGTGTCTGGAGGATGGGCTGGTAGTGGCCCTGCTTTCCGCCGGCTCCCGGAAGAAGGTTGATCATCTCCCTTTCCCCTCAACAGCTCAGACGTGACCTGGCACAATGAAGCTCCTCCTTTCCAGGCAGTGCTCAATGAGAGCGAGCCCACCTGGGGCTGGGAGGATGAGCAGGGCTTCTCAGCACTCCGGCACTCCGGTAGGACTGCGGCTTTGCGCGTGTTCCACCTGCCCCATCCCTCCCGCCAGCAGCCACTGCACTCCTGGTCCTCTGCACTGACTTGTAGCTAGCACCCCGGCAGTTGCAGGGGGGAATGGACAACATTCCCTCACTAACATGTGGAGGAATGTCCTTGTGACCACCTCCTTCTCCTTCAAGAGCCAGAGGAGCCTTATGGCTCATCCCATCAACGCAAAGATGTGCAAACACATTAGGCAGGTGCTCCATGCTGAATGCCTGTACCCAGCATTTACAAGCAAGCATTACAACGGCTTGCAAGGCAAGAATTTGCAGTCCCAGCTCTGAATTTCAAGGCTGAATGCCCTCATGTTTTACTTGACCATCAAGTTTTAAAGGTATCTTTGTACTCCCTAAAACTCAACAAACCAGCAACTTTATTCAAAGGGTGAGGTTTGCCACTTCACTAGCAGGCAGTTAGGCGATTTCTAACTCAGAATTTATTTCCCCGATACCCACAACAATTTTGGCATCACTTGCAGCTTATGATGTCATTTGAGATGGTCTAGCACACAGCTGGAGAAGTTATTTCCCTCCTGTGTTCCCAGCCTGGGGGAGGTGGGTGCTACGTGAAGGTTGGTGCAAGGCAGGCTGGCCCCTTGGAGCAGCATCAAGCTGTCCTCCCTTGCAGCTGCTGCATGCAAGCAGGAGAGCGTCATTTCCTCCATTTTCAGAGAGAGGCTTGATAACATCTTGAAGATACAATAATTGGGTTAATTGAGGGGAAAGCTTCATCATTTGTCTAGGCGATTTAATTTTAAACATAAATAAGCATATCATGTTATTCTTTGTTCTAAGATCACGGAAGTCATTAATCTGCCTTAACCTCTGCAACATTTCCTTTTAAAATTTTGTCTGGTACATTATGGTGTGGAAAATACCACAGGGAAAGATACGCATGTTATTTGCATTCCAAGGCAAAATAATAAGGCCTTTGTTTTCCTCCTCTTCTAATTGTAAACAAAGAGTAATTGCCCTTGGACTAAGAGTCTATATTCACTCTCAATCTGAAAACGGGTTTTTTTGCATGAGGCTTGTGGACCATTTGAAAAACCTCTGGCAATTCCTGAGCTCTGCCTGCAAGTGCTCCTGTCTTTCAAGCACAATTCACAGCCATTTGCTTCCTTCTTTTTCCCCAGGTAAATGCGAATGTAAAGAGCAAGTTTTAGGAAATCCCAAGGTCTTCTGCGGGATGAAGTACAACTATGGTGAGTTGTGGGTGAGGGGGCTGTAAAGGGAGGCGCTGCAAGGCAGTGCAAAAGTGTATATAAAGCATGGGAGGTGCCGTGTGTGCACTACTCCATCCTGGCAAACCCGCAGGGTACTTAGTCTAAAGGCAGACCTTCAACCAAAATGTACAGATATCATGGTTCCAAGTCAAGGTGGGTGAAGCATCTTGTACCCATCTCTCTTGCTATCAAAACACCCTTGTACAAAAATCATGGGAGGACAAGATCTGGAAGTGTTCCTTAGAGGTTGTCTAGTTCCAAGACAGACTGTCAACCACTGTTACTAAAAATGGGTCACTGAAACACTGTCTGTAGATGAGGTGCCCTAATCAGAGCCTAGAAACTACTGTATCTGAATGATACTGAATGTAGGGAGGGACTGTGGTCACCACTCCATGGATAAAACCATTCCAGCAGCTACTGGGAATCTCCCCCTGTCAACAAAGTTCAGCTGTTGCGATGGGATGATGTATATTGTCTATGTGTCTCATGGATTTAAATGAATGTGAAGAGGCACTTTGTTTCCCAAGACCTTCCTGGTGTGTGCCACCGAACTGCCTCCTTCATACTATGGCAGAGCAAGGAATGCTCTGTGCAGCACTCCCTTCCTTTGCAAGGAATCTCTTGCAGGGGTCTCTTGCACCTGTTTCATCTCACACTGAAGTCGAAAATGCGCAGAGCGATAGCCCATACCTCTGCAGGCTGCAGAGCAACCCATAAAATGGAGTTCAAGGGGCTGCCAGTTGTTGAAATGTAGCCTTGGCTTAGTGATATTAGGAAAAAATTTGATTCTGCTCTGTTTTGCTTCCCAGCCATGATAGTAACTGTTTAATCTTGCAAAAGATAAGAAAATGAAAAAAGTCACAAAACCCCCATAAATCTTATCTAAAGTGCACTCAGGCTTCCCCCGCTTTCATCAGACAACATGTGAAGGTGTCATCTAAACTAGAGAGAGATGAATTACAGGGCTCCTCATGAGCTCCAGGAGGCCACACTGTGAGAGGCTGCCCTGAGCTTCCCAACGTGAGTGCTGAGTAAAGCACCACCATATGGGGATACCTACCAGTGTAGGTCGAGGAACTGAGCCCTGAGCCTCCACCACGCAGGGGCTCAGCAGCGGAATGCCAAGTGGTGAAAATGCGCCTGTGGGTATGAGGGAGATCAAAATACTCCCTGATTTGCCCCAGTCCCCACCAGTGTCTCACTCTCCTCCACTGGATTTGGCAGTTCTGCAAAGGAGCGGGACTGGCACCAGGGTGGGATGAGGATGAGGCCAGCAAAGCCTCCTGGTCCATCCCTAAATCCAGTTGATTTCCAAACGTGCTAAGGAACACAAGTGGTCTGCTGAGCTCTGGGGGAAAATGGGAGTTCATGCCTTTACGGCAGTTCCAGGGGCCATGGCCAAAACAACTGGCAGCATTTCTGCCCATGGGTGTGGGGATGTATGTGCTCCCCAGCAGCTGCCCTGATCCTGGGCTCCCCAGCAAGGAGCACTGGGTAACTCCACTGTAATAAAGCAATTGTCCTCACTGCTTCATCCAAACACCAGCACTAGACCAGAATTTAAAAAAAAAAAGAGAGCCCTGTAAATAGTTTCTACACTCCTGGTTTTGAATTCCTCTGATCCCAGTGATCAAGACGAAGATCTTGTCAGCCCATGACAAAGGCTCACATGCAGAAGTCAGTGTGAAGATCAAGAAAGTCTTGAAATCTACAAAGCTGAAGATCCTCCGGGGCAAGAGAACGCTCTACCCTGAATCCTGGACTAACAGAGGCTGCACTTGTCCCATCCTCAATCCTGGTAAGTTTGACCCCCTGAACAGTACATCCCCCTCACATATACACAGATTTCATTCCTGACCCTCTATCCCTTCATACAATAAGCTGAGATTGCAGCCCAGTGCTGATTAAAAATTATTGTCTGTTACATGCCTTGGATTCCAACAGCAATCTCCATCAAATTGAAATTTCGTAGAGAAAAGCTTGGTCCATCCTATGGACTTTGAAACATAGAGTTCTCTTTATGTAGCAGACTAACAGGCTTTCAATTTTACCAGTCTCTGTTCCCAGAGGGAGGGAGGTGCGCATCACGCCACAATTGCATGACGTATCTTTCAAAGCTAAAGCTAATTTGAATCCATAAAACCACATTTAAATCTGAGTCATGATACTGCACTGAAGTTCTAATTTAAACTCCAGATTTCTCTTTGAAAGTAACGCAAATTTGCATCTACAGGATTTGGAAGAAATTTTCTTATGCAGTGAGGGGAGAGCTCCACAGTTTTTTCCCATCTTCTTTCACTGAAATAACCAGTGGTGGCTAAACAGTGCATGCAGTCTCCAGTATGGACAAGGACATGCAGATTCAGGGATTTCTTCCACAGAGCAAAACAAAGCCCCAGCTGACACACCTCTCTTTACAACTCCAAGATAAATGAGCAGTTACCAACAAATTCAGATGAAGGGCTTTCTTTCCACAAGGTGCATACGCCACTGGGAAACTGGCAATGGAAGCACTGATGTAGGGGCTGAGACATCCCTTTCATGTGCAGCACTAGGAGCTAGGGGGTGCAGAGCTGTCTGTGAGGCTGGGTGTGCAGCAAGGTTATTCCCTGATGAGGTGTTTGCAGTCTTCTTTCGTGTGCACAGGAGTGACTGTCTGGTTTTGAAGGCAAGCTGCTGTGATAGCACAGCTGTAGCCAGGAAGCCTTGTCGGGGCAGAGGTCAGATGAACCAGCAGCATTAGGTAGGGCTCTACTGTTTAAATGCAGTAAGACTGTGGATATTGCTGCAACACCATAAATCACTAATCAAATAGCTATAGCTATGTTTTATTTTTCCATATGCAATGAAAACACAAGCAAGAAAGCCCAGATGCAGCTGCCTTAATATGAACCTGAAAGAATGCAATGGAAGCTGTCCAAAACTGAGCCTGCAGGGCAGCCCCACACCTGACACCCAGATTTGCCACTCGACTAACTTCAGAGGAGCTCCACTGGTTTTCCTCAGCAGATGAAAAGACAGCATTAATCACAGAATCAATGGAGGTCTCTTAGCAGCAGAAAGGTGGAGATGCAACTGTCTTTAGTGACAGTCCAGATGTCTGACACATCAGGGGTTACTCCCTTGTTATCTCCTTGCCAGCTCTCATGTTTTACACTGCAGAGCTTGGTATTGTTTTGAAATGCAGCTGCCGGTGCCATGAGTATAAATTAGTCTCAGCCTTCATGTTGAAAAGAAGTCGTGAAGTTTGTTGGTAATAGGAAACTTGAAAACATCCATTGAGGGAATCTTTAAGATTCAATATTGTCAAAGAGGGAAAAAAGGATCCCAGATACCTTTTTAAAAATTCATTATTTTCTTTAGCTACCACATTCATTTCTGAGTGGCTTGCAATACAATATTAGCAGATTCAACCCTCTATCACAGTAAGAGCTTATGGCCTACATATGAATAAACCAAAACCAGCTGGATGAAAAGGCAAGCTGACATAAAACAATTTTCTGACATACCACTATAATGGAAATCACATCTTCAGAAACATAGAGGAGATCAAAGATAAACATAAAAGTAAGACAGATGTGGTTTTATACTATTTTACAGAAGTAAAGGGATACTCTTAAAGGCTCTGACAAGAAAAAAAAAAACCTCCAAGCATTTATCAAATCTCTCTGGGCTACTTTCAAATGAAAAACATCCTTAAGTTCCTACAAGGGGAACCCTTCCACCACCCTTGCACACCTTCTGCTCCCCCCCCACACACACAGAGGCCGATTCTGCTTTTGGGGCACACTGAACTGAAAGATTTAAAGGTCTCACCTGTTTGCAAGGTAAGAGGAGCCCATCCCTTCCATGGCTCTGCCAAGTACAGTCACAGAGAGGCAGAGAGCAGCCTGCCAGGGCAAACTGCACAGCCTCAAGCCCTGGCTTGTGGCATCTCAGTCGTTTGACTCATGTTAATTTTACAGTTTTGTAGCACCAGGTTGAAAATCTAGAAAACCCTACACAGTCAGCAACCACAGCAATATTTGCTTGCTCTCTGAGTGTACATACCACGTTTCTATCTCAAGGGAAATAAATCTAGGAACCCCTGAAAAGTGATGTTTATAACAGCAAAATTGACTTGGACAAAATTAATGTCTTGTGAAGGGCGATGCTGCCACACACATGTCCTGTGTTTACTTGGCAGAAGAGAGGACGTGTGTGCCCAAAACCTCAGATAAAGTAGAAAGCAAATTGTAGTGCTTGACCTCTAACTTGGGAGGCACCCTCCCTTTGTTCTGGACTGCAAAATGAAAACCCAAGACAGCACAAGCTGCAGGCAGGACGGAGCAGGATGACTGAGAGCACCGAGGAAGGCCCATCTCCTGTGCCTGGTTTGCACCTGCCCATTGTGCTCCCCAGAATGGTGCAAGGAGGAGTGGGTACAGGAGGGGCCTCATGCTGGCTGTACCCAAAATGTGCTGCAGCAGGATGCTGACCCTGGCAGGGAGCTCCTCTTGCCATGAAAGCGATTATCCTCTTTATTATTTCCATTTATGCCACATTTGTGGCCCATTTAGGCTGTTTGGATCTGTGGCAGTGTTTCTTTAGCTAATTCAGACCAAAGGCTTTGCTTTATCCCCCTGTTTAGCAGTTGTTACCTGGTTGCAAGCACTGTTTTGAGTGTGTCGTGAAAGTCAAGCGCAGACCTGGATGCCTGAGGAAAGATCTGCAGCAGGGCACTGCAGGGACACACTCCAGCCCTTTCTGCCTGTTTCTGGACAACCAGTTGAGGCTTTGTCAGACCCTGCTGTCATGTCTCCAAAACATCTGGCAGAGGCAGAAGTTAGCAGTTCTTTTCGGTGTGACAACCACTCCTTCAGGCTCTTCTTGAGTGTTGGTGCCAGCACATTTAGTGCTGCCTCTCATTGGGGTCTGGCATGCCTTTGCCTCCAAGGGGACATTGGCCACTCTGAGCAAGATACCAAGCACTGGACCATTCTGCACTGTTCCATTCCTTGAATTTGCTGAACTGATTTCCAGGCCCAGATTTATTCAGGGAGAGTGAGTCAGGTGGCAGGCAAATGAAGGTAATGGCAGTTCCCAGAAGAGATATAAAAACTTGCAGTGCCACCCCCAGAGTTCAGCTTTCTTTTACATTTAGAAGCTTACAAAATCACATTTTGTGTGCTGCATCTCACTGACAGGTAGCCACAGGGGTCGTTTTGCCATAGATACAGATAGAGCTATAGATATACAGATATACATGAGAGTCAATATATATAAAGATTTCTTTGTGTAAGTGCTTTTTTTACGTGAGACTAGATACCCAGGCTGGCTTTGCAGCTCAAGAGGCCTCTTCAGCATGGTGCTGTGCAGTCCCTGACCGCTTTGCTGGTTTGCAGGCTTGGAGTATCTTGTGGCAGGACACGAGGACGTCCGAACGGGCAGACTCATTGTCAACATGAAAAGTTTTGTCCATCAGTGGAAGTCAGCTCTTGGAAGAAAGGTCTTGGAGATTTTGAAAAGAGACTGCAACTAGAGATGTGCAACTGCCTAGGGCATTTCTTTATGCACAAAATGCAACAGCTTCCACAGAGAGAAGACCTCTAACATGAAAACTGGAATGTAAGAAAATAGTGCCAACACATATAGTGAGGCATTCAGAATTGTAGGCACTGTCTAATTTAACCCTTTCTGGCCAATGTTCTTTCACTTGCCTATAGCTTCCTTGTCAGGGCCTCACCCTGAGCCCTGCTTATTATTATGTTGAGGGAAACAAAAGGAAGGGTGGTGGATGCTTGTCTCGCTCCAGTGCAAGGTTGGAGCAACTCTCATGAAGCCACTGATCACCCAAGACTAGACTGCCACTCTAGCAGAGCTACTGCTGAGAAGCAAAACACTGCCAGTGCCACTAGTGTGGATCCTGGGTGACTTCCAGGGGCTCCCAGAGGATGCTGTGGGAAAGGCAATGGCCACAGCAGTGGGTAGATGCTGGCAGCAGTGTGGCAGTGAGAACCACTCTTTAGAGACACCCCCGTACAGGTTAGGACTTGGCACCCCTCAAAGAGAATTGGGTGCCACTTGCTTTTAACCTGTTTGCCCTGCTGAAGGTTTCAGGGGCTAGATTCTCTGCTGATGCTGTTGAGGAGAGCTGCTGGAGTGAATTGAATCCCTCTGCCTTGTCACAGGCGTGACGCAGGGCAGAGGCCAGCTCTTCACCCACTGCAAGGCTGCAGAAGAGCCAGCTGCAAAGGGTGCAGCGTCTCTGAGCTTTTGTCCTTGAAGTGTTAAAAAATGAACCTAGCCCTAGTGTAAATATTTCATTGTATAAAGCACTTTACTACCTGCCACTTCACGGTGTGGGAAGTCTAATAGTGTTGGGGAAAGAAGAATTTGAAGGTGGCACGTGAAAAAAAAACCTCCCTGAAACAGAAGCACTCCTGAAGACCCCCCGCAGTTGGACGGTGTTAAGAGTATAAAGGGAATGGCCAGCCTGGCCACTCAGAATATCTGAGGATGCAATCTGAAAGATAAAGTATTTGCACTGAAGTCCCAGCTTTAGACCAGCACTTGGACCCCGTGGGCAGGACTCCAGCAAGACTTTGCAAATAGAGGGAGAGGAGACTTTGAGATAAAAATGCAATTGCTGGAGGAGAAAAAACTCTGACTGCAGTAAGAGGAGTGGATGCAGAGAACAGAAAGGACTTGCATTCACATATCACAACCCAATGATTCATGGTGGGCCTAGAGTTTATTTTATTTTTATGTTAGTATTTAAAACTGAACATTTTATTTGTTTTCTTCTGTGTTACTGTTTGCAATCTATACAGCCATTATACTTCCTCATTAACACCAGTATGAAATATAGCACAGTTTACTGCCATTTTCAGCACTAAAATACATCTTTTCTGTAAAACATCTTTAAACCACATTGCATAGAGTGTATTTTGTTCATGAGTTTGAGGGGAAAGAAGACATACAACACCAGAAAAGCCACTAGTCTACCAATCCACTTTTCATATGTATTTTTCTTTCGAGGTCCTGTGGACTCACAGAAAAAAAAAAGATATTATTTTGGTAATTTGTTTTTGTATCTCATGTATGTAATAAATATAATAAGATTTCAACATCTTCTTCTCCTGTTACTGTTTATGCCAGTGGCAGCAGGGTCTTCATGCCTGCACTAAAGAGCACAAGCAAAGATTGCACTGGGTGAGGAGAAACTGCCATGGGGGATATTTTCCTCTCTGA
This sequence comes from Brachypodius melanocephalos, assembly GCA_013398615.1. NCBI lineage: Eukaryota > Metazoa > Chordata > Aves > Passeriformes > Pycnonotidae > Brachypodius > Brachypodius melanocephalos. The sequence goes on along the minus strand of VZSR01003805.1, from coordinate 2,215,492 downwards.
TTGGGGGCAGAAACACGTGGCAGAAAGCAAAGCAGCATGGATGGCTCGCAAAAATCCCATTTCACCTCTTGTTTTGGGAGGTTTATAAGCTCTTCTCATAAGAAGGGGAATTGTACCTAAATATTTTCAAAGCTGGCCTGGTCCTTGCCTGCACACAGGCTTGAAGGCTCAGCTGCAGAGCAGGTACTTATAAGAAGCAAGTCGGGGATGGCAGAAATAAGGTTTGTTACCTACATTTGAAAGTACTAAGGGGAAACAAAAGGCTGTGGGAAACAAGTGCTGTGGAAAAAGGTCTACGAAAACAGTGCAGAGTGAAGTCAAGCATCAGAAATTCGTGGCCAGGGGGTCAAGACATAATCTGCAGTGTGGGCAGCAGCTCCCTGGGTGGGTGGTTAATCAGTGACTAGGGCAGCACCCATCTCCCTGGTGGAGGAGAGTGCAGGGACAGGCTCTCCTGTGGAGGCACTCAAGAGACCAAGAGCCTCCAATAGCTCTGCTTTGATTTAAAACTCTGCATTTACCTGCTTGACATATTTTTTAGCTTCGTTTTATTTTAATGCCACTGAAAACATATTCACAATGGCTAACTGATTCATGTGACCTTGTGAAAGCTGGAGGGTGTGATCCCACCGTCCCACCCAGCTCGAGCACTGTAGGAAACCAGGATGGCTTTGCCAGCAGTGCTGCTTATGGCTTCTTGTCTGACTCCTGCCCTAGCCTTGGAGCTGGGCACTGATGGGTTTATGGAAGAAAGGGGTTAATTTCCATGGGGCAAATCTGCCCATGAGAAATTTTTGTCAGGGGATTTTGGCTGGAAGAAGTGTCCCATTACCAGAAACGGGTGAGCTGGATATCAAAGAATCACAGAATCAGTTGGGTTGGAAAAGACCTCTGATATCATTGAATTCAAGCTTTGATCAATCACCACTAAGTGCCATGTCCAGAGGTTTCTTGAACATCTCCAGGGATGGTGACTCCACCAGCTCCCTGGGCAGCCCATTACAGTACTTAATATCCTTCCTGTGAAGGAATTCTTCCTGATGTCCAACCTGAATCTCCTCTGGCACAGCTAGAGACTATGTCCTCTTGTCTTGTCTCCTTTCAGGTTGTTGTAGGGAGACATAAGGTCTCCCCCAAGCTTCCTTCTCTCCAGGCTGAACACCCTGAGCTCCCTCAGCCACTCCTCACTGGACTTACCCTCTAGACCTTTTCTATCCCTCTATTCATATGAGATCACAAGATGGCCAGCCAGGCCCTCCTTAGCAAGAAAAGCTTCTTTGGGCACTAAGACTTTGCAGCTCAGTGAGTTAATGGAAGTGGCCTGCCTGATAAGCTGTTTAGTGCCTGGTTTATCTGTTTACTCCCCTCTTTTATGTGTATGAAAAGAAGATGTCTGCCTGTGATGATTCCAGGAGTAGCAATGCCTTGACCAGTCCTCCTGTGTGACAAAAATCAGTGGCAGAAACCAGCCCAGTCATAATCAAAGACAGCAACAGCACCCACAGAAGGGTCTTTTCTTCCAGAGTTGCCCCACTGATGCAGGCAAAGCTGGCAGCTGAGGCCAGACCGCCCTTTCTGGATTGTGCTGCTCTGTCAAGAGATGGGTGCTGGATTTTCAGGAACCAAAGACGGGAATTGCCACAGTTCTCCCTAGAGCATCCTCACACCGTCCTTACGCCTGCACCTACAGAACAAATCCCTCTCTGCTGCTGAAGGAAGCATGGTGGAGTCTTCCTTTTTCCAAGGCTGGAGGCCAGATGTAAGCAGTGGCCTGGGGTCAGTGATAGGGGCTGGGGCTGCCTGCCAGAGCCCCCTGCTCCTGGTTGTCTGTCAGCACTGCAGGAGCGAGTCACGTTGGTAACCTGTGCTTGGCTGGAGGAGGTCAGGCAGGTGTGTTGGAGCCAGCTGCCACCACAACCCTGACCCTGGCTATACACGGCAATACAGAGGTGCTGTGCCCTCCTGCCATGGTGAGAGGCTGGAGAGGACTCAGGGCTGTGCTGCCTGCATGTGCACAGGGCCTGTCCAATCAGCAAGTGCTCGCCCCTGAGGAATGCAACCTTCCAGTTACAGTGGAAAATTACAGGCGTGTTTAATATAGTGGCTCCAGCAGGCTAAATCTTATGGGATATGATCATGTTGCTGAAAATGACTGAACATCTGGGACTACAGGCCTGCCTAAATGGAAATCTGGGCTGGTATGGGTAAACATAACAGTTCAGGAACAAATAGCTGCAGTATGGGGTTTTTTTTAATCTTTATTTTTAGTTATAGTATTGACTTCAATATCAACACAGGCTAGAATAAACATCTCAAAAATGTCCGGTGCCTGCTGCCTCAGCATCCACAGGAGCTCTCTCTCTGATAAGGCTGGAGGGGATCAGCTGTCTGTGGGCCTTCTGGGCTGATGTGTTGATTTTTTGATGACGATGTTTCCAAAGCATGCTCTTACCCAGAGGTCACAACTTCTTGCCACTCTTTTCCCACAGTTCAGCACAGAAACTTCATGAATGCCTAGATTTGCTTCAAGGGAAGGCAGTGATGCCTCAGCAAGGCTCAGAGGCTGGGAAATACACTATATATGGGAAACTTGTAGGCATATTGAAAATGTTAGCATGGCCAAGAGGCCAATGTGCTGCAGCAGGCATTGGGAGAGCCACTCTCTGTGTCTAGCTCATCTCCTCACTCCCCCATCACCCTTAGGGGTCTTCTGGAGCAAAAATAATGTTGAACATGTGATGTATCATTGGTGTGATGAACTGATGGGTGTCCTTAAGCCCAAACAAGTTCTGTGGCCCAGAAAAATGTTGTCATGCTCAAGCTCTGTTGCAATGCCATATGCAGTTCTAGGTATCTCCAAGTACTACCTGGACACCTTCTCAGCTGTAGAAGATATGTGAAAGAAGTTTGCCAGGCCACTGAAAGGCCTTGGGGGAGTTGTGGGCATGGATGAAAATGTGTGTGCGTGCATCCCCATGCTCATATCTTCATTTCCCAGATGGTGCTTTCTCTGCTCCTGTCTCTGAGCTCCCCCTGACCAGGCAGGTTGCCCACACTGACTGCATTTCTTTCTTTGATCTCTTGTCTCAGACTTACACATAGACATTAAGTCTAGTTATTTAGCACAGGACATGGCTTTTAAGCCATCTAGAAGTGAGGGCTGGCAAAAGGCCAGCTGGGAAAAACGAAAATGCTGGGACTTCCTAAAGCAAACATTAGTGAAATTTCCCTGAACTGACTGGCTGTGGACATGGATATATGCACCCCTTCTAGCAGGTGCAAAATGCAGCTCAGCTTCAGGCTCAGGACACATGCCAAGGTAGACAAACAGGTGAAAAAAGATCAAAACCAACAACCATCCATTAAGCTGGCATTAACCTGGAGGAAAGGGCATTCCTCACTGCATTTCCTGTGGCACTTTGACACACAATCTCTAACTGAAACAGTAGGAGATATTTCTCACATTATTACCTCAAGATGTTTAAAAGATATGTTTGCTCTCTGTCTCTGCTGTTCATCGGAGCTTTCCTTGATTTGCATCAGGAGCAACTCACATCTGGACCTCAAGCATTTGTGAAGCCTCTGTGTGGTCAAATCTGCTGCATAGTGTCTGCTTGGTCTTTCTGAGTAACACCTGTAGGAGATCAGAAAACATTATTTCAGACACACAAACAAAGAGAGATTCACCTCATCTAACGTGAGGTGCTGGTGGCAGATGGTGGCCAGGACAGGATCCCCTGATTCCTTCAAGGTTGCAGAAGAGACCCAGGAGCAGCCTGAGGTGTCATTCCAGTGGCCCAACTGCCCCACAGGGGCAGAAAGATGCACAGGTACTTGTGCAGCTTGAGGAGCATCAGCAAGATGCTTTTGGCATAGAATCAGGGAATTAAACTAATGCTTAAGGGAAGGTCAACAGAACAGAGGTCCAAGCAGGGACACAGTCTCCTCTGCAGCTGCAGGCACATACAGTGACAAGGGACCCCAGCCACAGGAGACAAGGAAGCCTCAACATTTGCCCCTTGCTGGGCATGGCTGCCTGGACCTGACCAGCCTCTTTCCCTAGAGATCTACAAGAAGAGGCCATTCCTCAACCTGCAAGGCAGGTCCTTGGAAAGGCCCCCAGAGCTGCTGGTGTGACTGGAACAGGGAGGCCGATTCAAGGGAGTCTGAACCTGGTCATGGCAACACATGCAGCCTGCAGTTGCCTAAGGGGGTTGAAAACGCTCATGTGGAGCTATGTGTGCAAAATAAACGTGCCCAGAGCCACTCTGCAATGCAAGCAGCCCCTGTCTGTGCCATCAAGCACCTCTGACATTTTGGGAGGGATGATGCCCCCGGGCAGCCCCCCGGCCAGGGCGTCAGGAGGGGATGCAGTGGTGCAGGGCTGTGCCACGAGCCAAGCCGACAGCTCTGCGGTACAGATCCTCACCTTCCAGCGCCCGGAGAAGTTCCAGAAAACCGCGTCATTAATTCGCATGTCTGTACCTCCGCAGAAGCAGCACATCCTGCCCCGTGACTTGGCCCCGGCCGCAGCCAACATCTACAAAGGCAGGAGGAAAAAAACAACAACAAGAAAACAGAAGCCAAGTTATGCAGCAGAGGGGGGAATAAAAATATTTCCCTGGTCGCAGCGGGTGACCGGCAGAAACCCCGAAAGGCACCGTAAATACAATGCGCCGCGGCTCGCACGAACAGCCCGAGGCTCGGAGGAGCAGCAGCGGCAGCGCTCCAGGGAGCGGGGCAGCGGCGGTGCCGGGGGGACGGGCCGGCACTCCCCGTCCTGCTCGGGGACACAAACAGGACGCCCCACCTCTGCCAGATACCGATCAGCTGGACAAGGCAGCAGAGGGAAGAGGCCGGGGCCCCGCCGCGCCCCGGTCACCTCTGAAATGACGAAGCATTATTGCAAATGACAAAATACAAGCAGTGTTGCCAAGAGCTTCCACACCGACGGGCAAGAGGAGGAGATGATCGGTGAGAGCTCTGCCTCAGACCGCAGTGGGGTCTGCTGCCTCTCCTGTGCTCCGTGCCGGTGACTATTTACACATTAAAAGCAGTAACGATGGAACTTTCCTGAGCAAAAAGCACTTATGAGTGGATAATGGCCATTGAGCATCAGTAGGTGGGTTGACTAAAGCCTGAAGAAAACCATGAGAATTTTTTTTCCACCCACAGCACTATTATGAAGCCGACAAGGTCCTGCTCTCTGCAATTCCCATTAATTTTACTGCCTGACCTTCAAGATTTACGACAGCTTTGTCTGACATTCACGGGGCAGACAGGTATTGTTACATGCCGACGTAACCCAGGTAGCAGCCACGGGTTGCTCTCCACAAATGACTGCACTCCAGTCAGCTTTGGAAAACTCCCTGCTTTTGTACAGGGAAATACTAAATAAATGAGAATCACTTTAAATTCCAGCGTCCCTTTCCGCCCTCAGGGAAACACAACACATGCCAGAGAACAGAAATCACTGCTCATCCTGTATTCAAACAACAGGCTAGCTTAAATCCTTAGAAATCCTTGAATACCCAGCAGATGATGACACACGCTGAGGCCATACTATACCTGTCATTTAAACCCTCTGTGACTTGAAAAAATCAAATACACTGCAGTTATACTAGCCAGGGGCAAAGGAGGAGTGGCCAGCTGGCATCCTTATTCTTTTCCTTCCAGGACTCTGATTTCTCTAGCAGAGTCTTTTTTTATCCGCTATGTAACATCCAAAATAGAGAGAAATCAAAAAGAACTAAAATAGCAACAGTACAAGAATAAACACCATCAGGAGTTCCTGTTCACAAGGCTATCCTGGCATTCATCTGGGGCTGTTGACATATTTAATAGTCATCCAGGCTCTGCCAGCTGGATGCCAGCTTCAAACTCGAATCCACAACTGTGATAACTTGCTTCATGCTGCAATTCATGCACTGTTATTTCTCCTTCAGTGTGTTAGCAGTGCAGCTTATTCCGAGGGACAGGTTATCTGAAGGTATCCTGAAAAAAAGACCTACAAGGGTAATCTCCAAGTTCCCCTCACCTGGGGAAGCAAGGATTTTGCTTCCATGTTAAGGAAGGGTTTTTTCTGGGTGACTTGTAGCAAAGAAAACCTATTGCTTTGCTGGCAAAGGGATATGAGTGTAACCATTATTTTAGTACAATTCCTGTAACGTTATGAATGTTTCTTCATTAAACTGAAGAAACATTTTAATTCTAATTATCTGTAGTCCATGGAGATATGCCTTCCCAATTCCCTCTCTTAAGTTGGTGCAGAATTGCACTCTGTTGGTAGATGCTGGTGCTGCGTTATACTAAGTGCTGCCCAAAGAAGTTTTCTCACAAAAGTGAGGGGCTCCAGGGAAACCAGAGTTTGGGGGAGAAATGTTGTCCCCTTTGTCTTCTTTGGAGAGTTTTATTTTCCTTCCCTGGCATTACTTGGGGGCAGCGTGGAGCTGGGCCTTCACGGCTGGCAGTGCTCACATGGTCACACCACCACACTTCCCACTTTCCACTGTCCCCTTTGCAGCCCATCCCCTCTACCAGCAGGCCACTGTCAAGCAGCAGATGCCACAGGATGCAGGAGCCCCCATCCCTGGGAACACGTGCTAGCTCACAGCCTGCTGGTGATGGCTTAGCTGCCGTGGAAAAAGCCTGCTGGGAACCAGTAATATACAGCACTTCAAACCCTCTGGTTTGAATCCACCCACCTTCCCATCCCTGGAAGTGTCCAAGGCCAGGTTGGATGGCACTATGAGCAACCTGGTGTGGTGGGAAGTGTCCCTGCTCGTGGCAGGGAGGTTGCAACCAAATAATCTTCAAGGTCCCTTCTAATCCCAAACCATTGTGTGATTCTGTTTTCCAGCACACATGAAAGCTGTCACAAAACATCAAGTGGGGCTTTGGAGCCTCTCAAATGCCACTTCTTGTAGGCTTGGGGCAGGGGGAGATCCCTAATGACTCACAAGCTGATAGAAGTACCACTTCCAGTGCAATTTTCTCCCTGCCACTCACTGATTAAACACTACTTTAATAATAAGCCACAAAGATTACTGACTCTTCCATTCTCTTACCCTTAAGTAAATGGTCAATTGGTGAATTATATTAAGCATCAGAAAACTCAAAAGAAATGAGATTCCTATTAAGGGATCAACTGTTTTGCCCTTTATAAATTGAGAAACAACCTTCAGGTACCAGTTCCCAGCCAACACAACCTTTGCATGTGTTATAATTGGATACTGGTTTTGCTGCTGCTCAAGGCTGCAGTTGTGGTTCTCTCCACTGCAAATCCACCTGAGCTGTGGGACTTGGCCAGTAATTCTCTAAAGCTTTTCCCATCAACGAGACACAAGTTATTTTTGAGAGAGCTGGTGCCTCACATGCTTTTTTCCCTTGATGCTGCCATGCATCCCTGATAACTTTGTTAAGCAGAGAGGGAAATAATAAAAGTGACCTATTGTAGCATACACTGGGAAGGATTTTTGGTTTTTTAATGCAAACGGTACACAATAAAATCCATTTTGATTCTGTATTACATTGTGCGACAAGAGAATGAACAAACAGAGATAGCTACTGTTCAGAGCAAACAGATACAAAATAACACAGTTAATAAAATCTTTCCTTGGCTTTGCCTCCCTCGCATTCACAGCCTTGGAGCCCTCCAGTATCTTTAGCTGCTGATACGCTGGCTGCTGTGCTCAGTGTGACAGTAAATTCCAGATCCCTGTGCTGTGCCTGTCCCTCCAACCTCGCTGCCCTGGCACTGGCTTCTGTCACATCCTTCACACAGTCCTGGTCCTTCCTGGCACTGGCTTCTGTCACATCCTTCACGCAGAGCAGCACAGGAGGCCCTTGGGGCTGCTTTTCTCCCACATGCACTGCAGTTCAGTACACATTTCGGGGCACCATTGCATGAGCAGCAGCTGTGCTGGGGGAACATCCCTGCAGGCAGCAGGGGCTGCTGGCTGCCGTGGTTCTTGGGTGCAAGGGCAGTACTGCTGCTGAGGGTGAGCACAGGGAGCTTTTCCAAACAAGTGACTGCACAAAACAGAGACAGGAAAGGAGATGAAGTGACAATAATGTCCAAATGGAACTGAGATAGTTGCTGCAGGCAGAAATGTCCCCACTATGCATGAGTACCATGCATGGGCACTGTGAGCTTCTCAGAACAGAGCATCTAAAAATATCCTTTTACAAAGAGAGATGACTAACACTAGCTGGTGGCAAGGAAGAATCTGTATGAAGACATCAAGTATGGCAAAAAAACCTGGAAGTGGGCAAAAAAGACAATCACTCAAAACAATAACAACCACCTCAAATAACCGAGCAGGAGCTGGTAGTCAAGGGCTTGAAAGAGCTGAATATCTGTGAGTCTTGTTTTCTTTTCCAATACAAATCATCCAGGCACATTACAAAACTCTGAAAGCTTGCACTTCATGTTTAGTAAGCACTTTCATTGGCAGGTATGGGGATGCATGTTGGGGAATCTCCGAGCAGCAGCCTCAGCATGGATGCTCAAAGACTTGCCCTTTTTTCAGCCACACCTCTTGGTTTAGTGGGAAGTGTCACTCCTTGATGAGTACCTTCCTTCACCTCTTCCCTTAGACCATCACAGGCACAAGGCTGACTCGATGGCACTCCAGGCTTCAGCTCCCTAGAGGCAGACACGTTTTTGCCCCCACCAGCGCCTGACCCCACTTGGGCCAGGGGCTGGCTCCTGCCCACAGCCAGCCAGGCGCCAGCTGGGAGCAATGTCTGCACTGGGAATGGCTCCTGGCTGGCATCTCTCCGGCTTTGCTGTGGGCAGCCAGGGGCAGAGCTCAGTTCCTCAGCTTGATTGCTGCACCGAAGGTCTGCAGGGTAAATTGCACCACACTACCTGGCACTCTGCAGGAGGCATGGATGTGCACCCACGGGCCTGCAATTTACATTTAAAGAATTAATAAAAATTCCAGGCTAGAGAGCTTCTGTGGAATTTATAACCTTGACATTTTTTAATCACCCCCTGCATTGTTTCTTTTCCCCTTTTTAACCAAACCAACCCATACAAATTAGTATTTGAAAGTATGCAATTAGCGAGCTGCTCCTGCAGCTATGCAGTTCTCCTGCCACCCGCTTTCCCAATGGGGGGAAATCAACAATAAAGAACAAAGAGGAGAATTTGCTGCCTCATATTAATGACTGTTGTTTGAGGACAGCATTTGTATTTTAAATGAATAGCTTGCTGAGGACAAAAAGGTCAGAACTGCATTTTATGGTAGCGATAGAATAGCAGGAGGACAGAAGAAAGGCGAAAGCTGCGAGCAGACAGGCGGAACAACACGCTCTGCTCGCTGCAGAGGCTGGGATCAGTGCCCGGCCACGCGCTCACGAGTCACAATACGGGCACGGTCCTGCAAGGTGGGGAGGACAGCGCTGGGAGAGGGGAACACACATCCCAGCCAGCTCAGTGAGGCCTGAGGCATACAGCATGGCTCAGGCATACAGCCCAGCCCAGCGATCCCCTCCAAAATCCTTCCCTTCTGCAAAGCCATATGGATCCATCTCTGTGGAAACTGGATTTTTTCATGAACCCTGAGGCCCTGATTGTGCATTGTACTTCGAGACGCTGCCTGTGGATACAAGACCCTGCCAACATCCAGCAAGAAAATCTGTGCCTTTGTGTTGAGTGCAGCTACCTGGGAATGTGCCCTTAACATCTTCAAATTGCCTGAAGTTAAATCTAAATTGAGAAAACCAAATGAAACCTGATGTTGATTCAAGCATACTGCAGAACTCCAGCCCATATCCATGGGTATTGATCTGCACCTTCCTGAGAGCTGAGCCTGCTGGCTCTTTGAGGTTTCAGGAAAAGGTGAGCCAGTGTGGGATAATTTTAACTAATAATATGAAGTCACAATGAAAGAGTCACACCAAAACTGATGACAAAGCTAGCCAGAAAGGAAACACAAAGTGACCCAGGGAACCCTGAGATGGACACTCCACTGGGGTATTACCTGAGCAGCCAACTTATAGCCAGTTTCTGCAAAGTGGTTGAGAGCAGCAAGAAGCTTCTCCAAGCACAAGGGCTTGTGCCACTAACCTTTCCTGGTGTGAAGCAGCCCCTGGTCCCACTGGGCCGCAGGGACTGACTGGATCCCTGCAGGCTGTGTCTGGGATGTATGGCTCCCTGCCAGACCCCTGGCTGAGAGGTGCCACACTTGGCACCCACAGGACACCTGCCCTTCCTTTGGCCAGGAAAATCCTTGGCCTCCTGAGCAGCCTCCCTGCTGCTTTGAACCGTGACACTGTGACTCTGCAGCTCCAGCAAGGACCAAACAGCAAAATCATATTGGTACACAGCCAGAGAGAAGGCAAAATCTGGTGCCTTGCCTCCACCATCCCTTATTTCCAGTGGTTTTATTCCTGATGGTCTACAGTGCCCTCTTCTCCTTGGGGTCATTTCTGTTGCTGCCATCACTCCTGCTCTCTGCACATCTCCTGGCTGCGTTAGCAGGAGCCCACGGCGGCCAGTCTGGTCCTGGAGTGTTTGCACCCATTTAGGGCCTTCCCTGAAAGAAAGATGGATGTCTTGTCTCAGCCTCATGGCAGCTCTGACTCCAGAGCAAAGCTTTTTAGGAAAAACTAGGGTATGTTAAAGCTGAGTGACTGCTGAGCTCTCTTATTGACTATAATAGGACAGTGAATAACTTTTCATTAAGTGCATGTTTCTGGCAGCATAACAAGCCCTTACCTGCAATCGTGTGTGAAGCAGAAATGGCCTAAAGGCATCACACCTGAAGGAAAAATTCCAGGCCCTTCAATAATGTATTAACATTTTTAGCATACATTCAAAATGTTTTGTGCAGTAGGAAAAACATGTGTTCTGGTCTCTGGTGCCTTGGTAGTCCCTGAGAGACAAGAAAGAAGGCTGCAGCTTTCCAGCAGTGACTTCCCAGCATGCGTCTTTCTTTTAAATATTCAAGCCAGGACAGAAATCAGAACATGAGCTGGAAAGCAATGGTGGCTGCTCAAAGAAATGCAGTTTTTGAACCAGAGTAGTTGGGAATGCGTTCCTGGAAAGAGTGACTGTAAATCTGTGAGCCAGATAAACCTGATCCTCTGCCACCCTGACTCCCCTACCCATGATTCTCCTACAGCAGCTCAGAGATGCCTGAGAATCCCTCTTGGCTTTCTCCAGTCACTTTGGCTATGAAAATAAACAGCTAAAAAGTATCTCTTGAAATAGGTGTTCCCATGGTGCAGGTTAGCCCTTACTTTGATTAGAGCTCACAAAAACCACACTCCAGGCAAGGTGGGAAAAGGTGCTATTTCAGGAATCATCACCCAGTAGGATTGACAGGCTGTTAGTTGAGTATTTTTGTCTGTTACGGAGCTGGAGAGAAGGAGGTGCTGGTGTTGGGCAGGATGCAGGAGCAGCAGAGGCTTTACCGGTTTGTCCTCCCACCATGGCACCCGAGGCACCGCGTGGAATCCTGGCTCAAGAATCCATAGGAACAGGGACCAGGCATGACTGGGGCACGTTGCTCTGGGCTTCTGCATGACACAAAATGCACCTGCAAGAGCAGCCAAGAGGCTGTCACAGCTTCATCAGAATTTGCTGAAGGACCCCAGGTGCTGGGAGGGGCTGGTGAGAGCTGGCCATCGCCCTAGGGCAGGGCTTCCACAGCACTTCCAGCTGCTGGAGCACCCCCGAGAATAGGTGGCACCCTGACACGCAGCACTCCTCCTCCAGTTCTGCCACAGGCTTCTGGAGGCAAAGAAGCTATTTTGGCCTTGACTTTTAATTCTTCTTATCTTAAAACCCAGTTTGTTTCTGGCTTACAGGTATCAATAGGACAAAGGTGTATTGATACAGGAAAACAGTTTCAGAGATGCACCTTGAAAAGATGATTTCTGGTTTTGCCATTTTTCGGTGCTTGTACCGAGATTTCACCAACCTACAACCCAAAAGTCTGTCTGAAAATATTCTGCATAAACTGTGCCAAAGTTCAGCAAAACAAATTTGCCTGGCACGAGCAAGAGACTGGGAGCAGGAATTCTTCAAAAATGCTAATAATGTCTCAAACTATTTTTCCCTTAGCTGGGAAATCATTCTGCTTGAAATAGAACAGGCAGGAAGATGACAGAGAATTTTTATAGCAGTTCCTGAGCCACAGAACACAAGCAAATTTTGTTCTGTTTGGGATGGCTTAGAAAACACTTTTGGCCCTTTTGTGTAGATGAGTTTTCCATTTAGTGGAAGGGAAAATAGCAATATTACTGGCCTGTTTGCACTGTCAGCCTCTGTACTTCCATAGAGATGGAGACACAGAATTTGCATCCATTTTCCTTCACATTGCATTAATGTGAATGAAACACATTCGCAGTATGTAAATAGAGGACTTAGCACAGCAACCCTGCTTGCATGAATAAGTCTTTTAAGCTCCTCTGCCCTTTCTGCCCCATGGCTGCATAGATAAATAATGAAAAGGCCTTATTATATTTGTGGTGGCTAAAATTAAAGGCCTTTGCTAAACAAAGTAAACCAAGCCTTCACGCTCTGCACCTATCTCTTCCTTGCTGCTCCTAAAATCCCTTTGCTTAGGTTCTATTAACTTGGTGGGAGAACACTGTTCTGGGAGAATGTTAAAGCTGGAGGTGCAGTTGTGTTATGACAATGGTGGGGTCTTTGCCAGATATGACGCCTAAAGGCACAAAAGTGATGTGCTGCATCCCTCATGTTCATATAAACAGAGAGTGCTTTATCCACACTATTTTTATAGTTACTGAGATGCTACGAAAAGGGAAAGAGAATCTGTGACAAATTTTCAGACTTGAAAGCCCATCTGGTTTTATATCCCAAATATAAATATATTATATTGGTTTATAATTGTCTGGATAGTCTAGAAGAGGATGAACCAGCCACCCCTTGTCAATTATGTATCCATCCATTCATATAAGCATCCATCCATCCATCCATCCAGGTGACAGCTGATGTGTTTTGGAAACGAAAAAAGAAAGGAGAGGATGAGGAAAGACTACTCCATCCCAACACTGCGTCCCACATGCTGCAAAGCACAATTTTGCCCCTCACATGTGCCTCCATTCCCCTCAAGGTATCTTCCTAGTCTTGTCCACAGCCAACTGGAGCACTGTATTGTACACGCTCACTTTTCCCAGAGCCTTCTCAAGCTCCTGCAGCCACATCAGAACTTTCCTTCTCTCCAGATGTCCCCACTTCTCCTCCTTCAGGTCCTGGCCATCACTCACCTTTCTCCTCCAAGCCTCTTTAGTCCTCCTGGCCTCTCTCCCAGTCCTGCATGTTTGGGGAACATGGCTCTTGTCCCATAACACTGTTCCTGACACCGCTGCTGGAGTCACCTGGTCATGCCTCGGTGGGCTCACAGATCCTGTGTGAGTGGGTGAAATCCTAGGGTATGGCACCATGCATCTTCCAGGCAGCTCCACAAGACCATGATCCTACCTAAGTGGAGTCAAAGTTTCTAGGGGATGCAGAATTAGAGCTGGGGTGCTGAAAGTCCCAAATTGCTAACACTTACAGACATGAGAAACCCTTCCCATCGCTTGCCCTGACCTCTCCACCACAGCCTTACTCCTTTGTGCTATGACAGTCCTCTCCTCAGAAAAGCATGTTGCTTTCTTTCAAGGAGTGGGAGAAATTGCAGGGTCTGTACCTCCAACCCTGCACCTTCAGTCACCTGTTAAAGGAGTAAAAATTAGAGGCTGAAGGTCACAACAAAAATGGTGCTGGGAATGGGTGAGATGAACATCTTCACCATCCCTCAGGATGCTTCAAGTGTTAGTCTTCAAAGAGAGAAACCTAATAACTAAAACATGCTCTTGGTGTTTTCTTAAGAAGGTGCTACCCCTGGGTAGCAATTAGCATCTTTCTCTCCCTACTCCTGCTGCCTTTCAGCTTACTGCCTGCCCCCAGCAAATCCTCCCACCTAACAAACCTTTGGATTTGCAGATTCAGAGCAATTTGCTGCTCACACCTGGCTCATACCACAATCCTCTTTGCAGAAATAGCCCTATAGCCACAAGCTTTGCTGTGTCTTCAAGGTGCTCAGGTCCCCACCAGACCAGGGTGTGCAGCACAAAAGAAAATTCAGTCCATTTTTTATCATTCCAGTAATCCCTCAGGGAAAGAGAGCCATCTCAGTGTGTGGGCAGCCAAAGAGCCAGCACTGGGACTGGCTGAAAGGACTTCATCCTTTCCACACTTGCTGTCCTTGCAGCAGAAATATTCCTGCTGTGCTAATGGGATTAGAAAGATGGGTACCCAGGCACTAAGAATTAAGAGAATTTGAGTTCAAAACATTCTTGAGTTTTCTTTTGAAATGCCTGTGTAAACTCACAAATGATTAGCATATAGAGATCAAAACTTCCACATTAGTAAACATAAAAATGGACTTGGCACTTTTTCTTAAACTAAAATGTTATGAATGCAGCGGAGTTTATTTGTAGGCCAAGGCATTATGGCAACAGAACATAAAATTTTAGGGCAGACAGTTATCTGGCATAATAATTCTGTCTTTACTCATTAACAAACATCAGTAAATGCGTGCTGTAGGCACCAATACAGGGAAGTGTCGGGTACAGTGGCTTCTTTGTGAATGAATCGTCTTTCTCTGAGAACTAGACCGCTGATAATTAATTATCTCAATGTCTTTGATCTATTTACTTTGCACATATTTCATCTGTTTTGGTTTGTTACTTGCATTTCAATGACCCCTCACATTACAGAGCAATTCCTTCTGTTGGGAAAATTGCCTTTCCCTTTCCCATGGGAGTAGAGCAGTGGACTAACTGCTTCTCACAGATGACAGGTCCATTTTTTACTTCTGTGAGGATGACTGCACTGATGTAAGGAATCTGCCCATATACAGCTGAGGAGTTCACTTTGCTCCTATGCAGCCTATGCGTGCATTTATAGCAAACTGCAAACTCTCTTTGGACTGTGAAGCTGTTTGCCTGTACCCTCAGTTTTTAAGTTTAAATGTGAACAGAAATGACAAAGGATCACTTCCATTAAAGATCTGTCTCCTACCCATAAAAAGCAAGATCATCTCTATTTGTAACTACTAGTTAAACATTTAATTGCATTTAACACAGTAATGACAGTGAGATGGGGTGTGCATTGATTTACCGTAGATTTTCCCAGGAGCAGTTTTATTAAGTATTACATGTTGTGAACTTGAGTTTAAAAAAA